>CM033475.1:189410562-189733062 GCA_019447015.1 Hymenochirus boettgeri
TCCCTGTGTGTGGGAGTGGATTGAATGTTTGATCCCTGTGTGTGGGAATGGATTTAATGTTTGATTCCTGTGTGTGGGAGTGGATTGAATGTTTGATCCCTGTGTGTTGGAGTCGATTTAATGTTTGATCCCTGTGTGTGGGAGTGGAATGAAATGTTTGATCCCTGTATGTGGGAGTAGATTTAATGTTTGATCCTTGTGTGTGGGAGTGGAATGAATGTTTGAGCCCCATGTGTGGGAGTGGATTGATTGTTTGATCCCCGTGTGTGGGAGTGGATTGAATGTTGATCCCCGTGTGTGGGAGTGGAATGAATGTTTGATCCCTGTGTGTGGGAGTGGATTGAATGTTTGATCCCGTGCAAAAAGCAAACCCATTGCACAGACCATGATTATGTATAGAATAATCAGCAAATAAATTGGTACAATTAACTTTATTGTTAAAGAAGTCGCATTACCCTGAGGTCAAACTGTGGCAGACCAGATCCCAGCATGGGTCACACAGGATAGAGATACATTACCCAGATTCGGTCAGGTAGCGAATGCGGAGCGGGAGCAATTTAAAACGACTCCTAGACAGTGATCGTCCTGCACCCCGGACTCGCTTAGCAAATTACAAGGCGTCATATACTATACGGTCTTTTATACCTGCCTCCCCTTGCAGATAGGTTGCAGATAGGTAAGGCAATGAACTAGCATGTCGAACATCAGAAAATGGCACTGGAAAGTATTTAGTGTATATATATATAATATATATATATTATATATATATATATATATATATATATATATATATATATATATATATATAGGCACTGGCTTGAAAAGGCTCTAGAGTGGCCGAAACAAATTGCTGTATGCTATTTGCACAATAAATAATAACTAAAGATAAATAGATATAGAGCTACAGTCACCCCAATGAAACAGTCCTATATGCCTACTGGGAGAAGGAATGCTGAAGTCCACACATATCCCTATTAGCTCAGACAATACGCCAAAATTAAGTAACATGTCCATAATGGTTGGTATATTTAAATAAATACAAAATAGCGGCTAAAATATCTAAGTCCAGGGGAAAAGGGTTCTTTCAGGGCCACAGAAGATCCACATGCTGATACAAACCATAAATGTAAGTATAAGTATATCCTTCCAGATGAGGTATAAGTGTACATCCAAACAATTTGACTAGTAGTCAGAAGGTTTCCGAACCTGGAGTATATTAGAGTTGACCTTAAGCCTTAAGGTATCCAAAGAAGTATATACATAACTATATGCAGTAGCCAGGCACCTAAAAATATGGGACCATCTCCAAATGTGGGACCACCCCATCCAATAAAATATTATGTCGGGCCCATACCGTATCTACTAGTATCCCCTCTGCATATACTTGGTCACTCGTATAGTGCAGCAAGATTTGCAGCTTTGGGAAATGAAAGCTTGAGGTTACTTTTAAATAACAAAAGCCATGTGACATCCTAGGTAAAAGCCAAACAGTATGGATTACATAAACACTTGTTACTCTCTTTCAAAGGGCTGATGTTCTGTGGTAACAAATCAAACTACAAGGAATAAGCTGTAATGCTTAATCCAACAAGTAGCAGGTTTGCATCCATCATTGAGTCCAGGCAATCCCGTGGCCTTTTAAAGTGGCTTATATACAGTCTGATTATATTCTATTTCTCCTAGCATAGGGCCAGCCAGGACTATTATAGACCGTAGGGGGTCACTTTTGAGAATTTCCCATCTATCAGACAGTACCTTTCTAATGTCAGTCCATTGGTTATTAAATGTAGTGATGAGCCTATCATAGGTTCGTGCTCTTACCTTGGGCCAAATGGCCTTCATTCATGTTGACCCTCACGTCCAGAAACACAACCTACGGTCGAGATATTGTGGGTCAGAAAAATATTATGGTCGTTCACGTTAAAGGACATAATGTATGTATTCAAAAGTTCTAGGGGGCCACTCCATAGAAAGAAAACATCTTCTATGTAACGAAGCCACAAAATCAAGCCATGGATTCACCAAGTGCAACCTCCCTCTTCCACGAACCTAAGAATAGGTTGGCGTTGAGGGGGCGCACTTGGCGCCCATGGCGCACCCCTCACTTGCTGGTAGAACTTTCTGTCGAACAAAAAGTAGTTGTGATACAGAATAAATTTTAGCAGTTCCATAATAAACTCTCTTTGTATCTGATCGACAGACAATAACATACAGAAATCCCATCTGTGGGGAGAGTTTGAATACAGGGATTCTACGTCACATGTAACAACAAAAGAGCCCCCAGGAACCATGATATCCTTGATGCGTGAGATGAAGTCGCCGTGTCTGAAGTGTTAAATACATGGCTGTAGAAAAATATCAAACTCGCCCAGTGACTCTAAAAGCCCCCCCAATACCGGAGATAAGGGCCTAATGGTGGTCTAGGGGTACTCTTTGGTATCTTTGAAAGAAGATAAAAGGTAGGGGGCACAGGGTATTCCGCCAAAAGGTAGCCATTTCTGTGGTACATATTAAACCATGTTCATAAGCTTCATCCAATTGTGCCTTAGATTGTTTTTAAAGATCTCTGTGGGGATCAGATGAAAGAACCCAAAAGGTTAGCCTTATTAGGAAGCTTTCCTAGAGTTCACTAAATAAAAGTCTTTATCCCAGTGTACAACATCCAACACTTGCCCGACGTTTTGATAATCACTCTATCTGGGTTCCCCAGCTCCTCAGAGCTTTGGACTCTAAGGTGAAAACGATTACTACCACTATGCACAGCAGGGAGTGCACATAATGCTCCACAGTGCATTTATAAAAATATGTAGTGCAGGGAAGTAGAAAAGGGGGTGTAAATCTACTTGTGAAGGTTCTCATTCATCCAGTCATGGTATATCTGTTGTATTCAATTAGATCAACTGGACTATTGAAATGTAGTTCTGAAGACGTTTCGCTAGTCATCCGACTGGCTTTCTCAATTCAGATGACTTGTACAAGAATCTGTGGCAATTATGTACCCTGGAAAATCCCAATTAGCATATCACAGCCAGGTGTTAAGGGTGTGTGATTGGATAGTGGCTAAGAGGTGTTATAGGAACGCCCAGAGTAAGGTGTTAAAACGCATTGTACATGGCAGACAGTGTGTGTCGAACCCCCCCACCTCTATTTAGGCTGGTTTCTTTATTTTCACATTAATGGCCTCCTTAACACCTCTCTTGAACCAGCCACGTTCCTTGCCAGTATGTTAACATTACAATCTTCAAAGGTATGTCTTTATCCTTAAGATGCAGAAAACGGCGGCCAAGACAGCACTCTTACCAGCAGAAACTGATTCAACCCAGAACAGGTGTGTTCCTTGTGGACTTGTGCCTGAATACCACCTATTTCAAATACAGGGATAAGTTTATAAGCAAAAACATGGATGTTCTATGGGACCCAGTTTCACCTATTGTGGCCAACCTTACATGGAGAGGTAGAAACACAGGTGCTTATACCTTTAAGGGCATATGCACCCAGCCACTGGTTCAGATATGTTGATGACACCTGGGTTTTAAATCCACCAGAAGGAAGTACAAGCTTTCACAGAACACATTAATGCGGTAGACCAAAACATCAAATTCACAAGGGAAGAGGTACAAAACAACAAAACTGGCTTTCTTGGACTGCTTGGTAGAAGTTAAGGAAAATGGTAAAATGGAAGTAGAGGTTTACAGAAAAACCAACCACACACAGATCAGTATTTGATGTTTGACTCCCACCACCCTTTAGATCACAAGCTGGGGGTCATCAGAACCCTGCAATGTTCTCATCAGAGCTGAGAACATCCCACTACCACAGAGCGAAGGCTAAAGAAATGAAACATCTCAGAGGAGCCCTTAAAAACTTGTGGATATCCAGACTGGGCCTTTGTCAAAAGAAGTAGAAGGAAAGAAAAGACACGAATACCAACAGTGAAGGGGAAAAGCAAGACAGGAGGAGAAACATGGTCATCCCATATGTAGCAGGGGTCTCCGAGAAATTAAAGAAGTTTCAAAAACATCGTATCCCTGTCTGCTTTAAACCGAACAACAACCTGAGGCAGCAATTGGTACAACCGAAAGACCCAATACCTAAACACAGAAAAGCGACATCATATAGCAGTACAGTGCAGTGAGAATGCTCTGATTTGTATGTGGGGGAGACCAAACAGCAACTGCATCAACGTATGGCCCAGCACAGAAGAGCCAATTCCTCGGGTCAGAATCAACCGTGTACCTGCATCTTAAGGATAAAGGACATACCTTTGAAGATTGTAATGTTAAAATACTGGCGAAGGAACGGACTGGTTCAAGAGAGGTGTTAGGAGGCCATTATGTGAAAAAAAAGAAACAAGCCTAATAGAGGTGGGGGGGTTCGACACCAACTGTCTGCCATGTACAATGCGTTTTAACACTTACTGGGCGTTCCTATAACACACTCTTAGCCACTATCCAATCCACCTTAACACCGGCTGTGATATGCAATTGGGATTTTCCAGGGTACATAATTGCCCAAGATTCTGTACAAGTCATTCTGAATTGAGAAAGCCAGTCGGATGAATAGCGAAACGTCTTCAAGAACTACATTTCAGTCCAGTTGTCTAATTGAATACAACGATATGGGTGTGTAATCTAGTTTTCTTTTAAATTGCTTACCTTTGTATGTTAACATACTGGCGAAGGAACGTGACTGGTTCAAGAGAGGTTTTAAGGAGGCCATTATGTGAAAATAAAGAAACCAAGCCTAATAGAGGTGGGGGGGTTCGACACCAACTGTCTGCAATGTACAATGCTGTTTTAACACCTTACTCTGGGCGTTCCTATAACACCTCTTAGCCACTATCCAATCACACCCTTAACACCTGGCTGTAATATGCTAATTGGATTTCCAGGGTACATAATTGCACAGATTCTTGTAACAAGTCATTCTGAATTGAGAAAGCCAGTCGATGCTAGCGAAACGTCTTCAAGAACTACATTTCAAGTCCAGTGATCTAATTGAATACAACAGATATGGTGGTAAATCTAGTTTTCTTTTAAATTGCTTACCTTTGGCTAGTCTACAGAGTTCTTCAAAGCTGGATTGGTGTCTTCTATAGTGGAGCTATAGTGGCCTTCAAAGCGATCCTCCACACAAGGGATCAAACATTCAACCACTCCCACACTCAAGGATCAAATATTCCTTCCACTCCTGCACACAGGGATCAAACATTCCATCCACTAAACACAATTGGGATCAAATATTCCATCCACTCCAACACACAGGGATCAAACATTAACCCACTCACAACCCACTCCACGCTGAGGGATCAACATTCAATCCACTAGACACAGGGATCAAACATTCAGTCCACTCCCACACACAGGGATCAAACATTCAATCCACTCCCACATACAGGGATCAAACATTCATTCCACTCCCACACACGGATCAAACATTAAATCCACTCACCACACAGGGATCAGCATTCAACCCGCACGCAGGGATCAAACATTCAATCCACTCCCATACATGGGGATCCAACAATCCACTCCCACACACGGGTTCCAAACATCCATCCACTCCCACACACAGGGATCAAACATTAAATCCACTCCACATACAGGGATCAAACATTCATTCCACTCCCACACACGGATCAAACATTCATCCACTCCGCACACGAGGATCAAACATCATTCCACTCCTGACACAGGGATCAAACATTCCATCCACTAAACACATTGGGATCAAATATTCCATCCACTCCAACACACAGGGATCAAACATTCACCCACTCACACACAATAGGGATCAAACATTCAATCCACTCTGACACAGGATCAAACATTCCGTCCACTCCCACACACAGGGATCAACATTCAATCCAATCCACATACAGGGATCAAACATTCATTCCACTCCCACACACGGATCAAACATTAAATCCACTTCAACACACAGGGATCAAACATTCAACCCGCACGCAGGGATCAAACATTCAATCCACTCCCATACATGGGGATCCAACAATCCACTCCACACACGGGCTCAAACATTCCATCCACTCCACACACAGGGATCAAACAGTAAATCCACTCCACATACAGGGATCAAAACATTCATTCCACTCCACACACAGGGATCAAACATTCATTCCACTCCACACACGGGGATCAAACTTCAATCCACTCCCACACGGGGATCAAAAAATCAATCCACTCCCACACACGGGGCTCAAACATTCAGTCCCACTCCCACACACAGGGATCAAACATTCAATCCACTCCCACATACAGGGATCAAACATTCATCACTCCCACACAGGATCAAACATTAAATCCTTCAACACACAGGGATCAAGCATTCATCCACTACCATACATGGGGATCCAACATCCACTCCACACACGGGGCTCAAACATTCCATCCACTCCCACACAACTGGGATCAAACATTAAATCCATTCCACATACAGGGAATCAGCTCCTCCCCTCACTTCCTAACTTTTTTACATACTGGTTACTTCCTGGTTACTGGCTCCTTCTCTCACTTCCTAACTTTCTCACATACTGGTTACTCCTGGTTACCTGGCTCCTCCCCTCACTTCCTAACTTTCTTACATACTGGTTACTCCTGGTTAACTGGTCCTCCCCCCTCACTTCCTAACTTTCTCACATACTGGTTACTTCCTGGTTACCTGGCTCCTCCCCCTCACTTCCTAACTTTCTCACATACTGGTTACTTCCTGGTTACCTGTCTCCTCCACCTCATTTTCTAAATTTCTCACATACTGGTTACTTCCTGGTTACCTGGCTCCTCCCCCTCACTTCCTAACTTTCTTACATACTGGTTACTTCCTGGTTAACTGGTTCCTCCCCCTCACTCCCTAACTTTCTCACATACTGGTTACTTCCTGGTTACCTGGCTCCTCCCCCTCACTTCCTAACTTTCTCACATACTGGTTACTTCCTGGTTACCGGTCTCCTCCACCTCATTTCCTAACTTTCTCACGTACTGGTTACCTGGCTCCTCCCCATCCTAGTCTAATCCTAAAATCTCTATGATACAGGATGAGTAGCAGAGAAGCATCCCCAGCTTCCCTACATTATTTTATTCAAACCGCTGCAAGTCATTTAACATTTTCTAATTGGTTTTCACAAATGCTGCTAACCTACTCACCCTAGCTCACTTCCTAACTTTCTTACATACTGGTTACTTCCTGGTTACCTGGCTCCTTCTCCTCACTTCCTAACTTTCTCACATACTGGTTACTTCCTTGCTACCTGGCTCCTCCTCCTCACTTCCTAACTTTCTTACATACTGGTTACTTCCTGGTTAACTGGTTCCTCCCCCTCACTTCCTAACTTTCTCACATACTGGTTACTTCCTGGTTACCTGGCTCCTCCCCCTCCTCACTTCCTAACTTCTCCCATACTGGTTACTTCCTGGTTACCTGTCTCCTCCACCTCATTTCCTATGTCTCACACTGGTTACTTCCTGGTTACCTGGCTCCTCCTCCTCACTTCCTAACTTCTCTCACATACTGTTATCTTCCTGGTTTAACGGGTTCGCTTCCTGCTCCTTCCCCTCACTTCCTAACTTTTTTACATACTGGTTACTTCCTGGTTACCTGGCTCCTTCTCTCACTTCCTAACTTTCTCACATACTGGTTACTCCTGGTTACCTGGCTCCTCCCCCTCACTTCCTAACTTTCTTACATACTGGTTACTCCTGGTTAACTGGTCCTCCCCCCTCACTCTAACTTTTCCACATACTGGTTACTTCTGGTTACCTGGCTCCTCCCCCTCACTTCCTAACTTTCTCACATACTGGTTATTCCTGGTTACTGTCTCCTCCACCTCATTTTCTAAATTTCTCACATACTGGTTACTTCCTGGTTACCGGCTCCTCCCCCTCAATTCCTAACTTTCTTACTACTGGTTACTTCCTGGTTAACTGGCTCTCTCCCCTCATCCCAACTTTCTCACATACTGGTTACTTCCTGGTTACCTGGCTCCTCCCCCTCACTTCTAACTTTCTCACATACTGGTCGGTTCTTCTGGTTTACCGGTCTCCTCCACTCATTTCCTAACTTTCTCACGTACTGGTTACCTGGCTCTCCCCATCCTAGTCTAATCCTAAAATCTCATGATACAGGATGAGTAGCAGAGAAGCATCCCCAGCTTCCCTACATTATTTATTCAAAACGCTGCAAGTCATTTAACATTTTCTAATTGGTTTTCACAAATGCTGCTAACCTACTCACCCTAGCTCACTTCCTAACTTTCTTACATACTGGTTACTCCTGGTTACCGGCTCCTTCTCCTCACTTCCTAAATTCTCACATACTGGTTACTTCCTGTTACCTGGCTCCTCTCCTCACTTCCTATTCTTAATACTGGTTACTTCCTGGTTAATGGTTCCTCCCCCTCACTTCCTAACTTTCTCACATACTGGTTACTTCCTGGTACACTGGCTCCTCTCCCCTCACTTCCTAACTTTCTCCCATACTGGTTACCTCCTGGTTACCTGTCTCCTCACCTCATTTCCTAACTGTCTCACACTGGTTACTTCCCGGTTACCTGGCTCCTCCTCCTCACTTCCTAACTTTCTCACATACTGGTTACTTCCTGGTTAACTGGTTCCTCCCCCTCACCCCTAACCTTCTCACATACTGGTTACTTCCTGGCACCTGACTCCTCCCCCCCAGTCCTAACTTTCTCACATACTGGTTAATTCCTGGTTACCTGGCTCTTCCCTCACTTCCTAACTTTCTCACATACTGGTTACTTCCTGGCTACCTGTCTCCTCCACCTCATTTCCTAACTTTCTCACATAATGGTCTTTCTGGTTATCTGTCTCCTCCCCTCACTTCCTAACTTTCTCACGTACTGGTTACCTGGCTCCTCCCATCCTAGCTAATCCTAAAATCTCTATGATACAGGATGAGTAGCAGAGAAGCATCCCCAGCTTCCCTACATTATTTTATTCAAACCGCTGCAAGTCATTTAACATTTTCTAATTGGTTTTCCAAAATGCTGCTAACCTACTCACCCTAGCTCACTTCCTAACTTTCTACATACTGGTTACTTCCTGGTTACCTGGTCCTTCTCCTACTTCCTAACTTTCTCACATACTGGTTACTTCCTGGTTACCTGGCTCCTCCTCCTCACTTCCTAACTTTCTTACATACTGGTTACTCCTGGTTTACTGGTTCCTCCCCTCACTTCCTAACTTTCTACATACTGGTTATACTCTGGTTACCTGGCTCCCCCCCCTCACTTCCTAACTTTTCCCATAATGGTTACTTCCTGGTACCTGTCTCCTCCACCTCATTTCCTAACTGTCTCACACTGGTTATCTGGTTACCTGGCTCCTCCTCCCACTTTCTAACTTTCTCACATACTGGTTACTTCCTGGTTAACTGGTTCCTCCCCTCACTCCCTAACTCTCACATACTGGTTACTTTCCTGGTTACTGTCTCCTCCACCTCATTTTCTAAATTTCTCACATACTGGTTACTTCCTGGTTACCTGGCTCCTCCCCCTCACTTCCTAACTTTCTTACATACTGGTTACTCCTGGTTAACTGGTTCCTCCCCCTCACTCCCTAACTTTCTTACATAATGGTTACTTCCTGGTTACCTGGCTCCTCCCCCTCCATTCCTAACTTTCTCACATACTGGTTACTTCCTGGTTACCGGTCTCCTCCCCTCATTTCCTAACTTTCTCACGTACTGGTTACCTGGCTCTCCCCATCCTAGTCTAATCCTAAAATCTCTATGATACAGGATGAGTAGCAGAGAAGCATCCCCAGCTTCCCACATTATTTTATTCAAACCGCTGCAAGTCATTTAACATTTTCTAATTGGTTTTTACAAATGCTGCTAACCTACTCACCCTAGCCACTTCCTAACTTTCTACATACTGGTTACTTCCTGGTTACCTGGCTCCTTCTCCTCACTTCCTAACTTCTCACATACTGGTTACTTCCTTGCTACCTGGCTCTCCTCCTCACTTCCTAACTTTCTACATACTGGTTACTTCGGTTAACTGGGTCCTCCCCCCTCATCCTAACTTTCTCACATACTGGTTACTTCCTGGTTACCTGGCTCCTCCCCCTCACTTCCTAACTTTCTCCCATACTGGTTACTTCTGGTTACCTGTCTCCTCCACCTCATTTCCTAACTGTCTCACACTGGTTACTTCGGTACCTGGCTCTCCTCCTCAATTCTAACTTTCTCACATACTGGTTACTTCCTGGTAACTGGTTCCTCCCCTCACTCCCTAACTTCTCACATACTGGTTACTTCCTGGCTACCTGACTCCTCCCCCTCACGTCCTAACTTTCTCACATACTGGTTACTTCCTGGTTACCTGGCTCTTCCCCTACTTCCTAACTTTCTCACATACTGGTTACTTCCGGTACCTGTCTCCTCCAACTCATTTCCTAACTTTCTCACATAATGGTTACTTTTGGTATCTGTCTCCTCCCCTCACTTCCAACTTTCTCACGTACTGGTTACTGGCTCCTCCCCATCCTAGTCTAATCCTAAAATCTCTATGATACAGGATGAGTAGCAGAGAAGCATCCCCAGCTTCCCTACATTATTTTATTCAAACCGCTGCAAGTCATTTAACATTTTCTAATTGGTTTTCAAAATGCTGCTAACCTACTCACCCTAGCTCACTTCCTAACTTTCTTACATACTGGTTACTCCTGGTTACCTGGCTCCTTCTCCTCACTTCTAACTTTCTCACATACTGGTTACTTCCTGGTTACCTGGCTCCTCCTCCTCACTCCTAACTTTCTTACATACTGGTTACTTCCTGGTTAACTGGTTCCTCCCCCTCACTCCCTAACCTTCTCACATACTGGTTACTTCCTGGCTACCTGACTCCTCCCCCTCACGTCCTAACTTTCTCACATACTGGTTACTTCCTGGTTACCTGGCTCTTCCCCCTCACTTCCTAACTTTCTCACATACTGGTTACTTCCTGGTTACCTGTCTCCTCCACCTCATTTCCTAACTTTCTCACATACTGGTTACTTTCTGGTTATCTGTCTCCTCCCCTCACTTCCTAACTTTCTCACGTACTGTCCTGGTGTCTCCGATCTGGCTCCCTGCTTGCGGAAGTTGAAGCAGGTCGGACCGCAGCGATTCGTGATTGGCTAAGATGGTTCAACCACATATGCGGCTAGTCATTGCACGACGCTGCAGGAGATGAGGCTCACATAATAATATTAAAAGCATTTTTTAAAAGAAGGGATTCACGTTAGTGTGCCAGGCTGCAGAAGATGGATCACTATGGTGGAGAGAGGGGGGAAAGCTCCTCTGGTGCAATGCCTCAGAACTGTGTTGAGGTTGAGGCAGAGAACAGGCACTGGATGAGTCACTGACATCTTCTAACTCTTCACTTGCTGGACTGCAAGAGAACTGCAAGACTGCAGAGAACCATAAGGAGCAGAATGTAAGGTAAGGTTTTTAATTAAACTACACAGTGGGGCCAATATGGGTAAATTTTATTTTTTTTTTGGGGTGGATAAAAAAAAACTTTAAATAATCTGGATAGGACCCCCCCAAACCCCATTCGCATTATTAAGTATTTGTTGTGAAGATGCCTCTGGAAGACTTACCTGATCTGGTCCCTAATGAGAAAATAAACAATGCGTAAGGGCTTTGCCTTAGCAACAAAGAAGTTGTAGTTTTTAAATATCTGGAGGTTTGCAAGTTGTCTATCCTTGCTTACATCAGCATGATGATGTCATTATATTCAGATCATCAAACTCTCAGATCCATCCATTAACCTTAAAAAACCTCGTTCAAAAGGTCAGATAGAAAAATTCAGTTACAAAGGAAAGACTTAAGCAAAAATGTGGAAACCATCAGAAGGCCTGATAATTTCAACTGAATGACAAAGGGAACGTCTACAGGAAAATTCCATTCTGTAAATAAGTAAGACCACAACGTTCCCTGAATCTACTGGGCATGAATCTAGTGAATGACGGATCCCGAGTTGGGACTATCATTGAATGACAAAGAATTACAAAAAGTTCTATTAGTCTCCTCAAATCTATGATTCTCAATGGGTGCATTACATTGCTCAAGCAGCAGTTTTGCACAGAAGGACTTATTATATCACTGGTACAAGCCAACATTTCCAACTGTGCTGGCCCTTGTGACAGATCCATGAGTAGGCCATACTTTCATCTTGTTTCAGAGGGGATCGAGTAGAGATTGCTATAGCTTAGCTCACAGCCAAATGTGTGGAACTTAATGTGCACTTATTCAAGTTCACTGATAAACCATGAAATATTGGCTTGTAGATCACCAAGGATATTCCACAGGCGCGTGTGTTTTGCAGTGGCATTTTGCTTAGAACTGCTTATGAAACTGCTGGCAAGTGGCGACGTTAGGTGACAGTTTAAACACTGAAGAATGCGTGAACATCTTCTACTATCTCTAGAAATAGGAGTGATCACATTGTTCCCCAAAGCAAACTCACTCTTCTATGTGGGAACTAATGTTTGCAAGTCTACCTGAAAATTCACAGTCCATAGTTATTTAGCATTTTTACCCACAGCAGTTGATACATGTGACAATCAACGTATACCTCTATATATAAGCTGGGGAATGTCCCAACCACTCAGTTAAAGCGAGGGAGGCCTTTGGAATACAATCACCCGAATGACTGACACAAACAACGAATTCCTATGGATCGTAGATTCCAGGATTGCCAGGGTAAGAAGGAACAAAACTTCTGGAAACCAGATAAGAATCCTCCCTCTGCCCTTCAATCCACATGGATTAATCTCTTTTTTTATAGCCAATCCGTGAAATAACTGCACACCCCATGAGTTGGGGGCCTGGATGATACGAGGCCTGTCGTCCTCTCTGGTCTCCAGGGAAGATCTAACTGTCTCCCAGTCCTGACTCCCATACACGTTGCCAGAGCCAAGGCATTCCTTGGGTGAATTGTCTAGATGGGACGACATGTTAACAAAGAAATGTAAGTCAATTTCAAAGTATGAATTGGTAATCATGCACCAGACTGTAACCTCGACCAAATGTCCTCAGGTAATTTCTTGCTCTCCAGAGGTATTTCAGGTCTCTCCAGTGTGAAGATGGTGGAGAGAAAGCAGAAGGCAAAGCAAAGTTCACATCAACCAAACAGATTCCAAAGTGGGGAGCAGAGAACAGATGTTATTATGTAAGAGGATGTAAGGTTTTCTCTTTTAATAAATTGCCACATCTATTTTAAGTTTAAAACATTCTTACGATCCTTCTCAATCACAATCACCAAGCTCTCAAGCTATTGTACACTATATTAATACGTGTCAGTTATGGAGAATGTAATCGCGGCGCACACCGGAATTCCCCTGAGATGCAGTGCTCACGTCTTAGTAATGGAAAAAACAGGAAAGTCCCTATTACTTGTTAGAAAAAGCCTATCCTAGCAGATCTATGTAAACAAACACAAAAGAAATATAGAGGATATCTAAGGCTAAATTTATATTTATTAATCAAATGGATATAAAGATCAAATATATGATCACAATTATATCAATGTTGTCGTGTATACAATCAAATAATACAGAATAACAACACCCTTAACGTCCCATCTCCCATCCAGTCTGAGTCACAATAATAATCTCAGTATGAGTCAACGATACTTATCAGTCAGAGATCAGTGGGAGAATCCGTGCACGGTTCCATGTCAAAAGTCCTAGGTATCGAGGCTACCAAACATCAGGTATCATATCAGTCTGTGGAGCAAGACAAAGTGGGGTGACTAGCACCCAAACGCGTTTCGCATATAGCTTTAGTCAATGGCGCTAGCTGTCGTCCGTGTGAGGTCCGGTTATAAAGTCTCTATCACCATCACCACACACAATTCATGTCATGTGTTCAAACAAATCACATCGCCAGATCTCGCGATCATAACGTCATTCTCAGATATAAACCAATCAAAGGCAGTAATCGTAAAGATGACATATTTAAACTTATCGTATATGTATACATTACATATAAATGCAAGCAGCAGATAGAATCTGGTACGAGTTTTTAGGCATATACATTACAGAAGGATTATATTGCATTCACATATAACAAAATAAAATATCATCGAGTGAGAGCTCCGGAGCCAATTGCAATCATCCAAAGTTGCGCCTAAAATGTTCATTCAGTAGCCATCAGGGTGATAGAGATTCAGAATGTAGGAAGTTGCTCTATGACCACCATTGATTAGAGAGGGATAGATGTTGGACTATCTACAGGATGATTTCTTCGACTGCCCACCGTTGGACCTGAATAGTATGCTCTGGACTTTCCGCTATTTTGTTATCGTGACTAACATTTTATTATTATTTATTTTTTTTGAGGTTCATTGGCTCCTCTCTCTGTATATTATCGTTCCGATCGTTTATATCTTATACTCATTATATCATGCGTTGGCAATTCTATCCTTGGCACGCATTCGTACCCTACTCCCTCTATTTTTGTCTACATTCTGAATCTACACGTGTTGACGTGAACCACAAGGGTTCGGGCAGGCAGCACCCGACCAACCAGTGGGAAGGTTGAGTAAGAAACCTTACCTGACCTAAAGTATTAAGAGTATCTTGTTTGGAACAAATCTCCAGCGAGAGGCCAGGGTCTGTACAACCTTGCCTGCAGTAACACAAAGTAAGTTTTTGTAATGTTACTGCTTGTTTTTAGTGGATTCAGCTCATACAAAGCATGCCTTTTGACACTTATTTAATACTGTATATGTTTATGGTATGTACAGATATTTTTCTCTTTGTATCTACTTGCTAAAGTCTAATGGATTGTAAATATACCTCATATTATTACAGATAAACCATAAAGCGCTCTAAACCACTCTATATTCACTACCCAGCATAAATGAAAGGGAGTTTCCTACAACTAATTTTCCCCAAGACATTAGAGAGAATTAATCAACTTGGGAAATGTTCACGTGAAAAAGAATGGACGTGGTAGACAAAACCACTAGAAGTCTAACAACTTCATATCGAAATGGGGTCAAAGGATCGTGTCAACTCACTATGTGAAATGCCGTTCTCCACCTGTGATGTGCTAGCGCAGTGAATATACATAGACAATTATAAGACTTTTGCCTTTTTCTTTAAACAAACTGCAATAGTTTACAAACAAATAATAGTTTGTGTTGTCTAATCTATATTCATGTGTCTTGTTTTCAAATAGACACTATACTGTATTTAAAATTACAGTTTTAATTATTTTAATGTATCAGTTCAAAAATAGGAGGGTTTTGAAAAGCCATATCAGCAAGAGTTCATTATTTTCCCCTGTATATACCAATAGATGTCTTTGGCCAGTAAGGATGGATACCATGAACTGACGACATTATAATGTTGTCTCGTTCGTTATAAATCTAAGCTTTAGTGCACATCCAACACTGTTTCAGACCGTGCACACACAAAACGAATTTGCTTGCTCATGAAGATCACTGAATTCATTCTTTATATTCACCACAGCCGATGAAACATTTTGAGAGAACCCGAACTTGGTCCTCTACATAAGTTCCTGTACCTCCCCCTCCTCTATAATCACCGGTTGCCGATGTCTGTTCCGTGACATAATGCAACTGAAATTTTAAAATAGTAGAGAAAACAAATGAAATGTGCACCTCAAGTATTTGCTTTAACTAAAGTGCATTTTTTGTGCACACAACATGTTTCACAGTCTTGAGAAAGGGCTAGACTGTCTGAACTGTCTTGTGGTCAATAATCACTTGTTAAATGCAATACCTTTGAGTTTTGCGTATTCATTGGTTCTGTTCATTTTAATTTTCAGATTGGTTGCCTATACAACTTTTTTTTTTGTATCCTCTGATCACCTGGACATTTCAGGTCTGAGCTCTGTAGAAATTCTGGTGCATGGTGTCAATGTTAAACAAGACAATGTTAAACAATCCCACTTGTGGTGTATGGAACACCAGCCAGCACCATTATTTATGATGTGCCTTCTCTTTGGGTTAATAAGTTATACCTCACTTAAATAAAAGAAACATTTAGGCACTCTAATGTACTTTACAGGTTTACAAGTACTGTAATAACTAGCTAAAGCTATATCTGTCCCACCTCACCCCTGGTAGACCAGAAACAGGGACTGTTCTCCAATATAGGGACTATTGCTAAAGTGGTTTCTGGTAGGTGACCAATCATGGTAATTCACAATAAGGATCTACCATCCAGGTACTATAAAAGCAGATCCCCAGAAAACTACTGTAGATGAAGCAGGAAGGGGCACCCATCATAGATTTGCCTGGGCCATTGATTCCTAGTTATGCCACTGAGCAATCATGAGGGTGTTAACTTGAAAAGGTTTTTCCAATATTTTGTAGGACAGGTTCCCCTTTACATTCAAATATAAATCTACATCCTGAAAGGCCAAGAACCTATCCATTGTGTATGTTGTGTGTCTCACACGGACCATCTTATCCTGTGTCTTATAACAGATGTATATGTTTGTTTTTTTAAGCGGTGGCACCCTTGGCTGTAATCAATGCCCCTTCCTCAAACCTTCATGACATAATTACATTTTCCCATTTCAGTCTAGATTTTTACTCACATGCTAAGGCAAATAAGTTTGACCAGAGCTTCAGAAATATGTCAGGCACTATTGGGTCAGCCCATTTCACTTTAATTTAACTGTTATTCCTAAGCCTAAGAAACTCCATGGTAGATGAGAGAAATTGTTTGTAATTGTGTAAACTTTGGAACCTTCCGAAATTTGCTTGAATACATGATGTAATGGCCATAATGAACGAAGAAAGTTATAATGTATTTACAACAATGCCATGAACAAAAAATGTGCGATGGAAGGGTCGAAATGATCTGTTTTGGAATTGTACCATTGGTTCAGAGGTTATAAATGCTATAAATACGTATTGAAAAAATCACCATTCAGTGTGGAAATTCTATTGTTTTTCGGGCAGATAAGAGATAATTTGCATTTAAAAGGAAATTTAAACAAATATTGAAGTATGGTTTGTGTAGAAATAAATTGAATACCCTTTGTGTGTTTCTTTTTTTTCTTCCCCATGGTGTCTTTGGTAATAAACAAAAACCCAAAATCATCACCAAGGATTTTATCTCAATTTATTGGTACATTCTGTTAAGATATTTATAAATCTATAAATGTTGCTAGTTACTTGAGTACACATTATCATTAATTTATTGTGTACTAAAGACAAGCCCGGTTCGGTATATACAATTTCACTATGTTCTGTATATGTGAAATCTTGGGTTTGTTGTGAACTTCAGATTCACTGGTCTCAATAATATTTTCCTGTGTCTTTCCTAGAAGAGCCAATAAATGAAATGAGAACACAAAGGGCATAGTAAATTGAGAAAACGTGGCTCTTATGTAATGTTATATGCTATATTGATATATATATTATTTATATCTATATTATATATATATATATATAATATATTATTATATATAATATATATATAGTTGGTGATCTATCTATCTAGTATATATGTGTGCTGTCACATCTTGTTTAATTGGCTTAATCCTACCAAACATTATGCCTATATTTTAAATGAAAGTCTAGCCTCCCAAACTACCAAAACCTCGATTGTTAATATTTACCCGTGCTAACACCCGCTGCCCCACCCCGCGATGAATTACAATTTACGAACCACAATCCGCTTTTAGTTGAACTATTGCTTTAAATCTAGTTTGTGTAATTTGCTGTAGACAACCAATGTTCTTTAGTATTTGCAGGCTCAATTCCCATCATTCCCAGTCAGTGGTCTGCCCAAATGTTTACACATTCAATCAATACTAAAAGGAAGTTGTAGTATAAACCTTTGAATTTGGGCTTGAAAGGCGTATTTTGGGAAGGGAATGTTCGTGTTTGTGCTCAGATTTTAATACTCAATGCTGCCAATGATGAGGACATTGTTGTTTTTTTACTTACCCTTTAAACTGTCACATGATTAAAGGTAGATCAGTTGAGGTTTGTACTCATGTCGGTTGGGGGAAAAAGACTAACGTTTTTTGTGATTGGTCAAATGTGTTTTTTTTTTTTTTTACTATACTTACCCTTTAATATGGTTTCCACATGAATGAATGGGTACCCTGACCTGTGTCAGGTTGGAAGTTAAAAAACAAACTTTTTTTATTATTGATCAAAATGTATTTTTGAATATAGTTGCCCTTCAATTATGGCTGTCAAAGAAATGGAAAGTTAGGTCAGTAGGTATGTGTACCTGTGCCGGTTGGGGGTTAAAAAAAAACAAACTTTTTTTGATGATTAGTAAAAATTAATTTTTTTTTTACTATAGTTTCCCTTAAGTATGCTGCCACAGAAATGGAATGGTAGGTCAGTAGTTGTGTGTCCCTGGATCAGGTTGGAAGCTAAAAAAAATGTGTTAAAGTACTAAGCGGAGAGTCAGTCCCAAGAAAGCAGTGAAAGCAGCAGGAACTTTCATCTCATAAGGTAGGTACTGTTATAAAGATAAAGTTTGAGAATTATGTCTCTTACGAAGGTAAAAAGTTACTAAAGGTTCCTAAGTTTAAAAGTTAGATCCAGCAGAATAAAAGCAAACCGCGACGTGGTTGCGGCTTAAAATAATTTGGGCAAGTTATTTTGCCAATTTTGATTGAAACCAATTGACTCAGAAATGTTTACATTTTCCATCTCAGTTTCTATAAAAATTTATAATGCAATTTTAAAAAATGTATTTTCTATTATTTGATTTTCGAGTTTTGAAAATTTCAAAAAAAAAAATCCATCAATCCGTGGAGTTTTGAACAGGCAATTCCGTATCTAACCAGTTTAAGTTTTGAAACATGGATTAATATAGTTTATTAGAATGAATTTAGCACATTCCTATTTATGAAGTTAAAAAAGTCCAAGAAACGTATTGTAAACAGAGAACTTTTCTTAGAGGTTTGTCAGAAGTAGAGATGTTCAAACTGTTGAGTTTTGGTCCATTTTCGATTTTCGAAAATTCAAAAAGGACTCATAGAAGTCTATGAAGAAAAAAATTAAAGTTTCTGTAAATTTTGAGGGACAAATAGTCATAGTAGGTTATATGTAAATGACACAGAGACCTGGGGAATGGTCTGGGGAACCCGTATATATAACCAAAACTTATTTTAAAACTATCTTTCCTCATGATCGGTAGCTTTTTTCGAGCTTCATCTTTCTATTTTCGGATGTTGCTGAATTGAGCGCTACTTACAAGGTTACCGATATTACAAATTCGAGGGTTACCGAAGTAGTTTTCTTGCTTTCGAGGGTTACTAAAATCGATCATTACTTTCGAGGGTTACCGAAATCAATCTTACTTTTGTTTCACGGGTTTGATTTCGATTTCGATAATCATTTTTTTCGAATTCGATGATTATCGAAATTTCAAATAAAAATAATAAATGCAGAAAATCTGTGATTCCAAAAGTTAAATCGGGACTTTGAAACCCTCAGATTCAATTCGAAACTGGTTCTAATCGACCCGCATTCATCTCTAGTCAAAAGGCATTGCATAATACAGGGAGATTCCATAAAAGTTCTTCGTTTAAAATGGTGCTAATTTTGCCCCAACCAATCGATGTTAACTTTCAAATGTTAAATACATCTGCTTGGTTGTGCAAAATTAGAACCATTTTAAACTATAAGACTTTTATTGAATAACCTGATACACAATGGAGTGACTTGACCGAATTGTCGATAATGGCATCGATAACGTGAACTAAACTTGCATGTAGGTACAGATACAGCTAAATACACGTTTTTCCCTATTTTAAAGGATTATTTTTATCATGTATTTTTGAATGAAATATATTTTACATACCGGTATATTGCATAAACTCCTAATCGAGTTCCTGCACATTATCTCCTTTGTATTTGGTTAACTGCCTAAAATACACACATTCTACAATTATCAACCATTAAAATTGTGGATACCACCTGCTTCCCACAGTAATATTAGCGACAATAAAAATAAAAACAAATTCACTCTATGATTGCAGCTCATACTTTTCTCTGTCATCGAAAGATGTTTTCCCAGTGGTCATCGGGCAATAGCAATAGCATAATGGGGCGATACCACTACGCATCACCGTGATAATTGTTGTACAGTGCGACAACATTTAACACGGTGTGTTGGCAAGTATATCTGTTGGCGTATCGCAGTCTGTACTCACAGGTTTTTAGAGGTTGCCTTTAAATGACTTGGCATTGTGGGTTCTCACTCAGCCGCGCATGAGATGGCCGGCGCCTCATCACTCGACTAATAAGCCCAATCAGCAGGGCTGTGAAAGAATCACTGGAGCCCCCAGCAAAGCTATGACGGGGCCCTATCTGTGCTTTGTCACAGTGTTGTCTTAAGGTGGAGCCTACTCACGTAACATATACATAAAAGAAAGTCTGCTGGGAACCCTGGCTGACTACATCACAGCATCTCCGCTGCTGTACGGTCCAACATCCTCACAACGGCGAGGGGGCACTGCGCTCATGTGGGTTCAGCGTAGAATGCAGTTTTGACTAGTAAAAACCCACGCGACCACCTGAGAGCTGTAGAGAGCCAGAATAAAGGGCAATGGAGTGTATTACGGCCAGAGGTAGAGTCGGAGTGAGGGCCTATCAAAAAGAACTGTACATACAAGGGATCAGTCAGACACGAACCACAAATTCACCAAGTTCACAGAAGGGGCAAATACCAAAAAGGGACTGCCGACCATCTCTATCCTTAACGAGAGCAGCCGAAGGGGGGGATGCTCCTGCTTAAGCTTTTCAAGCCAACAGAACAAGGGCTGCGTAAACTCTGTTCTAGCTTCTTGTGTCTCGGGGTCCGTTGCAACCTGGGGACAGGTGAGTCTTGCCTCATGGCTCAACGAGTGGAGGGCAGGAGAGGAGGAGCAGCGAGGGACCAGGTCAGGGTAAAGGACCGGGCAGTAAAGAACTTCAGGGGGAAATATTTTTTTTTTTTTTTTTATTATAAATTTTTATGTGACAATTCAAATACATACAAAAAAATAAAGAGGATGGGAGAGAAGATAACCTCCTTCTTGTTCACATTTTTCATATAGTTGAAACATACATATGACTTGGGGAGGGGGGGGCGACCCCAAGGCGGCTGTATTATTATTACTTCGATCTGTACCCTTTGGATACATTCTTTCCGTATTTCTGTCTCCGCGGTCGAGTCCGCTCCCCCCCCGTCAAATAAAACACTTTTGATTCCAATTCTATAGTTTATGTTTATAAATATGACAAAACCGCTGTACTTACAGATAAACAACTGTCAAATGACATACAGCGTGCGTCCCCTCCTGGCCTGTCCACCTTCCTGTTTTTCTTTTTTTGGTTGTAGATGAAGAAAGAAAAAGCTTTACTTTTAAGTTCTGAATCTTAGGGTTATGGGTTGATCCCCTCCTGGATGTAGTTCTGCTACTCCCCATCTGCTTGGTCTGTGTATCTAAACCATGGTTCCCAGGTCTCTTCATATTTCTCTGTTCCCCCTGATTTGAGCTGTGTAAAATTCCATAACTTGGTGTGTCATTGATTCTTGTATGGAGCTCCCTGAGGTTGGGTGTTGGGTCTGTTTCCTTATCTCGTATAAGGCATCGTGCTGCTGTGTGGGGGAAATATAATAATGTGAGACCTATTTTTGTGGGGTCCTCTACATTTTAAGCTAAAGTTATTTTTGACTAACATTCCCTTTAAAGTAAAAGAGCTATTTCAATATATTCAAAATTATACAAATGGATTATTGCCTGAAATTGAAACGGGAAGCTCATGTCTTTCACAGCTTTAGGGTGAGGGGAATAGAAAAATGGGGCAGACGTACTAATAAGGGGTAGTGTTGGGACTGCTGCATCTTCTATTTACACCCTCAGCTATTTAAACTTTAAACCCTTTCCCTGCCAACAGATCGTATATTCACGATCTGTGCAGTGAATACTCAAACTGCCACAGATCGTGAATAACGATCTGTGGCTTCCCCCCTCCCAAAAAATGTTTTCCCCCGCTAGGGGCGATCGGGGGGCACATTCAACTGCCCCCTAGCCCCCTCGATCCCCCTCGGTTGGTCTAAATCCGAGGGGGGATCGGGAGATATCCCTACCTTTAGAGGCATCACCGTCCCACGTGGAGAAGCAGAGGAAGCCGTCTTCGTTCCGGAAAGGAGACCCGGTGAATACATACAATACAAGAATTGTGGAAGCACTCCATTAGGCTAATTTACAACTACATTTAGTGGAAGTGCTACTGATCTGGTCAAACATTTATACAAACTAGAAAAGATAATCAATGCACATTCCTAGCCCCCATACAATATCATATCTGCTCACTGGCATACTTTATAAACAAAGGGGTTTTAGTTTACATTACTGTGATCACATGAATGAAAAGCCTTCCAACCACGTCAAGGTAACCCAGTCGGGAAGGTCCTAA
Source organism: Hymenochirus boettgeri (assembly GCA_019447015.1). Taxonomy (NCBI): domain Eukaryota; kingdom Metazoa; phylum Chordata; class Amphibia; order Anura; family Pipidae; genus Hymenochirus; species Hymenochirus boettgeri. The sequence goes on from CM033475.1 coordinate 189,433,001, forward strand.
CGTCTACCCTTTTCAATTTCTTTTACTTCAATTACGATTAGCAAAACTTTTGCATTTCTCATTCTTACACACTGGATCCATTTAACATGGCTCTCTCCCTTCCCCCTCAGCCCTTTGGCTTTTAAATGGGAAGGCCATCCAGTGCTTTATATTAAAGGCAGAGACCTCCCATTAAAGGGGCGTGTTGGGGGTGCTATTACACATGGAGGCTTGACAAGCCTCCCATATACATACCATACAAGAATTTGTGGAAGCACTCCAATTAGGCTAATTTACAACTACATTAGTGGAAGTGCTACTGATCTGGTCAAACATTTATACAAACATGAGAAAAATAATCAATGCACATTCCTAGCCCCATACATATCATATCTGCTCACTGGCAATATTTATAAACAAAGGGGTTTTAGTATACATTACTGTGATCACATGAATGTAAGCCTTCCACCACGTCAAGGTAACCCCAGTTGGAAGGTCCTAACGTCTAACCTTTTTCAATTTCTTTTACTTCAATTACGATTAGCAAACTTTTGCATTTCTCATTCTTACACACTGGATCCATTTAACAGGCTCTCTCCCTTCCCCCCTCAGCCCTTTGGCTTTTTAAATGAGGGAAGAGGCCATCCAGTGCTTTATATTAAAGGCAGAGGACCTCCCATTAAAGGGGCGTTTGGGGGTGCATTACCACATGGAGGCTACAAGCCCCCCAATAATACATACAATACAAGAATTGTGAAAGCACTCCAATTAGGCTAATTTACAACTACATTTAGTGGAAGTGCTACTGATTCTGGTCAAATTTATACAAACATAGAAAAGATATCAATGCACAGTCGAGCCCCATACAATATCATATCTGCTCACTGCAACTTTATAAACAAAGGGTTTTAGTATACCTGACTGTGAACCAATGAATGAAAAGCCTTCCAACCACGTCAAGGTAACCCCAGTCTGGAAGGTCCTAACGTCTACCCTTTTCAATTTCTTTTACTTCAATTACGATTACACAACTTTTGCATTCTCATCTCTTACACACTGGATCCATTTAACAGCTCTCTCCCTTCCCCTCAGCCCTTTGGCTTTTTAAATAGGGAAGAGGCCATCCGTGCTTTATATTAAAGGCAGAGGACCTTCCATTAAAGGGGCGTGTTGGGGGTGCTATTACCACATGGAGGCTTGACCAAGCCTCCCAATAAATACATCCAATACAAGAATGTGGAAGCACTCCAATTAGGCTAATTTACAACTACATTTAGTGGAAGTGCTACTGATCTGGTCAAAATTTATACAAACATAGAAAAGATAATCAATGCACCCCGGTAAGCAGGAAGCTGAGTGATGTCACCGGGGTCTCCTAAGAGGTAGATGCTGGTGGTCTAGTGGAGGTACTGCAGATCATGCTGCAGTACCTGTATAGCACAAGCTGTCAAGCTGACAACTTACTATACATTTTGTGAATGGAACTCAAAGTTCCATTCACAAATGATTTTTTTCTAAGTCTTTGCGCTACTTAGCGAAGACTTAGAAAAAAATGGGGACGGAAATCAAAATTTGGTGATCACTTCTGATCACCAAATTATTGATCTTTGCCAATGAATGAAAATCACTTCCTGGAAAATGATTTCCGGAAGTTTATTTCCGTCGATTTCGAATTGGAAAACGCATTTATGCCCGTATTCCAAGTTCGGTATCATTCCCTAAGATGATTTGATGATCATCTTTGGGAATGATCCCCCAAAAAAAGGGGAAATGCACACAAAAAAAATCTTAAAGTGATACACACACCTTTTTTTTTTTACCCTAAAACTATAATAGCAAAAACATTTTCTTCTCCAAGCTTCCCAATTCCCCGTGATATCGGTAAGTAAACGCAGATCATTTATTTGTTGGATTTCAAGGGAAACTAAGCCTATTTTAGTAGGAAATTTTGGCAGAGGTCCAAAAAAAGACGTATTGATTTTTTAGGATCAGTAAAGTGTGCAAAAACTTGTGTGACTCTCCGTACTAACTGGTTTCCACTAAAAGGAGTGGTAGTGGTGTGGGGAGTGGGTTGTGGAGTTTTTTAATTTTTTCTTGTAATTGCAATTGCGCATGGATCCCATTTGAGCTAGTTGTGGCCCCGTCTCTGTTTGCACCCACCCTTATGCCATACCATTTGATTCAGGACATGTGGAGATTGCCGTTTAGTGGGTTTTTTACTTGCCGAGTGGGTTAGGTAGGATTTCAACCATTGAGTCCTCTTATTTTATTTTTCCACAAAAATCTCCTAAAGCACGGAGTTCTATGGATAACAGCGCCTGGAATCTTCATGTATATACGAAAGCATGATACCACCCACGTAGCTGAAGGTGTGTAGCTTCCAAAATATATATTTTGTGGGGGTATTTCCAAGTTTGATTAGGCTGTTCAAATTACAGAACACTTTGATTTTTTTCTGTAATTGGACTTGTGCATACGTCTCAATTTGAGCTAGTTGGTGGCCCCGTTTCTGTTTGCACCCACCCTTATGGCATACCGTTTGATTCAGGACATGGGAGAATTGCCGTTAGTGTGTTTTTTACTTGCCGAGTGGGTTTAGGTAGGATTTCAACCATTGAGTCCTCTTATTTTATTTTTTTCACAAAATCTCCTAAAGCACGGAGTTCTATGGATAACCAGCGCCTGGAATTCTTCATGTATATACGAAAGCATGATACTACCACCGCTGAAGGTGTGTAGCTTCCAAAAAATATATAGTTTGTGGGGGTATTTCCAAGTTGATTAGGCTGTTCAAATTACAGAACACTTTGATTTTTTTCTTGTAATTGGACGTGTCATGCGTCCATTTGAGCTAGTTGTTGCCACGTCTCTGTGTGCACCCACACATATGCATACCATTGATGCAGGATATGTGGGAGATTGACATTTAGTGGTTTTTTTGCTTTAAAAGGTTTAGGTAGGATTCTCAACCCTTGAATCATCTATTTATTTTTCACAAACCTCGTAAAAACAGGGACTTCTTGGATCAGTGGGTCTGGAATTCTTCATGATGTTTGAAAGCATGGCATCGTAACGTACTGAAGGTTGTTTAGATTCCAAAAATAATATTGTGTGGAGAATTTCCATGTTTCGGGACTGTTTCCTTAAAAAAGTGTAGGCTGTTCAAATTACAGAGCACTTTGATTCTTTCTTGTAATTGCATTTGTGCATGCGTCCCATTTGAGCTAGTTGGTGGCCACGTCTCTGTGTGCATCCACGCATATGGCTAACGTTTGATTCAGAACATGTGGGAGATTGTATTTAGTGGGGGGTTTTATTGTGGGGGGCATTTCCAAGTTTTGGGGCTGTTTGAAATTACAGACAACTTTGAATTTTCTTGTAATTACACTTGTGCATGTGTCCCATTTGAGCTAGTTGGTGGCCATGTCTTCTGTTGCACCACACTATGGCATACGTGATGTAGGATTGTGAGATTGACATTTAGTGGGTTTTTTTGCTTTGTCAAGTTGGTTTAGGTAGGATTTCAATCCTTGAATCTCTTATTTTATTTTTCACAAAACCTCCTAAAACACAGAGTTCTTTGGATCACTGGGTCTGGAATTCTTCATGTATGTATGAAACTCCAGGCATCGTAACGTAGCTAGGTGTGTAGATTCCAAAATATATAGTTTGTGGGAGAAATTTCCATGTTTCGGGACTGTTTCTTAGAAAAAGTGTAGGCTGTTCAAATTACAGAGCACTTTGATTCTTTCTTGTAATGCATTTGTGCATGCGTCCCATTTGAGCTAGTTGGGCCACGTCTCTGTGTGCATCCACGCATATGGCATAACGTTTATTCAGAACATGTGGGAGATTGATATTTAGTGGGGGGTTTTTATTGTGGGGGCATTTCCAAGTTTGGGCGGTTTGAAATTACAGACAACTTTGAATTTTTCTGTGAATTTACACTTGTGGCATGTGTCCCATTTAGTAGTTGGTGGCCACGTCCTGTGTGCACCCACACTATGGCATACAGTTGATGTAGATAGTGGGAGATTGACATTTAGTGGGTTTTTTTGCTTGTCAGTTGGTTTAGGTAGATATTCAATTCCTTGAATCATCTTATTTTATTTTCACAAACCTCCTAAAAACACAAGAGTTCTTTGGATCACTGGGTCTGGAATTTCTTCATGTATGTATGAAAGCATGGCATCGTAACGTAGCTGAAGGTGTATAGATTCCAAAAATATATAGCTTGTGGGGGGAATTTTCCATGTTTCTGGACTGTTTCCTTAGAAAAGGGTAGGCTGTTCAAATTACAGGCACTTTGATTTTTTCTTGTAATTGCATTTGTGCATCATCCCATTTGAGCTAGTTGGTGGCCACGTCTCTGTGTGCATCCCAACATAGGGCATACCGTTTGATTCAGGGCATTTGGAAGATTGATATTGACAATTTTTTTTTTTACTGACATGGAATTGGCCATGATTTTTAACTTTGAATTGTATTTTTTAAATTTTTCCTGAAAATCTGGTAAAAAAGCGAAATTTTACATGAAAACTGCGCTCATACCATTGGTGGTATGCATAAAAGAATCACACACCTTGTGTAGCTGAGATGTGTAGATTCCAAAAATATATAGTTTGAGGGTTATTTCTAATATAAGAGGGGTGTTTGTCTGACAAATCTGAAAGTTGCTGATATTGGGCCATTGTTCATTGGCTCCCTTTGTGGCTAGTTGATTCCACGTTTGCGTGTGTAACCATACATAGGGCATACCGTTTGATTCAGGACATTTAGGAGATTGATATTTGGTAACTTTTTTTTACATTACTTGGGATTGGGCATGATTTTTCCAAATTTTTAGAAAATCTGCTAAAACTGTGAACTTCTACAAAGAACTGCGCCCCACCCATTGATGGTACGAATGAACAAACTACAGAATTATCGTAGATAAATGTGTGTGGGGGATTTGAGAAATTATTTTATTTTATTTTTTTTTAAACTTTTTTTTACATTCATGAGGTTTTGGCATGATTCTACCTTTTGAAGTTTTTTTTGTTCATTTTTCAGACAATGCGAACTTCTACTTCTACGAAGAATTGCGTTCCGCGCCATTGATGGTATAATGAACAAACTACAGTGTTACATAGCTGAAGGTGTGTAGATTTCAGGAATATATAGTTTGTGGGGGTTTATTCTAAGTTACGGGGCAGTTTTGTTGAAAAAACTGCAGACATGTCCAAATTCGGAGTTGGCTAAATATTTTTGACGTTTCTGAGCCACGTGCATTGTCTCACTTGTGGCTTTTCGCTTCCACGTCCGCGTGTGTAACCACACATATGGCATATCCGTTTGATTCAGAACATTTGGGAGATTGATATTTGGTAACTTTTTTTACATTTCATGGGTTTTGGCATGATTTCTACCTTTTGAATGTTGTTTGATGTTCATTTTTTTTGAAAATCTGGTAAAAGTGCAAACTTTACAAGAACTGCGCCCACACCATTGATGGTATGAATGAACGAACTACAGCGTTACATAGCTGAAGTGTGTGTAGATTTCAGAATATATAAAGTTTGTGGGGGGTATTTCTGAGTTGGGGGGTGTTTTGGGGGAAAAACTGCAGACTGTTCAAATAAAAAACTGGCTAATTTTTTTTGCTGCTACTGACTTTTGGCACTGGTCACGCTCTGGGTGTTGGTAGCCATGTCTCTGGGTACACCCATGAATGTGGCATACCGTTTTATTCGGGAGGGTTAGGCTTTCATATTTGAGATGCGTTTGAACTTTCCTCCACAGTTTTTAGCTGAAATTCGCATTTGATTTTGTCTCTGATTTTACAGTTGAGGAAAAAAAGGAAAATGTGAGAAAACAACTTACAATTGGCGAAGAGCTGCGTCCGGTATCTGCATTTGATCGAAACTAACCTCACTCATAAAATCCTGCGGGTGTGTAGTTTCTAAATATAGTTTCTAAATAATATCTCACTTTGTGGGATATTTTAGTATTTGGAAGATATTCTATGTTAACTGTCAGTAGGGTTATACATTTATTTGGTGTTATATTCTTGAAGGTGCAGTTTTTAGTTTGGGGGGGTCTCCTGTACAGGAAAAGTTCGGGGTACCTACATATATCTGGTATCGTTATACTTGGGAGTATCTGAGCTTTTAGAAACAGTGAGATTTTTGTGTGTAACCTTAAGATAACTATAAAAAAATGGAAGAAACAACATAATTGCAAATTTTCATTTTTTTGACAATATTTTCATCCAGTAAAAATTTCCAGAAAAGAACAAATCGACCATGAAGTAGACGTGCGAAAAAAACATAATTTCCATTACTGCAAGTCCCTCCTGTAAAATAGACTCAAAGCGATTGAGGGCAGAAACCAGAAATCCGTAACGCAAAAAATGAAAACAGTCCCGGCAGTGAAGGGTTAAGGAGGCCGCACAGCTCAGAGCCCGGTGTTGATAGGCAACTTTTTCGTCCACCGGATACTGTTCTTCAATATTCCACTTCTACGTTATGGTAGTCCAGCCTATTGTTTTTTCGTAGAGGCAAAAAGCATTTACCTCAGTTCTAGGGATGTGGCAGATTCTGAATTTTGGCTGAGAACACTCCCGATTCTTTAAAGATCGACAACCCCCTGATGTGTTTCAGCAGCCCCCCAGCTACTAGCTGCTATCCAATTAGTGCCATATTGCCTTAATATGCTTGTGAAGGTTCTCATTCATCCAGTCATGTGTGTTATCTGTTTGTATCAATTAGATCACTGGACTGAAATGTAGTTCTTGAGACGTTCGCTAGTCCTACCACGATGGCTTTCTCAATTCAGAATGACTTGTACAAGAATCTGTGGCAATTAGTATCCCTGGACTGGAAAATCCCAATAGCATATCACAACACCCTGTGTGTTAGGGTGGTGTATTGGTGTGGTAGACAGAGGTGTATAGAACGCCAGAGTAAGGTGTTAAACACGGTTTGTCGTTACTGGCGAGCAGTTTCGAACGCCCCCACCTCTATTTGGCTTGGTTTCTTTATTTTCACATAAATGGCCTCCTTACACCTCCTTGAACCAGTCCGTGTACCTTTTACACTACAACTTCACAGGTTCTTCTCAAGTATGCTTTTATCTAGATGCAATACCCGAGCTGGTCCTACCAGGAATGGCTCTCTGTGCTGGCATACGTTTGATGCAGTTGCTGTTGGTCTCCCCCAATACACAACAAATAGACGCATCTTTCACTGCACACGCACGCGCATATAGATTCGCTTTCTTGTGTTCTTTTTTGGGCTCTTTTGGATGTACCAATCGGCCTCAGTGTGTTGTTCCGGTTAAAGTGTCAACAGACGAGGATGTGGTTTGAAAGTCTCGATTTCAATACCGGAACCCCCTGCTACAGGGTAGTGGATACCATGTTCCTCTCCGCTCCCCTAATTGTCACTCGGTATGGGTGGTGGTCGTCTCCTCTACTCGACAAAGGCCCAGTTGGTAAATACAAATTTGAAGGGCAGAAACACAGGTGTGGTGTCGGGAGGGCGGGAGGTGACCAGCAGAAAAGGGGGATGTTAGAAATCGAGTGGGGTTGCGAGCGGTCGGTGAGGCAACCAAGGTGTCTAACATGTTACACACAACACTATAGGAGTGTGACAATTTTGTGTTATAAAATCTCAAGTGCGTACCAGGAACCTTAATTCCGAAAGAGCGGAATGTGACGTATTGTGTTGGACGCTGTAGTGAATTGATATTGTTTTAACCAGGGAGCAATATGTTATAAAGGTAGGAAGTATGGGGGATGAAAGGTATTATGAAGCGATGTGAGTAAGTTTAAATCCATGTAAGGTGGCACAAAATAGGTGAAACTGGAGATCCCATAGCACACCAGTTTTGAACTTATCTGTATTGAAATAGGTGGTATAGGCACAGTCCAACAAGGAACACACCTGTTCTGGGTTGAGATCAGTTCTGCTGGTAAGAGTGCTGTCTTGGCCCAGCCGTTTTCTCACCATGTCAACGCCTCCTTGGTGGGTATACAAGTGAAGAGAGATGTCACATCATAGGACACCATAGTTTCTTCTACACCGAGTACTATATCTTCAATCTTGTGTGAAATCCTGAGAGTTCTGGATGTGATGCTTAGAACTTCCCACCAAGGTCCTAAGATGTTAGCTAGATTTTGCCACCTTGTTGTTACAGAGTTGATGCTGCTGACTATAGGTCTTAGTGTGGCCCCTTCCTTATGTATCTTTGGGAGTCCATATATGCATGGATGTGCCTCACCAGGGTAGAGGCGATGATACATTGCTCGGTCAATGGCTTAAAATCCACCAGAAGGAAGTACAAGCTTTCACAGAACACATTAATGCGATGGACCAAAACATTAAATTCACAAGGGAAGAGGTACAAAACAACAAACTGGCCTTCTTGGACTGCTTGGTAGAAGTTAAGGAAAATGGTAAACTGGAAGTAGAGGTTTACAGAAAACCAACACACACAGATCAGTATTTGATGTTTGACTCCCACCACCCTAGATCACAAGCTGGGGGTCATCAGAACCCTGCACACAGAGCGAGAACATCCCCACTAGCACAGAGGCGAAGGCTAAAGAAATGAAACATCTCAGAGGAGCCCTTAAAACTTGTGGATATCCAGACTGGGCCTTTGTCAAAAGAAGTAGAAGGAAAGAAGAACACAAATACCAACAGTGAAGGGGAAAAGCAAGACAGGAGGAAGAACATGGTCATCCCATATGTAGCAGGGGTCTCGAGAAATTAAGAAGAATTTTCAAAAAAACATCGTATCCCTGTCTTCTTTAAACCGAACAACCACACTGAGGCAGCAATTGGTACATCCAAAAGACCCAATACCAAAGCACAAGAAAAGCGACATCATATATGCGGTGCAGTGCAGTGAAGAATGCTCTGATTTGTATGTGGGGGAGACCAAACAGCAACTGCATCAACGTATGGCCCAGCACAGAAGAGCCAATTCCTCGGGCAGGACTCAGCCTGTATCTGCATCTTAAGATAAAGGCATACCTTTGAAGATTGTAATGTTAACATACTGGCGAAGGAACGTGACTGGTTCAAGAGAGGTGTTAAGGAGGCCATTTATGTGAAAATAAAGAAACCAAGCCTAAATAGAGGTGGGGGGGTTCGACACCAACTGTCTGCCATGTACAATGCTGTTTTAACACCTTACTCTGGGCGTTCCTATAACACCTCTTAGCCTATCTAATCACACCACCTTAACACCTGGTGTGATATGCTAATTGGGATTTTCCAGGGTACATAATGCCACAGATTCTTGTACAATTCTTCTGAATTGGAAAGCCAGTCGGATGACTAGCGAAACGTCTTCAAGAACTACATTGTCAAGTCCAGTTGATCTAATTGAATACAACAGATATTGCCTTTAATAGATGTGTATGTTTCTATGCAAGGCTGTAGCATTTCTTTTTTAGTTACCAATGAATCTGTCTCCTCTTGTATTACCCAAGCACCTTACAGAACACTACAATTCTGCATTATTTTTCATTTTGTTCAACCCAATTATCTTTTTTTATGTATTATGGTAATTTATTTGAAATTTGAAATCAAAGCAAAGTGTAAGTTTTATAGATGACTTTTTTGAATTAACAAGGCATAACTGCAAAGTGGTGTTGATTTAAATTGTTTTTACAACCTGATTAGATTTGTTTTCATGTCTCAAATAATATCCAGAAAACAATTTTCTGATGGTGAGAAGCATTTGACTCCTGTACACTTTGTGCTAAGAGAAAGATATTTTTGCTAACGACTTGTGAAAAGCAGAAACTTTTGCCAGAACAGCTTCATTTAAACAATAAATCATCCAATACCTAAAGATTACTGTGGGGTTAGAAAAAGCATGCAGATTTACCTTGAACCCTGGACTATATATATATATAACCACAGCCTGTCAGAAGTTAAGGTGCTATAAAGTTAACACTTCCAGGGTTTATGATTTGCATTCAACACTAACATATTATTAAAAATGCTTTTTGAGTCTGTAGTTATTTTAATTATAGCTAGGTACAAATTATACTATTGTGATTTATTCTTTTCTTATTATTAAAATGTTCTCAATGGATAGGGTTTTTCTTGGTTATGAAGTAAAAAAATGTAACATGAGACATGTAAATGTTACACACTTGTGGTGATGAGTTCAATAATAAAAAAAAATGAAAACCTTTTTTTTTTAAGTTTGGTTAAAGGAACTTTCTTGCACCCAAAAAGTATTCAACTTGGCATAAACTGTACTTTATCTTTTGGTTTACCAAAATTTAAAACAAACTTAATAAATAATATTATAATGGGGGAGCTTGAATATGAAGACAGATTGGATAAGTTACAATTATGTACGCTAGAGAAAAGGCACTTGCGTGGGGATATGATTACTGTGTATAATACATTAATGGGCCATACAATAACTGGGGCATTGTTCACCAATAGAACATGTCAGGGACACGTGGCCATCCCTTAGAAGAAAATTTAGTCTTCAAGTTCGGAAAGGGTTTTTCACTGTGAGAACGGTAAAGCTATGGAACGGTCTTCCATTGGAAGTTGTTATGGCAGGTTCATTGGTCAGTTTCAAAAGAAAGCTGGATAGTTTCTGCAAACAAGGAATGTTGCAAGTTACTGGTATTGATACATAAAGTAGAGTTGATCCAGGGATATTTCCGATTGCCACTTGGAATTTTTTTCCCCTTCATAATTCTGGTGGTTTTTTTTTTTTTTTTGGCCTTCACTTGGATCAACAGCTTTGCAGAAGTCTGGGTATTGCTGAGTGGGTTGAACTGGATGGACATATGTCTTTATTCAACCTAAATGCTGTACTATCAAGCTCACATTTGAATACAGAACAAAAATTGGTCAATTTTCTAGATCTCACCATTACAGAAGAGGCATATCTCCTCAAAACCCACACATACGGGAAGAAGACTGCTGTTACAGGACAAATCAAGAACACCACCACTCTAAACATTGTCAAAAAAGGAAAAAAGCAGGGAAGGAATACATTTAATTACCTTAGCCTTGTTCATGAAATATAGGGGAAGACCTTGCATCCTCTAACTATTCACATGCAAAACCACACAAGGACGATCACGAAGAGAGATTATGATTGCTCGGCTGTGGCAAAACATATTGTTGAAAAACATAGAGGGATATTCCCTATTGGTCAATCCTGGTCTTGAGTAGGTAAAACTTGGAATATGGGGAGGGAACTTGAAAAAGTTACAGTCTAGTGAAAACTAAAATGGATTTTGAAATTGGGGACGTTTACCCCCCCCGGGATTATTGGAGAAAATACAGTCTAATGTTTCTTATAACCTATAATTTATTGGTAAACGTAGGTGTTAATATAGAACAAACCTGGAAAAAAGAAGGGGCTGGAGTATAATTCCAGAAAGCATTGGTTTATGTCATCTACCCACAATCATTCAAATTATAAATCTAGATATGTATTCCTTAGAACAAATAGATTGTGTACAATCAAGGAGGAATAACGATCCCCTGAAAAGAAGAAAAAGGTTGGATGGAGCAAATGCCATGATAATAGAGGTGGTCATTGTAATGGGTAATGAAGAATTGAAGCCATGTAAGTGTAATAACAATCCTCTTAATGAATATGCGTTTTGAAATGTTCAAAAGTGTAAATACCCCTTTAAGAAGAGATGTATAAGAATGATCCAGTGTGACCCTGACAAAGCCTATGGAAGTTGGGGGGGGTGAAACACTTATTGGTCCAGCGGCACAGTGTGTAAGGAGTTGCTTTAAACTATCCTTTAAACTGTATCATTTTATGGGTGGACATGCCCTTTAAAGTCTGATTAGGGATTTTCATATTGGTGTAGAACATTTGTAAAGGAAACATATTTACATGCAACAACATGGAAACCTTTTAGAATCTACTTCTTACATGTATGTAAATGCCTGTATGTAATGCATTACCAGAGAAGTATCTTACAATGTATAGGCGTTCTGGGGTAAAAAGCTTTCACATAGCTTGTGAAGGTTCTCCATTCATCCAGGTCATGGTATATCTGTGTATTCAATTAGATCAACTGGACTTGAAATGAGTTCTTGAAGACGTTTCGCTAGTCATCCGACTGGCTTTCTCAATTCAGAATGACTTGTACAAGAATCTGTGGCAATTATGTACCCTGGAAAATCCCAATTAGCATATCACAGCCAGGTGTTAAGGGTGTGATTAGATAGTGGCTAAGAGGTGTTATAGGAACGCTCACATAAATGGCCTCCTTAACACCTCTCTTGAACCAGTCACGTTCCTTCGCCAGTATGTTAACATTACAATCTTCAAAGGTATGTCCTTTATCCTTAAGATGCAGATACATGGCTGAGTCCTGACCCGAGGAATTGGCTCTTCTGTGCTGGGCCATACGTTGATGCAGTTGCTGTTTGGTCTCCCCCACATACAAATCAGAGCATTCTTCACTGCACTGCACCGCATATATGATGTATTTATGTGAAAATAAAGAAACCAAGCCTAAATAGAGGTGGGGGGGTTCGACACCAACTGTCTGCCATGTACAATGCTGTTTTAACACCTTACTCTGGGCGTTCCTATAACACCTCTTAGCCACTATCTAATCACACCCTTAACACCTGGCTGTGATATGCTAATTGGGATTTTCCAGGGTACATAATTGCCACAGATTCTTGTACAAGTCATTCTGAATTGAGAAAGCCAGTCGGATGACTAGCGAAACATCTTCAAGAACTACATTTCAAGTCCAGTTGATCTAATTGAATACAACAGATACTTTCACATAAGGATTTAACAAATGAAGTTAAGTTCTCTTTCAGATGAAGTTTAATTGTTAATATTGTTTCAGAATTTAAAGATAGATTTCTGATGTATATTTTGTTAGAATATACCAAAAAAATGGCTATTTGTCTTTATTATCTTGTTCTTTGTACTGTAGTGTGAAAATAATGAACACCTAAAACATACTGTGTAGTTCCCTATGATTTTTATGTGGGTTAGCACCAATTATACTGGTACGTGTATGAAAAAAATGTATAAGTGCCGATATATTTAGAACAGTCCAGATGGTCACATGGAAACTTTGTGTTTAAAACAAAGAATTGTAACACAATCAGGGTTCTGATTTTCGTCTGATCCTTATCAAAACAGTGGAACCCATAAACACACAATACCGCTAAGCTGGTTCATGGCAGGTGCTTGTGTCTGAAACTTTGTCATGGCCCCAAAAGAAAGTAAACCCTCTAAGTGCAGATTATCCACAGCTGTTCTGCAGGCAATGAGACAGAGGTAGCGCAACAAGACACTTCCAGCTGTGCATGATCACACAGTTAAATGATGCACGTGATTCTTTATTTCTGGGGATATCTAACGGGTTCCAATTCCAATTTCAATCTAAAATCACATACAGGGAAAGTTCAATGGAGAGAAAATGAAAACAGGACACTGGTTTTCTCTGCTAAAAATTTCCGATTTTGTCATTTCTGAATTAATTTGCCAATTCAAAGTTGTTGGTGAAAGAAAACATACATTTGTATACCGGTAGTTTAATTTTGCTATAGATTTAATAGAAACATTTTATTCTTTTAGTTTTATTGTTTCTTGGGGTTCTAAGAAACAACTTAATTTAATCTGTGTTTTGGCCACTTCTATTTAATCTGTTTATTAATGATTTGGAAGTGGGTATTGTCAGCAGGGTCTGTGTTTGCTGACGACACAAAAAATTGTCGACCATTAAAATCTGAAGAGGATGTGAAATTGTTGCAGCTGGATCTAGATAGATTGTCGCATCCTTGTGCTGCTTATACTATACAGTAAATGGATCTGTGATAAGTGAATCCTTGTTGGTGGATAACAGCAACAGCTAGAGCTAGCAAAGATATTTTATAAAGAGGGGTATGGATTCAAGGGAAAAAAATATTGCATTCTCCCTGTTTACAAAATACTGGTAAGGCCTCATTTGGAATATGCAGTGCAGTTTTTTAATCCTGTGTAGAAAAAGGACATCTTGGAAATGGAAAGGGATCAGAGAAAATTAATAAGGGGAATGTGTAAGCTTGAATATGAAGAGAGACTGTATACGTTTCTTGCACCCAAAAAGTATTCAACTTGGCATAAACTGTACTTTATCTTTTGGTTTACCAAAATTTAAAAGCAAACTTAATAAATATATATATAATGGGGGAGCTTGAATATGAAGACAGATTGGATAAGTTACAATTATGTACACTAGAGAAAAGGCTCTTGCGTGGGGATATGATCACTGTGTATAAATACATTAATGGGCCATACAATAAACTACCTGGGGTATTGTTCACCAATAGAGCATGTCAGAGGACATGCAGGCATCCATTAAGACTGGAAGAGAGGAAGTTCAGTCTTTAATTAAGGAAGGGTTTTTTCACTGTAAGAACAGTAAAACATGGAACTGTCTTCCATTAGACTTGATGATGGCAGGTTAATTTGATAGTTTAGAAGAAAAGCTGCATGTGTTTCTAAAAGTAAAGAATGTTGCATGTTACTTGTGTTGATACAAAAAGTCGGGTTTGATCCAGGGATATCAGGAAGGGCTTTTTCCCCCTCTTCATTCTGTTTTTTTTTCTTTCCCTCTGTACCTCTGGATCAACTGTTAGGCAAGAAATGTTGGTATTGCTGAGTAGGTTGGACTTGATGGACATGTGTCTTTCAACCTTAAATATTATAGTATACTAATGATATCTTACAGTAACAGGTTGGGGGTTGTTGAGGTTTAAGGGACACTAAATCAGTATTTGCAAGAAAGTGTTTGGGGAAACTACAATTCACAGAGAGCTAGGACAGCATATTCCTGTGTCTTTTTGTCAGCTGATCCCAGTAGGGAGGTAGGAGAGCATATTCCTTCCTGCCTGTTGCCAGTAGAATTGGGAAACAAGTGCTCTCTCAATCCATCATCTCTCCCATCTTTCCTATAGATGTGTATGCAAATAAGATTGGGGATGTCGTGCCTGTGGATCAGCTGTCCAACAAAGTTTGGAGACTTAAGCCCCCCTGTCCTGCCGACTAGTTGGGCTTGGATGATCCTTGATTTAACAAGGAATCAAGTAAGATATTGTAGGTCAAATTTAAGGCTAGAGAGCTTCTCTATCATAAGCAAATGACCCAGAATTATCTGTTCCTTATTTGCATATGTGAGTGTAGAGCTCTCTAGCCTTAAACTCTCCCTATCTTACTTAATTCTTTAGTGATGTATATACGTGATTCACATTACACTGAAGATGGCTCATTAAAACAGAAACCGGCCTGTAACTGGTTCTCTGGTTTTGCATTTTGCTCATGGCATGCTGTTAAAACTTCTTTAAAGGTGTAGCATGTCCTAAAGGGCTACCATGGTAACATGGACATTACCCAGAAGTCTCTATTACTTTTATAAATTTGAGCACCTCCTTGCACAGAGGGTGGAGGTTGACACCGCACCACCAAGTCTATAGACTAACAATTATTTAAGGGTAAATGATTGATGTTACCATAGCTCAACTAGATTTAAATGAAACAAGTCTTTATTGTGACATTTTTGGTGGTTAAATCCACCTTCATAAGGACTAGGGAACCGATCCTCATGCTACATTATGTAGCCCCTCATATCGCTTGTGATTCTCCATTCCACCTGGGTGTGTGCACAAATCATCTCTCTCTTTGTTAAGCTGTTCCTTTAGAGGCTCTAATCTTTCTAATATTATAACTGTCCCTAGTCTTTCACTTTCGCTTCTTCCTTTTTCCTGTGGCCTCCTTAATACACACTCTTACTAACAAACACACGTTTTTTCATGACCTGTTCTGTTCTAATGCCTTTCATCTCCTGGCTCTTATGGAGATTTGGATCTCCCACCATGATACTTCCATTACGCATGGTGGTCTATCTTTCTCTCATTTGCCTCGTTCCTCAGGATGGGGTGGAGGGGTAGGTCTTCTCTTTTCCCCTATCTGCTGCTTTAAACTTGTTTCTCTTTTGCCCTCTGTGGCTTTTTCCTCATTTGAAGTCCATGCTGTCCAACTTTTTCACCCCTTATGTCTATGAGTAGCAGTCGTATACAGACCCCCTTCTGCCTCAGCCCCAGCCACTTTCCTTACAGAGTTTAAAACCTGGCTCTCTATCTTTCTATGTCAGACTTTCTGGCTATAATTCTAGGTGACTTCAATTGTCACATTGACGATGCTAAGCAATCCTGGTCCTCTCGCTTTCTCCACCTAACTTCCTCCTTCTCCCTCCAGCGGTGGACCAACACAAGCACCAATAAGGATGGTCACTTCCTGGACTTGGTCTTTACTAAAAATCTTTCTGTCTCTCAGTTTGCTAGTAACTCCTTCCCACTCTTTGATCACAATCTAATTACTTTCTATACCACCTACTCTCCCCTCTCCTCTGACACTCCTTGTTCGCAAAACGTGCAATGGACCTTCTGGCTCTATCCTCCTCTCTCAGTTCTAATCTCGCTGCCCTCATGTCTGACTCTAACCCTAATTTCCCTAATACATTCGTGTAACTCTATCTTATCCACTACTATTTACTCCTTTGCCCCCCTACAAACTCACAAATGTCGCCCCGCTAATCCCCATCCTTGGCTCAACTCAGATACCAAGTTCCTACGCCGCTGTACTCTGGAAAAAGTCATGCTGACTTTAATCATTTCAAGTTCATGTTGTCATGTTTTAATTCAGCTCTTTCAGCAGCTAAACACTCCTATTTTAAAAACAATAACAAAAATAACCCATGTTGTCATTTTCACTATTTAACACTCTCTTGCAGCCCTCCTCTACGGACACTCTTCATTCCATTAGAAATAAAATACATGCTATCCATACTCTAATCCCCTCACCCCAGGACAACTCTTGCCTTCTTTTGCCTGCCCCACCACCTGCAGTTCTGGAATCCTTCACCCCTGTCACCCATTCTGAGGTCTTCGCCGCTTACAATGTGTATGTACCATTGATCCCATGCCCTCCTTCCTACTCAGACACTGAGCTAAAATCCTTTCTCCTGCTCTTTCTCACATTTTTAATTCCTCCCTGACCTCTGCGATTTTTCCTGCTGCCTTTAAACATGCGTGTGTCAAATCTCTTCTTAAAAAACCCTCTCTGGACCCTACCTGTTTCTCAAACTACCACCCTGTCTCCCTTTTACCATTTGCATCAAAACTTGAATGTCTTATCACTACACGCATTACTAAATACTTCCATGCTAATAACTTTTTGGACCCGTTGCAATAAGGATTCCGACCGGGTCATCCAACTGAAACAGCCCTCTGCAAAGTCTCAAATGACCTACAAGCTGCCAAAGCCAAAGGTCAGTTCTTGGTCCTCATTCTCCTTGACCTATCGGCTGCCTTTGATACTGTGGACCACTCTCTTCTTATGCAGATTCTATATTCTCTGGGCATCTGAAATCAAGCTGTGGCATATTTGTCTTCTTATCTCTCTAACAGATATTTTTCTGTCTCTTTTTCTAATAAGACTTCCTCTCCTGTTCCACTTAGTGTGGGGGGCCCTCAGGTCTCAGTTTTAGGACCCTTGCTGTTCTCTCTGGGAGAAATAATCAGTTCTTTCAGTTTTCAGTATCACTTATATGCTGATGATACCCAAATTTACTTGTCCACCCCCGCGCTAACCCCTGAAGTTCAATCCCAAATCTCTAAATGTCTGCTCTCCATCTCTTCCTGGACGGTGCACCACCGCCTTAAACTCAACCTATCCAGAACGGAATTAATCATTTCCCCCCTAAACTAGAACCTAGTCCACCCTTCTCCATCTCTATTGACAACACGGTCATTAACCCAGTTGAATCTGCACGCTGCCTTGGAGTTATGTTTGACTCCTCTCTTTCCTTCCATCATCACATTAACAATGTCACTAAGACCTGTCCTTTTCTCCTTCGCAATATTGCCAAGATCCGCCCTTTTCTCTCTCTCTCCACTACTAAAATGCTCAGCCATGCCCTTATAATCTCATGTCTTGACTACTGTAACATTCTACTACTTGGACTTCCGGCCTCTCATCTCTCTCCTCTCCAGTCTTAAACTTGGCAGCTTGGATCGTCTTGCTCTCCTCCAAAAGAGAACCCACAACCCCAATACTTCAGTCCATAGGGTGGCTTCCCATCAAACAAAGAATCATATTCAATACCCTGCTTTTAACCTTTAAATCCCTTCACTCTACTGCACCTCCCTACTTATCTTCTCTCTTGGTCCCTTATGTTCCAGGCCATGCCCTCCATTCCTCGCAAGGAAATCTTCACAGACCCCCAACTAACACTGCTGCCTCCTGTCTTAAACCATTCTCTCTTGCTGCTCCCTACCTTTGGAACTCACTCGCTTCCCCTGGTGACATCCATTAATACTTTCAAATCTAGACTGTTATCCTACCTTTCTGAGCACCAGCACAACAAATGATTGTTAGCCATTTTAAGCACCCACTGGTATCTGTATGTTGTCCCTCCCACTTAGATTGTAAGCTTTTCAGGGCAGGGATCTCATTCCTTATGTGTTGAGACCTGTTGCACTTATATCAATTTATACATAATTTATATATATGCTTTCTTAATCAATGTATGAAATTGTATTTAATTTAATTTAAATCTATCTGTATAATTGCTTGCACTTATCCCCTTTGTTTGTATACTTTGTATTTTTAATGTACAGCGCTGCATACCCAAGTGGCACTTTATAAATAAAATTATACATACATACATACATACACGCTGGACCAATGCAGCAGGAGGGATGGGACTGAACCTCTAACCTCTGAGCGCTAGTCCTGCAAGAACAATATAAGTAAGTTAAGTAAGTAAATATTTTGTCATTTGAATTTAGTTGAGGTTTGCCATACACTGCTGCACATTGTATTGTATGAGATCATGCCTTTCTTTTTGGTTTTGAAAAATGAGCAGAAGATTTTTTAGCCGTGAACAAGGAACAAATGTTTACTCTAACAAGTAGAATGATGTCAGGCGATGTCATGCTTTCTTTCTAAATCAAAGCTTGGTGAACAATTAACTGCATGAACATTTTTTGCTTATGTTCTTTTCATTTGTTTGCTGGCTTATTCTGGAACCTTTATACGCCAACTGCGAACCATCAGTCAAAGATGATGATATTCCTACAGTTCTTGCCAAATACAGTGCAAATGTTTGGGTGCTGGGACCAGTGTGGAGGTCTCAAGGACTAACATGTCTGAGATGTGAGTCAAGGTTAAAATGAACACGCATGATGAATGCAGTTTCAATTTCAGAACCAGGAGTCAGGTCGCTGCATTAGTCATTACTTTAATACAGGATTATGATGGTAATGAGAAATCATTGGAAACTGTTGACCTCAACAAGATCACAATGTCTCCCGGGATTCTGGTTTTGTGTTTTGTATCTCTAGAAACTATTCGGGTGTATATAATATCTCCATTCATTGCTTTGTCCTAAGAATTCCTATAAAGATTCTTTTTTTTCTTTTTTATTGGTGGTGGAGGAAGGTCAAAACAACGTTTGTTCTAGAATTCTTGCATTGAATCACTTTGTAAAATCCTGATCTGCTTATCTTCATAGATCCTAAATTATACAATACAACTCATTCATAAATCTTTTGCTGTTTTTCATTCATATTTTTGGAGGTTTTCTTTGTATTTAGTTGAGAAGTGACACTACCTCTGCAACTGTACCCAGTACATGATTGTGCATGCTCAGTTTTTGTCAGAAAAAAAATCATGTAAAACAAATTATTAACTTAATACTTGTCTACTCGCAAGATCTGAGCAGGATTATACACAACACAAGGGTCTAGGGCCCAGAAAACTCCAGCTCATGCAATAGATATATATATAGCAAAAAAATAGGGCCAGCTCTGGCTAAGTCCCCATTTTATATTTATCCATCCCTGCATATAGGGCATTAGCACAGGGCCTGGGCCCGATATTCTCTTTGACAGACCTACTAATCAGCATTCTGTGGGCTTAAAATGAAAGTGCCCTTGCCAATATTTTGTTTTGACCAACCTTGCGGACTATTGAAGACTGCCGGATCGGACATGATCTGCCAACATACAAAACACTGGGACAGAGCGATTTTGCATATTAATCTGGCAGGGCTGATCTGTATGTTCAGAAACTATAGCCAATACTTTGGCCCAATAAACAAAAACATTTGTCTGATCCGTATGTACAAGCCCTTAAGAAAAAGTAAATTTTGGGCTACATTTTTTAATCCCCTCCGTGTGGAGGTGTTTTTTATTGAAACAATAAGAAGAATGCACACATCAGTTTATATTCGGTATTAACAATTTTTTTTTACTTACTATTGAGTGTCAACCTTAACAGCAGAGCAGGATTATCCACAAGGCAACCCTAGGCACCTGGCTAGGGCCCAGGAAACTTCTGGGGGCCCAGCTTAAGAAGCAGTAACAAAAAACAGTCTATACAATATATGTAGCAAAAAAATGATGGCACTGCCTCAGGCCCCATATGATCTTAATCCATCTCTGCTTAACAGTAAGAGGACTTATAGCTGTATAATTTATAGCATTAAGTTAGGCAGAGTCTAGGTAGATGGTTTATAGGCTAACATTCAGAATATCTAACATACAATAAACTTGGTATTAGAAGGGGGGAAAAGTGGTTTTTTTTTGGTTTGTTTTTTTAAATTAGTTTTTTTAAAAACATTTTTCACATATAAATTCTGTTATACATATTTGTTCATATTTACATCTGAATAGTTAGAAAGATTCATTGTTTGCTGTTGTCACGTCATATGTAGCATTAGTTATATACATAGTTAACAAAGTAACATAAGCGAGAAGAACATAAAACAGGAAGAGAAATTTGTTTATCAGTTTAATAAAAAATGTTATATTAATAATATAATTTCTTTCATAATCCTTGGAGTGGTCTGTGCATTATTTTTGCTATGCTATTTCCATTGTCTGTGGAATTACCTGGTATTTTGGGGTGATCTGCACCAGTTACCCCATATTTTAGTACGTTTCTTAGGGCATGCCCTGTGTTGGTATAAAACTTTTTCATAGGGTAGAGTGTTATTTATAATCGCAATCCAACTGTTAAAGGATTCCAACTGTTAAAGCTTCAAGTTATGTTAATTTGGAAGCTGCAGCTTTAAAAATACTGTTGCCATATTTATTTTTTACCTATGCCCCTCCAGAGCCTACTTTTGTGCCTTGAAAGTTGCTGATATCTTGTTACTGGTTTGCTGAATGTTAATGTTCCTCTGCTTTCTCCTGCTTGAGCCTCAAACAGTAATGCCTGTGAGTTCCGTGCACTCTCCTGCTTGAACCTCAAACAGTAATGCCTGTGAGTTCCGTGCACACACACACATGCATGGAACTCACAGGCATTACTGTTTGAGGCTCAAGCAAGAGGGTCCATGGAACTCACAGGCATTACTGTTTGAGGCTCAAGCAGGAGAGTGCATGGAACTCACAGGCATTACTATTTGAGGCTCAAGCAGGAGAGTGCACGGAACTCACAGGCATTACTATTTGAGGCTTAAGCAGGAGAGTGCACAGAACTCACAGGCATTACTGTTTGAGGCTCAAGCAGGAGAAAGCAGAGGAAATCTCAGAGGGGCGGAGCTTAACATTCAGCAAACCAGTAACAAGATGTCAGCAACTTCCAAGGCACAAAGGAAGGCTCTGGAGGGACATAGGTAAAAATAAATATGGCAACAGTATTTTTAAAGCTGCAGCTTCCAAATGAGCATAACTTGATTTTACAGTGCACTTATCCTTTAAGGTCTGGGGGAGGTGGAGCCATCCATTTCAGAATAATCACTTTGCACGCAAAGCTTCCGCAGGAAAATCAAGTGATATTTACTCCAGGTTTCAGAGTCAAGTATACCCAGTACACACATTTCTCCCTTGTAGGGGATGGATGGTTGAGTCACCTTTTCCCAATATATTTGTATTGTGGGGCATTCCCATAGTAAATGCCAGAAGTGGGCATTTGGTTTTTTACATTTGGGGCATAGTATTTGTGTTCTTTTTGCAATATGCTTCATTCTATTTGGGCTTAGATAAGTCTGATGTAGGATATATAATTGTATTATACGATTATTGGCTGCTGCAGACACCAGGGTATGGGATGTGGCCAAAAACAAGGGGTATTTAGTTGATGTCATCACTGTTTCTTTACCATACTGTACCATACATAAACTCTAACTTCTGTTTTCCTGTTAATTGTTAAGGTATTAGCAGGGAGATTCAGTAAAAGTTCTTTTCGTTAAAAAATGTTGCTAATTTTGCCCGACCAATCAGATCTTATTTAACATTTGAAAGCTAACATCTGATTGGTTGGGTCAAACTTAGCACAATTTTTAACGATAAGAACTTTTATTGAATAACCCTGTAGGTGCATTGTTACAGGTAATATTGATATGTTTACACTATATGATCTTTTCCTCTAGTCCGTTCCAAATTATCATTCTTTTAATTAGTTAGTCATTGCATGTATCAGGTGAGACTTCCCATCTATGCCATACTTTGTCGTATTTGGTTAGACATCCTCTCTATTGGTATACATCAGCTTTTTGTAAGGGAGAGTTAATTTTTTGAGCAGAAACAGGGGAAACAGGACATTGTGCAGGATTTCAGGTTAGACTTATATATTTCAGATTTAAAACTATTACCGTTTAAGGTTTTGGGGGGCTGTATGTAAGTTTTCATTTTGGGGCTGGACTTGCCCTTTAAAGAGGAAGGGGGATACTAAGCCTAAGCAAGACAAGTACTAGATAGAAGGCATGCAGCAACACACACACACCATGATAAAAAGTCAGTAGTTTCAGCATAGTTGCCCTTTAAGTGTTCTTTCACTAGATGGCAGTGTTTTATTGAACATCTGTATAAGCTAAGTATTATGCAATAACCTGTTAATGTATGTTCTGCTAAATAATGTGGTTTCAAACAGTTGTGACCATTCATTAGTAATGCTATCAATTTATGATTTGAAGCAATGCCAAAAAATGTTGTTGCTTCATATCTTTTTCTTTGCAAAATACATTTTTTGTGGTGTTGTTCTGACTCACCTTGTGCAATTTAATTGGGGAATTTCAGAAAACTTATCCATAATGCACTGAGCAACCAATCAGTGGCCAGGCATAAGCAGGTAAGTCTCCTAGCGCCTTCTTACATCTTCTGTCAGTGTGAAATAATTATTTGAGGGGAGAAGACCAAAAGAACAAAAATAATTTAAAATAATAATCTGACTGACATATCTGTTGTATTAAGTTGGATCAACTGGACTCAAAGTTTAGTTCTTGAAGACGTTTCGCTAGTCATCCGACTGGCTTTCTCAATTCAAAATTACTTGTACAAGAATCTGTTGGCAATTATGTACCCTGGAAAGCCCCAATTAGCATATCACAGCCAGGTGTTAGGGACCTTCTGAATGCAAGGTGTGGATGCATTGTGGCAAAGAGGTGTTATAGGAACTTCCCAGGGTAAGGTGTCAAAACAGCATTGTACATGGCAGACCCCCCCCCACCACACACACACACACACACACACACACACACACACACACCTCTATTCAGGCTTGGTTTGTATTTTCACATAAATGGCCTCCTTGACACCACTCTTGAACCAGTCATGTTCCTCTCTGGTTTAAGAGAGATGTCAATGAGGCTAAAAAAATGAATCAGAGCTTTACTTACAGCATTTTAGAGCACAGCAATGCAGTGCTCTCTATTGCCAGCAGCCGCATCTGTCATTGGCTGCCTCTCAGCAAATCACAGCCGCGGCTGCCGGTCTGTCCCCTGTTTGCAAGGTCTGGCAAACAGAGTGCCAGATCAGAGCGCTGCAGGAGCGAGGAGGGGCTGTAAGTAGAGTTCTGCATGATTTTCAGCATGAGTTTCTATCATTTTCAGCATGATATCTTTAAACGCGATGCACATAAACATACGGAGGACAAAATAATCTGTTGCTAGATATAGGTATGACATTAATGGTCAGGAATAATTGGTCTCCATTAACAACCAAGATTTCATAGTCTTCAAGGGTTTGACTGTTTGCAGATACTGCCAAGTTCATATCTGATATGAGAAGGAAAAATGTTTAATCACGCAGTTTCCAGAACTCTTATTATAATCAGTACCGGTAATTTCATTCGGAAAGTTCACTGCTCTCAAACCTTCTCTAAAACTAAACATTTTTGTCAAACATACTAAAAAAAAATTTTCTTACTTTCCGAGATGAATCTGATTCGCTGAATTTTTTTAATAAAAAAAAAAAAAATTAATTGTGATGTAAATGTATAATAGAAAATTATTTAAATATTGTTTAAACATTTAAACAGTATTTTGTCCAAAATATCTCTAATCCTGCACCCACCCAAGTGCATAAATATACCAACATGTCGGATAATATGGAATAAACATCTAAGCAGTATAAACTGCCTGTTTAATCAACAGTAAACTGAAAGATCCTGGTAGGACTAATGGACACACAAAGTTGTCTGCCAAGTGCTATTTATTAACCTCACAACATGTTTCAGATCCCTTTATCAGTTGATTTATCACTTGAATAAGGATCTCTGTATCCGAAACATGTTGTGCGGTTAATAAATAGTACTTGGCAGACAACTTTTTGTGTCCATTAGTCCTACCACGATCTTCCAATTTACTGTTGATTAGAGATATTGGAATGCTTGAGCAGAACACTCGAAGTTCTCCGGAGGCAGCCAGAAAGTAGGTGAATTCTAACATATTTTGTACCTCTAATCCAACCTTTATAAACTTATCTTAAGCAATATATTTTATAGTTAATCATTTTTTCAGGATACACACAGTCCCGAGTGTTCTCCCTACGCACAGCATATACACAGCATAGGGAGAACGTTCGGGACTGTGTGTTTCACTCATCTGCGGCCCGACTCATCTATAGGGTGGCTACCATGAACAAGGGAAATTTTTGGTCTTTCCTAAATGACCGCTTGGCAGACCTGAACGTTCGGTGGCCGCACACTCATTTGGGAAAGCCGCTACACACACTGCCGATAATTATTGCTAGTATGTGTACCTAGCTTAATAATTTTGTTTTTCAAACACATGATATTTGCCTAATTTAATATTTTTGTATGTTGCCACCAGATTAAATACTTTGTGCGACTCCCTGTCTCCTAATGGGATTTCACTTGCTGTTGATAATAGTAGCGGTAAATTCTCCTAAAGTTCATTATTCCCTCTATCATTTTGTAATTGTGTGATTTAGTGAGTGTGAATGGTGCATTGCATACCAAGATCTCTATTAATAAGCTTCTTGATTGATGAAAAGGGTGTAAGGTGATTATGTTTGGTTCCTTACTAAATCACAGTGAGAAATAGTTTGTCCAGGGCTGTACATCTGGGTTAGATAATCTGAGCAGTAAGTAATTAGCACCTTTATACTGGGATGAGTTTATTCAGTATGACTGTCACTTATGTATTTGGCAAGGTAAATAGCAACATCATATATAATATACAGAGTTCTATTCTCTCAGTTTTAGGGTCTGGGTTTCTGGTATTAAAGAAGATTTTGTTGAAAGATAAGGGACAATGGCAATGAAGCTTACAACAGATTTATTTATTAATGAATTCCAAGTATTTGTTTTCCATGCTTAAATATGCGAATACACGATATACAATTAAAGGTTATCTCATTTAGAATGTAGCTTGTAACTACTATCTGACTGGCTCACTGGTAAGTGGCCCCTGACAGAAAAAGAATGAAAAGGTGACTCAGGTTTTACATCATTTTTTATAACATTATTAAAACGGTAAGAATACAATGGTACCCACAGCATCTGCTATAGATTCCACCCCATAGCAGATTTTAAAGGCCATCTCCACCCTTAAATAAAACACTGGTCACATGTCCCTTACCTGCTCCCAACTCAGCACTTTATTAGATATATTATTAACCAGATATTTAAGGATAATTATTGTCTTCATTCTGTCGGATAAAGCTGGCTCCACCCTCCATGTGACTGCTGACATCACAGCAATGGTTGACTGCTGTTTCCCCTGCTGCCACCTATGCACATGTTCAAGCTTATAAAAAGCTCATTGAGCAGAGAGTAAGACGGATACATTTGTCAGAATGGAAGAGAAGTTGAGAAGACGGGAATGAGGGTAAGTAACTTACCTGGCAGACCTAACGATGACATACAATCAATTTAGGAGGAACCACCTTTCCTTCTATGCGTCTGACATACGATCGTAAAATGGTATGTTGGCCACATAGAAGATCCATAAAGGCAGTTCCTTCAAAGTTGTTTGTATATCATGGATTGGTCTGCCAGGTAAGCTGTAATGTATGGGCCTTAAGTGACCCACTAAAAGTACAATAACAATAAGGCCACTGTTATACAATGAAGGGTCATTTATTATGTGAATCCATAAGGAAAAGTTAAAATATGAGTCCTTTGACCAAAAGGATTCTGAGAATCCAGATTAAATCTATTCTTAGTGCCAGGCTACATTAGCGTGTTTCTCATATGCGTGTGAACCTGATTTGCAATCTGTTAGCATGTGTGCTACATTCTGTTTTCAGAGCGCATGTGTTCACCATTTATTTTTGCTAATTGCATGTTCCAGTTCCAGTTCTGGGATATTACCTGAAATACATTGCAAATGGACAGTTAGGGCTAGACCACACTTATCTGTTTCAGCGCATGATCCAATTGTGATGGTGACCCGACTGCGTGTTAAAAATCGCACATTAGTGTGGGCCAATTGGTGCGCTGCCGTCCGTTGCGCTGCAAATTGCTTTTCAGAGCACAGGCGATTAGCAATTTTTTGGTAACCACATGAAATCCCATTGTACGATATTGCGGAATTGCAGCACACATGTACCTTAACTCGCATGCGCGTTTCCTGTTAGTACACGTTGTAGTGTGGCTTTAGCATTACTCCCTGGTACAGTCAGCATGGCCAAAGCCTAAGGATGTGCAGCTCTAGCTATGGACACGATCCTAAAATGTATCTCTATATGGAACCTATTTTGCAGGCCCTTTGGAAAACATTATATATATAGAAGCAGTTGAGTCCAAAGAAAAGAGTGGAAAGAAACAGCTGCAGCTGACTGCGTGGGTGGAGACAGTAGCAATGGATTCATCTCTCTGTAGCCCAGGTGAAAAGTAAATAATCTTGGCAGAATCAGATGTGAACAAGCTGCCCTGGGATTTAATTAAGTATGATGGTGTTTAGTGACCCTGGCAGCTGTCCCAGGTCCCTACTGCTTCTAAAACAATGTGCACTGTTATAAGATACCCTGCACATTTAATATCACATGTACATTGGCTGATTTTAGATAAAATTCTCCTTTGATTGAAAATCTCACCACTTGCAATAAAAAGCTCTGCAACGTATTCGATCTGAAGTTGTAACCAATATAATCATATGGATCCAATCAAATCGATGCATCGTGTTCCCTTTAATAGCTGCATCTGGCAGTCATGTACCTCTGTTCTCTTTTGGGGTCTGAAGGTTCATTAACAAAGCATGAAATGGTCATAGTAATGATAACTAGAAAGGGAAAGTTTAAGTATAAACTTTGAATTTGGCTTGAAAGACGGCATTTTGGAAGGGAATGTGTGTGTTTGTGCTGCAGATTTTAAAACTCAATAATGCCAATGATGAGGACATTGTTGTTTTTTACTTACCCTTTAAATATGGCTGTCACATGAATAAAAGGCAGGTCAGTTGGTGTGTGTACTCATGTCAGGTTGGGGGATAAAAGACTAACTTTTTTGATGAATGGTCAAAATGTTTCTTTTTTTACTATACTTACCCTTTAAATATGATTGCCACGTGAATGAATGGGTACCTCTGTTGGTGTATGTACCTGTGTCAGGTTGGAAGTTAAAAAAACAAACTTTTTTGATTATTGATCAAAATTCATTTTTGACTATAGTTACCCTTTAAGTATGTCTTCCACAGAAATGGAAGAGTAGGTCAGTATATGTACTTGTGTCAGGTTGGGGGTAAAAAAACATGATTGGTCGAAATTAGTTTTTTTTAACTTAAGTTACCCTTTAAGTATGGCTGCCACAGTAATGGATAAGCAGATCAGTATGTGTGTGTACCTGGGTCTGGTTGAGGGGGTATGTCTTTTTTTGTATTTACAACCATAAAACTATCTTTTATTGAGGAAAAATCTAAATTATTTTTTTTTACTTTATTTACCTTTTAAGTATGGCTGCCAAAGGAATAAAGAGTAGGTCAGTAGGTGTGTGTACCCTTGTGAGGGGGGGGTATATGTTTTTGCATGTATGACCATATAACTAGCTTTTATTGATGATTGATCAAAATTAGTTTTTTGACTATAGTTACCCTTTAAGTATGGCTTCCATGGGAATGGAAAGGTAGGTCAGTAGGTGGGTGTACCTGTGTCTGTGTGGGGGGTTGGGGGTATCAGCATTTGTATTTATGACCATGAAACAGTTTTGAAATATCCACATTTGAGGATTGTTACCATTATAGTCTATGGGAAAAAATGCCCCGTAATTCACAGATAACACCGTAACACTTCTGCGGATTCCTTAGCTAGAAGATAGCACACTTCTCCTTTATGCCCAGCACGTCTGTTCCGTCATGTCTCTAGCTCAAAAACTGTGGGAGGAGATACAGTCGAAGAAAACGGAAGAAGAAGAAATGGAAAGAACAGGAATTTGGCTTTTTCAAGCCAAATTAATTAGTTTGTATTACGTAATAGACAAAATAAGGCTATGAGTGAACATGGCTACAAACCATCGCTATCATAGTTAAAGGAGTTTGAGGCCAATTCAGTTGATTAGTAAATGCATAAGAAGGGACACAACAACGTCCTGTTGTTCACATACAATGATTGTCATGTCTGTATCATTTTATCTATGCCTGTCCTGCCTCTGTAAACGTTTCTCCTCAGACTTAAAAACTGTTATGACTACCAGTCTGCTGCATGACATAATATTTCGAATAGTTCTGACAATAACAATTACTGTATATAATACACTAGGCTCTGGACTTAGAATGGGTAGGTGGAGTGAATCTATATTACAGCCACTGAGTGACTTCCTGTATTCCACTGCACCTCCCCCAGTCTCTCCCCTCCTCGTATTAGTTATTATATAGGAAGCCTTGTTTATTGTTGGCAGACGATGTTTGGTCCTTCTTTCTCTTTTCAGTAGGAACGGTTATTAAATATTTATACACTAAACAGGGATTTCTATATAAATGACTAATACAGGGAGGGGGAGAGACAGTGGCAGGGTAGTGGGAGAGTATGTCTGTGCTGTTGATTTTTTTGGCTGGCCTTATGTATTATAAGAAATAATACGCTACCTACAGTGTAATATATGGATTTACCGTATACTGTGTTGGGTAGAAATGGGCAACACAGCAGGTATGTGAAAAAAAAAATCCAATACTTTATTTCAATAACCATATACCGATATACCAATCATCCCAATAAAGTGCATAGTACAAAATTGGTTAAAAACACATCCCTCTGAAAAACAAACCCTGCATAGAGTATATATACCGGTATATGTAAAAAAGGTAGAAGGCTCAAAAAAGCCCCCACAGCTAATTCTATGCTAAATTGTACCATGGTAAATATGATCATTTAAATCACATACAGGGCCACATCTATCATTAGGCAGAGTGAGACATTTGTCTCAGGCAACACCCCTGCACTGAAAAAGAAAGGCAACAGGCAGTGGTGAAAAAAATGCTGCTTAGCATAACGTACGGCTCCTAGTCAAAAAGGAAAGTCTATGTTACAAGTTACTGGTATTGATACATAAAGTAGAGTTGATCCAGGGAAATTTCCGATTGCCATTTGGAGTCAAGAAGGATTTTTTTCCCCCTTCATAAATTTGGTGGGGTTTTTTTGCCTTCCTCTGGATCAACAGTTAGGCAGGAAATGAGGATATTGCTAGATGGGTTGGACTGGATGGACATATGTCTTTATTCAACCTCAAATACTATACTATACTATACTAATGGTACCAATCAAAATGCTCCCATAGTGCACAGCACTATTCATTTCTTGCTTTCTATTGGTCCTCTGAGGCCCCTCTCTCAGTAGGTGATTAACAGTCCAACAGCAGCAGCCAATAGAAAGAGGGAGGGAGAGGCTGATGTGGCACAGTGGCAGTTAGGACAAGTGGTGAATCTTGTCAGCATCTGTTGCCTTCCCCTTTGCCTATTACTGTGACAGTGACACTATGACTGAGTTTTTTGTGTGACAACAAAAGTGCCTTATTTGTATGTCAGTGAGTTTTTGGAAGCCTTTGGGGTAGGGTGCTGGGCCTTGCTGGGTGACTGTTTTTCCATCTCAGAACATATAACAGAGTGATATTTATGTGTCAAAGTGTTTTAATGCCCTTTAATAATATTCTATCAGGGAGATTCAATAAAAGTTCTTATCCTTTAAAATGGTGCTAATTTTGCCCCAACCAATCAGATATTATTTTACATTTGAAAGCTAACATCTGATTGTTTGGGGCAAAATTAGCACCATTTTAAATTATAAGAACTTTTATTGAATAACCCTGTATGTATCTTAAGGGGGGGGTAAGAGCCAACACTCTTGTTAGCACTTAAAACACATACACATGATACGCTATCTCAACTGTCAAATGCAGCGATCAGTTTATTGGTCCAAAATATTGCCCAAGGATATCTACCTGCTTGCTCTCTTTACTTCTTTTGATGCACAGAATGCACACAATGTTAAAAGAAAGTTTAAAGGATGCTTGTGAAGGTTCTCATTTATCCAGGTCATGGTATATCTGTTGTATTCAATTAGATCAACTGGACTAGAAGTTTAGTTCTTGAAGACGTTTCGCTAGTCATCCGACTGGCTTTCTCAATTCAGAATGACTTGTACAAGAATCTGTGGCAATTATGTACCCTGGAAAATCCCAATTAGCATATCACAGCCAAGTGTTAAGGGCGGGATTGCATAGTGGCTAAGAGGTGTTATAGGAACGCCCAGAGTAAGGTGTCAAAACAGCATTGTACATGGCAGACAGTTGGTGTCGAACCTCCCACCTCTATTTAGGCTTGGTTTCTTTATTTTCACATAAATGGCCTCCTTAACACCTCTCTTGAACCAGTCACGTTCCTTTGTCAAAATGTTAACATTACAATCTTCAAAGGTATGTCCTTTATCCTTAAGATGCAGGTACACGGCTGAGTCCTGACCCGAGGAATTGGCTCTTCTGTGCTGGGCCATACGTTGATGCAGTTGCTGTTTGGTCTCCCCCACATACAAATCAGAGCATTCTGCACTGCACTGCGTATATGATGTCGCTTTTCTTGTGTTTCGTTATTGGGTCTTTCGGATGTACCAATTGCTGCCTCAGTGTGTTGTTCAGTTTAAAGCAGACAGGGATACAGTGTTTTTTGAAAATTCTTCTTAATTTCTCGGAGACCCCTGTTCAAGTCCAGTTGATCTAATTGAATACAACAGATATACCATGACCTGGATAAATGAGAACCTTCACAAGCATATTTCAAATCATTTTGGGGAGAAAACCCTCAAACTTGTACGGCAATATGAAAAGACAGCAAGGAAATTGGCAGACTACAGAAACCACCTGCGATTTAACCTCCGATGCAGACAACAAAGGCAAAGGCATTAGAGCCAAACAGATACTGCAAAAGGCTCAAACACAGCTCCTAAATGAACGGGTACGACAGACACATTTTACAGTCGATGCTTTAATGCACAACATTAGTCAACTAGAACAGAACCTGGCCTCACAGCTGCCTGTGGCCATCTGCGAAAGAGTGATGGAGTTCACCAAACAAGCACAGCTTTCTCAGCACTGTAAGGGCAACAAAGGCAACAGAAGAAGTTCTCTATTCTGTCATCCCAGAACATCCCCAAAGGAGAACAACTACCTTGGATACAAAAGGAGGGAAGTGTAACTTCATCAAACAAGGAGGAATGGGTGAGAAACTTGTCTAACAGGACCCTGACCCAGCCAGAATTGGAAGTCCTTGCTAAGGGCTTGAATTTTGCCATCACTCCTAAAGCCATCCCTATGGTGGATATTATAGCAGCCACAGAAGCCACAATCCACAATAATAAGGTACCACAGAGTGAGGCAGAACAACTTCGCCTTAAGGTATCTGCAGCCTTAGCCAGTGCTAAAACTCCTTAATCTAATCTGACCACACAGGAAAGAAGAGCCTTAACATCCCTCAAGAAAGATTCCAGTATCACCATTCTATCGGCAGACAAGGGAAGATGCACAGTGGTACTCAACACCTCAGACTACCATAATAAGGTGACCATGCTCCTGGCCGATAACAACACATATGAGGCTTTACCAAGGGATCCCACCAGCCGTTACAAGAAAAGGGTCACAGACTTACTACAACAGCTTCAAAAGGATAAAGCCATTGATCGAGCAATGTATCATCTCCTCTACCCTGGTGAGGCACATCCATGCATATATGGACTCCCAAAGATACATAAGGAAGGGGCACCACTAAGACCTATAGTCAGCAGCATCAACTCTGTAACATACAAGGTAGCAAAATACCTAGCCAACATCTTAGGACCATTGGTGGGAAATTCTAAGCATCACATCCAGAACTCTCAGGATTTCACCAACAAGATTGAAGATATAGTACTTGGTGCAGAAGAAACTATGGTGTCCTATGATGTGACATCTCTCTTCACCTGTATACCCACCAAGGAGCCTGTTGACATGGTGAGAAAACAGCTAGGCCAAGACTGCACTCTTACCAGCAGAACTGATCTCAACCCAGAACAGGTGTGTTCCTTACTGGACTTGTGCTTGAATACCACCTATTTCAAATACAGGGATAAGTTCTATAAGCAAAAACACGGATGTGCTATGGGATCTCCAGTTTCACCTATTGTGGCCAACCTTTACATGGAGGAGGTAGAAAAAACAGGCACTTAATACCTTTAAGGGCATAGCACCGAGCCACTGGTTCAGATATGTTGATGACACCTGGGTTAAAATCCACCAGAAGGAAGTACAAGCTTTCACAGAACACATCAATGCGGTAGACCAAAACATCAAATTTACAAGGGAAGAGGTACAAAACAACAAACTGGCTTTCTTGGACTGCCCTGCTTGGTAGAAGTTAAGGAAATGGTAAACTGGAAGTAGAGGTTTACAGAAAACCAACACACCAATCAGTTTTGATGTTTGACTCCCACCACCCTTTAGATCACAAGCTGGGTGTCATCAGAACCCTGCCACACACAGAGCTGAAAACATCCCCACTAGCACAGAGCGAAGGCTAAAGAAATGAAATCTCAGAGAAGCCCTTAAAACTTGTGGATATCCAGACTGGGCCTTTGTCAAAAAAGTAGAAGGAAAGAAAGAACACGAATACCAACAGTGAAGGGGAAAGCAAGACAGGAAAAGAACATGGTCATCCCTTGTAGCAGGGGTCTCTGAGAAATTAAAAGAATTTTCAAAAAACACTGTATCCTCCTGCCTGCTTAAACCGAACAACACACTGGAGGCAGCAATTGGTACATCCGAAAGACCCAATACCAAACACAAGAAAGCGACATCATATACGCAGTGCAGTGCATGTGAAGAATGCTCTGATTTGTATGTGGGGGAGACCAAACAGCAACTGCATCAACGTATGCCCCACAAAAGCCAATTCCTCGGGTCAGGACTCAGCCTTGTACCTGCATCTTAAAGATAAAGGACATACCTTTGAGATTGTAATGTTAACATATTGGCAAGGAACGTGACTGGTTCAAGAGAGGTGTTAAGGAGGCCATTTATGTGAAAATAAAGAAACCAAGCCTAAATAGAGGTGGGGGGGGGTTGACACCAACTGTCTGCCATGTACAATTCTGTTTTGACACCTTACTCTGGGCGTTCCTATAACACCTCTTAGCCACTATGCAATCCCGCCCTTAACACTTGGCTGTGATATGCTAATTGGGATTTTCCAGGGTACATAATTGCCACAGATTCTTGTCATTCTGAATTGAGAAAGCCAGTCGGATGACTAGCGAAACGTCTTCAAGAACTAAACTTCAAGTCCAGTTGATCTAATTGAATACAACAGATAAAGTTTAAAGGAGAACTAAACTGAAATTGTTCTACTCCATAGTCTGAAAGTATCACCCAAGAACATGAATAAGCTGTAACTAAATAACTCTTATTGAATTTTCCCTAGTAACAGATAAGATGTTGTTAAAAGGCATTTTATATGGGTAGGTTAGCTTTAGTTAGTTTGTTAGGCTAGATTAGACTAGTTAGGTTACAAATTGAAAGATTCTACCTTGAGGTGGCAAAAGGCTTACAAATCTTGTGGCTAAAATCTTTTATACTGCACAAAGTATGGCATTTCTAATGTATTGTAACAGTTGAGCCAACATGTATAGCACAGGCTATAATATTAGCTATTTTGATTTAAGGAACAAATACCTGAAAGGAGCAATATGGTAGTGGCAACACAAGCTGTTTGAGAAAGAGATGTAATATCTGTTTCTAGTAATTAACATTATTGGTATTTGACTTTCTGAGGAACTGTATAAATACCTATGTGATAGGAAGTTCGAAAACATAAAGTTTTACCCACGACCACCAGCTAACCCATGGCCATCAGCAAAACCCATGAACAAAGCCGCACACACTTTAAGGCAACAGCCTTGAACACTTCCTGTTTTCAGCCATGTGACCAGCTTGTAGTCATGTGACTAGTCTCTGTCTGCAATAATAGGCTCCCCTTCTCAACTGTCAATTTTCTCCCCAGGTATTTCCTGATTTCCCCCCGCATGTCTTAACTGAGCATGCTTCTCCCCGGGGCAGACGGATGGGGCAGAAATCAGGTGTGAGCATGCTTCTCCCCGGGGCAGACGGATGGGGCAGAAATCAGGTGTCCCCTTCTCAACTGTCAATTTTCTCCCCAGGTATTTCCTGATTTCCCCCCGCATGTCTTAACTGAGCATGCTTCTCCCCGGGGCAGACGGATGGGGCAGAAATCAGGTGTGAGCATGCTTCTCCCCGGGGCAGACGGATGGGGCAGAAATCAGGTGATGTCATTCAACCTACTGGAACAAAAAGGGGGGGCACGATCTATGCGCATAGAAGACAAGGTCCGTCGGGACCTGTCAGACCAAGCGCCGGGGGAGCAAGCGAGCGGGTAAGTTTCTTAGCTTGTCACCAGTCTCCTGTGTGTTCTATTGAAGAACGGAAGGTAAGGCACAGCTCCTTTACCTCCCGTTCTTCAATAGAACTGGATTACCAAAACTTAGAAAAACGAGTGGAGATACCCTTTAAGCAAAATTGTGTTGATAGATCTGGTATGTCTGTGCAGCAAGATCCCTTGAGCTGTAATATCAGCCAGTACACTTTTACATTACCAATTGGTGTATCATTTGATAGATCTATCAGAGAGAATGCTGAACAGAGATTTTTTTGATTGGAAGATGTACTTTATTTTACATAACAGAAAACACATGGAGCTCTCCTTGGGATTTTAGAAAAAGTTAAAAG
Organism: Hymenochirus boettgeri; assembly: GCA_019447015.1. NCBI lineage: Eukaryota > Metazoa > Chordata > Amphibia > Anura > Pipidae > Hymenochirus > Hymenochirus boettgeri. Next base: position 189,468,488 of record CM033475.1, read on the forward strand.
CTTTTATTATCGACATTAGCCACTCAGTAGATGCATTTTCAGCATCCATCTTGCCGTCATCAAGACTAATTATTATTATTATTAAATTATTATTTAACATAAAATATATAAAAAAACAGAACATTTACATTACACTGTGTAGAGAGTCGCTGAAAGCAAGACACAAGCACTCACAATGCAAAACATTATCATACAATACGTGTTTATACAACATCTACAATACAATATGTCCTGCACTATTATTAATACATCAGGGGGAGGGGGGGCTTGCTGCAATTCAGAATGATCACATAACTAATTCAACTTTTCATAAATAAATAAATAAAATTAGCTTTATTTGCTTTATTTGTGTGTAAATTTTTTATTTGCTTTATTTGTGTGTATGTGTAAAGGGCGTGTATACAAACGTTGGTGCGTATGCAGTATCACTGGCCACCAATGAAATACTGATTAGTAGGACAGAATAGGTTTCAGGGGATGCCTGGTATGTGGCACCAGTGTTCTCCACAGTAATTGCTTCCAGCCAGGTGGCATGAAAAAGTAGCTGGATAGGGCAGAACAGGAACATTTGGTCAGATCTGAGATGTTTCTGTGCCAGCAGACTTCCCAAGAGTATTGGCATTAACACTTTCAGTGCCAGCACATTCCCAGAGTATTGCCACTAAAGATTATTTCCAACCCCTCAAAAAAATGCTTTATATTTCATTGGCAGCCCCCCAAAACCTTGATGCTTCTAACAGTATTTACCAGCCTTCTTTCCCCCGGCTCGCTTATGCTTGCTTCCGAACACGGAAGCACATAAAAGGGGCCGGACCGGCATCGTCTCCTGTGATTGGCTGAGACATCGCTTTGTCTCAGCTAATCACAGGAGACACTGCTGGACCGGCCCCTTTTACTTGCTTCAGAGCACGGAAAAGTCACAGAAGCAAGCAGAAGCACGTCAGGGGAAAGAAGGGGATGGATATACGTTTCTCAGTGTATTGCCATTAACTCTTTCACTGCCAGCATTGGCATGATATACAGTATGTACCTGCTTTCCTCGTCTCCTTCATTGAATTGTTCACTCCTCACCTACTCTAAGTTCTAATTGGAGAGTTTGATGGAAGTAGGAAAGAGACAGGGATAGTAATCTCATGGCTGCTAGTCACAGGGATCACTGTTATAAAGCCTGCAGCAGCTTTTACCTTTTAGAACTGTTCTCCTTAGTACTATTAGCTGAGCTCATCCTCCCCCCTCCTTCATTACTGAGTTCAGGCTCTCTATTCACTTCAATGCTACAAATTACAGCAGAAAAAGGAGAGCAGTTATAACACAGCAAGTAAAAGCTGTCAGGGAGATGCTAGGGAGAAGAATAGGCTCCCTAGTTCAACACTGGGTGCCCTAGCTCTTTGCCCATGTGGCCTATACCTAAAATTGGCCCTGTCATGTATGGGCGCTTTATTGGGTGAAACGGCTGTTCATTTAGGGCTCGTTGTTATTCCCTGGGCAGATCATCAATACTATACCGAATGCCCACTTTGCCCGATGAAGCACCCATACATGGAATGATCAGCAGCCGAAATGGACATGCATACACATGGTTTGGCCAGGATCAAAGTCAAATCTATCAAATGTCTAATGAGTTCATGGCCAGCAGACATGAGATAAAATCTTTTCTCAGAAGTCCTCAGAAGAGGTCAAACAAATGTGCAATTTGGTCCGGTCTTAAATAGAGTGATTATGGTTTACTGTTTATAATGTCAGTTTCAGATGGAGTTTGTGACTTTATCAAATATCTCATCCTTGCACTCAGTTAAGCTCTTCCTTATGTTCTGGAACAGAACCAGATTTTCAATTGGACTGAAAAATCTTGGCAGGGATTGCAATATCTTCCCCTATCTTTTTTTATTTGTTGCAAAAGTCTTCTTCCTATTGGAAGTTGCAAATTATAAAGAGGATTACTATGAACTATGCAGACAGTTCACAATACATGATGTAAATTGTTTTAACTATATACAGCACAACCTATAGCAATTCCCTTAGAGCTGTGTGAGTGAGTTGAAAGTAGACCACGTGATGTCAATAAAGTCACAAGGTGTTGGCTCAAAAGTCAAACAAATGTTCAAGTTTGAGAATTCAGTTTCCTAATCATCTGTTTTGGCACATTGGGTTATTTCTTTCCCATCTGTCCCTGCATCTTATGCATAATTATATAGAGTCTTCCTCATTGTTACAGTAAGTAGCAATGGTGTCAAACCAACTTGATGCCCTGACCATCATGAAAGTAGACAATGCAAGGCTCTGTCTGGAAACTAGATGGTTTTTAAAATTAAATATCCAAAATTAATAGTGAACATAAGATTACAAGGGGCTTCCATGGACAGTTGTGGGAAACCGACTCTATGAAAAGCAATGGGAGCCAGTGATGTCAGCAAACTCTTTTCCCAATTTATGGGCCTGGTCTCTTCTCTTCTTTCTCAACCTAGGCAGCCAATACACTAGGACTAATATAAGAGCCACATGCACTATGGAATTCTTCTAAAAGTGCTTCCCATGTGCTACATGTTTTAGACACTGTTTATGTTTATCAATCATGGGGGCAACTTTTGAATTGACATTAGATTCCATCCAATATACTTGTCTTTAATACAAAGTGTGAAACGCCATCATAAAAAATAAACTTTCTACAACCATATTGTTAGAAAGATTAACTCTTAAACTAAACCAGCGATGCAGTGCCATTGACACAGAACTAAAGAATACCATAGGAATCTGTCTGTAATTTTTTACGAGCCTTTACCCTTTGCTTGATCCGCCAGGCAGATCATTAACGAGCCCTGTCCAAACGGCTATTTTGGATGACAATTATCGTCTGAAACAGGCGTGCATAAACATTGTGCGTCGTGATTGCACATGTATAAACACCTTAAGGCTATAGCTTCAGACAAGCATTTTGCAGGCAGTTTCCTGTCATGTCCATATGTTAAGTGTCAGGAAAAGGAAACCTCTCAGAAACCGATAGGAAAATGGCAGGAAAATGAAACTTGGGTGTCTTCTGAACTTGGCCAAATTATTTTTTGCATAATTACTAGTGAATATTCCCAATAGACATACACTGTCATGTGAGAAAGAAAGTTAACCCTTTTTCAGTTCTTAGGTTTTTTATAATAAATTAAATCATCAATTAATTACTAAACTGCATTTTCATTAGCAGCACCTGACTGCTACCCACTTTTTTTCCAATGGAAGTGGGAAGGGTATATTTCATTTTTGACACCACACTGGTGTGTGATTATTTGTCCACTCCCCCTTTTGAAAATGTGTACTTACCTTCACCAACCCCAAAAACCCCTACACCATAATATTTAGAATTTACAATATTTTGAGTTTGCTGGCCTCTGTTTTTAAACAGCTGATCCCACGTATCTTTACCACATACACACAATCAGGTGTTTAAATACAGCTGATCATGGCCCCTTTTTGGTGTCCCCCCCCACCATCACGGGACCTGCAGACTCATTAGCTATGCCACTGCTCATACATGCAGCCAACTGATTCAGTACCAGTCTTTTAAACAGCTGATTGCACGTACCTTTACTGCAGTTTCGCTGCTGGCAGTGAGTTTCTACTTACGCAGCAGATAAAAGCTCACTACAGTGTGCACACTGCATGACTGTCTTCTCCATCTCTTACATTAAAGATAGTCACATGCTCTGAAGTGACCAGTCAGCTATCAAACACTGCAAGTGTGGCATTTCGACAGGTCACCACTAGTGCTTGCTTGCAGCCATCCAGGGAGGGACTGCATGAAGTCCATTTTAGCTGCCCTTTTATACATTTCATGACCTATTCTAGCATGATTCTTTAAAATACTGTTTCTTAAATGTGTTTAAAAATCATTACTGTACCCTTAATAAATTTGTGCCAAGGCTCCTGCTGGGAGTATATCCCCAGGGTCAGTTGGAATGTAGAGGAAAGCTACTTTAGCATGTAATGGTATGAAAGGCATCGCCAGGGTGTTTCCGTTTATATTCTTACTAAACACACATTAGATCAGATATAATCATTCACTTTATAATAATGTTCATGGGTTTTCCTGCAAGTGTGCTATTTAAATTCTGTATGTTTGTATTGGTAATTAAATATTATAACAGGATTATAGTAATTCCTAGTCATTAATTATATAAATAATTGTGTAGCCCTCTGGTTACAGAAGTCCTGTTTCTCCACTATATAAGAGAGCAGGGATAACAGATTGCCATGCCTCCACCCAGGATTGAGACAGGCTCCCTGGGAACTGCAAGTAATTACTCTGTATTCGCTTTATTCCACTGAACAGAATGGAAAAGTTTATTTAAAGGAATAATTTGCTCAAAAAGTGAACTATCCCTTTAATGTATTATTTGAAGCTTAAGGAGCTATGCCTTACCTCCTGTTCTTCAATCAATTGCGTAGTAGCCAGGGACAAAGGTAAGTCCCTTAAAGGGAATGTCCACTCCTCTGGAATAAAAATAGTATGTTATGCAGGACCCCCTAAGCCATTTACTATAAGTTTGTTTTGGTTACACTGTTTAAATCTGCTTCCAGCAAAAGATCTCATACATACAAGCTCTGCCACCCACCACCGCGGCTCTGCACTTCGTGCTCCACTTCCGGGTAAGGCAGCCAGGGCTAGGCCACACTGCTGCGTTTTTTTTGCACTTGCGTTTGCGCTTGCGTTTTTAAAAAATCATTGAAAACGCGGCAACGCAAAAAAACCACAGTTTTTCGGTGCGATTGCGTTTTGCGTTCTGCATTTTTAATCGCAATCGCATGCGTTTTCCTATACTTATTGAGGAAATTGCAAGCGCAAACGCAAAAAAATCGCACATGAAATTGCATGCGATTGCGATTGCGTTTGTGTTTATACAGTGTAATCAAAACGAACTCTAGGTTATGGGGGGTCATAACATACTGCATAACATACTCATTTTTTTCCAGAGAGGTGGACATTTCCTTTAAAGGGACACTATATTGAAAAAATTACTTTGCCTCATCTTAATCTATAATTGAAGACATGTAAGTAGTACTTACTCTAAGGTGTGCGTGTTGCTTTATGCCTTCAATCCAGCACACATTTTGTTTAGGAGCAGTTGTCACAAACCCCCCGGTCCCAAAACGCCCCAACCACCTATCCGTTACCGGAAAACACACTCCAAGCAACCGACAGGCGGACGGAACAGATCAGACCCGGTGGGTTTGGTGAACAAACGATATATTACACAATTAATATATATAATACAATATACTCACTGCCACCACATCCCGATTAAACAGCGGAATGACCTGTTACCTATATGGGGATATCCACACCCCTACTTCTAACAACCTGTAAGAAAATTGGTTATTCACACCTAATATTCTATACACAGTTATACAGTATATCTATATACCTACACAATACTTCTCTATAGTAGCGTACTTCGAAGACACAGGTTTGTTTTGGGATATACTCAGAATAGGACAATAGCCTATAAATGATTTTATATCATTTATTAAAAGTTGTTAAAAATAGTGCATAATAATGTAAAGAAAAATAAAATAAATCACTGAACATAAAGCGGTAACACAAGTGAGGGTAGAATTGGGTAAAAGAAGAAATACTTAGAGATAATTGGCATCTGAATAGTCCATGAGAAGAGTCCAGAACTTGATAATCCAGTTATTAGGAAAATAATAGTCCAAATGATAAGTCCTGCGTTAAGCCAATACGGTCTGTCCAGTTGGCTAGATGTTATTCCAGATGTTCTTGTAGATGTTATGACAGACTCCTTGGGATGAGACCCAGTTCCATTTTTATCCTTTCTTCAGAAAATGGGAGTGGTCTGGTCCCTAGAGGGGTGGACTTGGTTCTGCCCCTGAAGGTTGGTTCCAAGTTTTGGAGGGAATTTCAAATATCAAACTCCCCCCCCAGTCCATAATCCATGAACCACACATGTCACATTCAAAATAATATCATGATGGTTTATAACTAATTTTTCCCAACAGAACAAGACCAAATACGACATATCTGGGGTATCCTAGACCTAAGAAGGATAATATCCCAAGTTTGGCTCGGGCTATGATATTGTGTCAGGTCTCTATAAATGTAGAATTAATTACTGGATAAACTGGGAGTATTTATGAAAACCTGAAATAATTCTACATCCTGAATTATTAAGGAATATGAATTGCCTTTCATCTGCCTGTTGGTTTCTGCTCAATTCTCTACTAGGAGATTCCCTGCTAGTTCTGGTGTCTATTTGTCTGGGACATTGTTTGTTTATTATGGGGAATTCACACCTTCCCCCATTGAAGTCAGACCTCCTGCTAAGTCAGCTAATTTAACACCAAATGGCCCTGGCTTTGGGAAAAACATGAATTAACTCTGCGAGTACCAGAACAGTGAAACAATGTGGAAGCTACCATGCTGCTTGATCATGCCATTAGGGTGAAATAATTGAAAATTGGGGGTGCAATTTCAGATATTGTCTATGCCGTTTTACAGGGTACACCTGGTCATCACACCTCCCCCCATAGCTGTCGCATAGGGATTGGTTTTGCACAACCTAGACCGTTGCGACCAACTTCCCTTGGCGCCATGGTGGCTTTCTCCTTTTATGACATGTTACATCACATTGCTGGGAAACATATTTTCTTTTTTGTGGTTTTACCCTCCCTCCAGTAACAATGCTATAGGTACAAGCTGTGCTGGCGTTGGGATCCATTTTGTTACCCATGGCAGACTGGTCACACTGTCTTAACAATGGATCATCTCCAACACAACCATCTTCCTGACATGAAACCACAACTTCATTTATATTACCTGCTGGATAAACCATGTCAGCACTGAGAGCTTTGTCATTAACATCACCCCCTGGTGTGCTTGGGTAAACAAAGGGTTGGAAATAGTGGCTGCTGCGTTCACTAGGCATCTGGACTCTATTTCCCAGAATGCCCTGTTGGCCAAATCCCAGGTTAACACTGTTTGTACCAACATTTTTACAATTTTTACACTTTTCACCACCCTCCTGCACAATACTTTCTGGTTCCTCTTGAGACAGAGACCAATACCTGGACTCTTCCAGTACAGTAAGATCTCTGGGTGTTACCTGGAAAACAATCCCTGTTTCCCTACACAATCCTTTATAAGATTTAACAGGTTCTTTGGTTAGTTCTACCTGCCCAAAGCTGCCCTTGTCTCCTTCAGTCTGGACAACAACATCCTCCCCCTCTACAATCCCTGACTTGGGCTTAACTGGTTCTGGCACTGTCGGACTCTTGCTCTGGTCTCCCAGCCCTCCTTCCCAGTTACTCTGCACTAAGTCACTAGATTGAACCAGGGAGATCTCTGGGAAAATGCTATCCTCCTCTCCTCCCTCTCTAGTCATACACTCGGGCCTTACTGGTTCTGGCACTGTCGGACTCCTACTCTGGTCTCCCAGCCCTCCTTCCCAGTCACTCTGCCCTATGCAACCTGACTGAACCAGGGTGATATCCAGGGGCAACCTAACATTCCCTACTGCTCTCTCTGAAGGTCCCAACTCATTCAGTGTGCTGTCAGTCTGCAGTGTTATCTCAGAGTCTGCATCACAAGTTCCAGCCAACTGTCCTGTGGGTAGTTGGTGAAGCTTGGCAGGGGTTGAGTCAACTGGATCAGAACATGGAACGAACTTGTAAATAGCGTCTCCCTGCTCTGATTCCAATGACCGTCCCCTAGCAGTCCTTCCAACACTGGGAGTGACCGTTAACACAGGTAACACATTTTCATTTATAACATTCACATTTTTAACATGTAACTTACAAATATTAGACACTTTATCACCTTCCACACATAACATGGAGGCTGCCCCCTCTGGTAGTGACTCAGAAGCCTTTCTCCTGGGTGACTCCAGACTAGGGTTACTGTGTAGTGCGTCAATCCAGGCGCCACTACCAGTTTCAGCCAGTTGCCCTGTGACACGGGGGGTCAACTGCTGACAATCTACATGTCTGAGGTCAGAGCTGAAATGGATATCTTGGACTTCCTCTTTCAACACTGAACCCCAGACCTTAGCAGTACTACCAGTAACTGCTACTTCCGGTACAACATTATCACAAGTACAATCATTGGCATCCTTAACATTACTAATACATGCATTCCTATCCACAGATACAGGCTTAATGTTAGATACACAATAATTATCACATTGCACATTTACCCCAGGCACCTCTGAACTAGGTCCTGTCAAACCCCTATTTCCCTGATGTTCTAACTCACAATTACACAGTACCTTGGTGTGGGCAGAACTTCCCCCTTGGGACTCCGGGACGCTTTCGGCGGTTTGATACTGGGCCACTAATGTGCCTAAATCTGTCCCCAACAACACTGGGACAGGGATATCATCCAAGATACCCACTACTTTCTCCTGCTTCCCAACCCCCCAGTCGATTTCCACTCGGGCCTGGGCGATGTTAGGAAGAGTGCCCCCTATTCCCGTGAGGGTCAGGTGCTTATCCGGGAGGATGTTCTCTTTTGCAACAAGGTTAGAGTGAACCAAAGTGATGTCTGCTCCTGTATCCCTGAAGCCAGTAACAATCCGGTCGTTCACTGTAACCCACTGGTGATTTGGAGTGCGGCGTTGGATTTCCTTTCCACTGGCAAATAAAACAGTAGATGTTCTGGGTGCAGATGGGGGTCTAGCCTGTGGCTGGCTAGTTGCTGGTGGTGCCCTCTTTAGTGCTGGACAGGAATATTTGAAGTGTCCTGGCTGGTGACAATAGTGACACGTGCGATCCTCAGATGTCTCCGGTCTCTGGGGTGGACGGCTCACAGGGGCTGGAGGAGTAAATGGTTTACCTCCTTTCCATCCCTGGGAGGACGTTCTGCGCGTGTCAGGCACACGGGTTGCAATGAAGTTATCCGCCAGTTCAGCAGCAGTGGTTGTTGACTTGGGTTCCCGCTCTAGCACAAACTGACGAACCTCCGCTGGGCAAACCTGTAAAAACTGATCTTTTACCATAAGATCCTCCAGGGCTCCATAAGAATGGTTGGTGAGGTTCTGAGTCCATTGTCGGAATGTGGTGAATAAATTGCTAGCCACATCCGAAAAAGAGTCTGTGGGTCCCTTTTGTACAGACCGGAACCTTTTACGGTAAACCTCGGGGGTCAACTGGGTCTTGGCTATGATAGCAGCCTTGATAGCTCCATAATCGTTATCGCTTTCCTCCGGTAATTCTGTAAAAGCATCCAGCGCTTTGTAGCGCAGGTGTGGAGTCAGATGTCTGGCCCAATCCTCCTGAGGCAGACGATACTGACGGCAGGCTCTCTCAAAAGAGCGTAAGAACAAATCAATGTCTGTATCCTTCTCCATTGCTGCAAATTTAAACTTGTGACTCACTGGTAAACTTGTTCCTCCTGCTCCAGGAGAACTTGGTGATGAACTGTGGGCGGACTGGCGTAGTTTAGCCATTTCCAGTTCATATTGTCGTGCAGCTTGCCGCTCTGCACTCTCACGCTCAGCCCGTCGCTCCTCCATCTCAGCTTGCCGCTCTGCACTCTCACGCTCAGCACGGCGTTCCAGAAATTGCAGGTACTCCATTGGGTTAGTGTCGCTTAACTTTTGCAACACTGCCTGGAGCTGAGGAGACTCTGTAGCTGCAGACACACACATGGGTAATGGTGATACAGTCCTTGATGGTATTCCAGGCTGGACAATATCATTTGAATCCAGGTCGTAGTGAGTGATTCCTGCTGTAGGCTCATCCAGCATTTCCTGTGCTTGGAAATCTGCCTCCATTAATTCACGAATCAGCTCCTCCCTCCTTTTCCGATAGGAATCAATGTGTCTGCTTTGGCAAACAACGATTAAGTCATCCAGACTCATGTTTCTATAATTCACAGGTTCAGACATTTTGCCAAGTAGAAAAAGTAGAGAAAAAGATTTTGGGGAAGGGCACTGTGGGTTTACCTGTTCAGTATATATTCTAATGCACCGGCTATTAACCACAGAACTTGGGTTCTGCTCTACAGAGTTACTTAGTTAACACTGTATTATTAGAGATTCTGAGTATAAACACCAAATATCCCACCGCTGCCACCAATTGTCACAAACCCCCCGGTCCCAAAACGCCCCAACCACCTATCCGTTACCGGAAAACACACTCCAAGCAACCGACAGGCGGACGGAACAGATCAGACCCGGTGGGTTTGGTGAACAAACGATATATTACACAATTAATATTACTAAATATCAATATACTCACTGCCACCACATCCCGATTAAACAGCGGAATGACCTGTTACCTATATGGGGATATCCACACCCCTACTTCTAACAACCTGTAAGAAAATTGGTTATTCACACCTAATATTCTATACATAACAACCTGTAAGAAAATTGGTTATTCACACCTAATATTCTATACATTCTATATACCTACACAATACTTCTCTATAGTAGCGTACTTCGAAGACTCAGATATTGTCTATGCCGTTTTACAGGGTACACCTGGTCATCACAGCAGTATCCCCCCTCCCTCTTTTAACCACTCCCACTTCCATCCAACCTGACTTTTTTCCCACAAACTAACTGTCAAGCCTGCACACAGCATACAGCATTCCAACTGTCAAAACTCTGTCACCATTACAGCTACAGTAAAACTAATCACAGAAGAATAGTTTTTGAGATTGACAGCTGAAATGTAAGAAGTTTTAGATTGGATATCTGTAAGGGATCCGGTCAGTTGTATCAGATGTATCTAAGTATTCACAATTACCAAGTAAACCAGCGAGCCTCAGATGATCCGGTCGGAGCCCCGGGAGAGTGATTCAGGATAAGAAAGTGACACAGAGTCTGCAAGTCCAAAATCATTCTCTCTAGTTTATTGCGTAGCACTCTGGGTTATATAGATAAAACTAGCATATAGTCACATGATACACAAAACAAGTCTATGTTATCTCCCGGGGGTTGGAGGATCAACCTGTTAGGGAGTCATGAGAATTTAGGGAGGACAGAGTAAATCTATATTATCTCTTGGGAGATGGGAAGGTCACACGGTGAGAGAGAACATCTGAAAACCTATGTGCTGGTAAAGTATAAGTAGCACACAATATGAATAGCTCATATAAAATAGATCCCATATTGCTAAGCTAAGTGTCAAGCAAATAATGTATAATATGAACCTGAACCCTTCAATCCCCTCTTAAAACATTATCATGTTTCAAAAATATTATACCCTAACAGGACGTTGTGTTTTACAATATACAAGTAGGTAGTTCATATAATCATGGGGTTGTAGTTGTGGATGAGAGTGGATGAGAGTTCATTTCAACAGGTGAAGTGTACATAGATATATTATGAACACCCTTTTTTAACAATGACTTAATACACGGAATGACACAGCAAACGATTAAGCCTACAACAATTAATATGGTTAATATGACTATATCCAGTTGAACTAAAGCATGTTTCCAATTTGTGAACCAACCAAAATATTGATCCCAAGGATTATCAATACCTGAATTGTTCTTAAGTTCAATGGAAAGGTCTTCAAGCTTTTTAATGGCAATGGTTACTTTACCATTAGGACCTGTATTTTCAGGGATGTAAGTGCAACAGGAACCAGTGCCCTTAATCATAGCACACACTCCACCTTTCTCAGCCAGAATCATATCTAATGTGATTCTGTTCTGAAAAGTCATGGTGGAACCAGCTTGGAGTTGTTCAGCTATACCTCCTAAAGCATCTCGGGTATAATTGAAAAATCTCTGTTGATTATAATAGATGTAATTAATCCAGTCCACATTTTTACTAACAGTTATAATAGGGATAAGGGCTTCAAATCCAGCTGCTACCTGGTCTCGGGCCTTAAACTCACTAGGGACCCCTCTTGGGACCCCGATTGAATCAATATATACATGAGGATCAAAACTTCCCTTGGGTACATCTCTTTTCGTCCTTCTAAGAGACAAGGAGGGTGGACTGGGATCATTACCAGGATCGGAGAGAATTTGCAAGGCCATAATGGCCTTGGCCAGAGCACATTCACCCTGCCATCTGCTGGGTAATTTAGACCTTAATTTTAAATCCCCACATATCCAATAGATGTCCCCTAGAGCTTGGGACTGGTTCTGAAGTTTAGTAGGGGAAACAGGGCTATAAATGAGTCAGGTAATTTATGCAATTGTAAACCTGAATCGGCACCTTGATAACGTGAATTACCAGGATAAATCTCTATACCTTCACCTGGGTTTGGAGTCTTGGTGATAATGGGGTAATTTTCTTTCCATTGTTCACATTCAGACTGAATGGTCTGAGTATTTGTGAATAAACTAAGGAAACACTCCTCCTCATCGGCAGGTATTGTCAATGGTACAGTGCCCAAGTGGGGCTTTGCCCCTCCACACACACAAAGCAATTTGTGCGATTGTGCTGGAGTGCACTATATCACATCCATTCTAGCCACAAATTAACATCTGAAAATCCAGTTTCGACAGACATAGGGGCATATTTATAAAGGAACGATGTTAGCGCAAAAAAATTACCGCCGCACATCGCGGCCGCGAAAATAGCGCTATCGCCGTATTTATAACGGCGAGCGCTATTCCCGCGATACCTATCGCGGCCGCGATGTGCTGCGGTAATTTTAAGCCCCTTCGCGGCGATACTATATAGTATCGCCGCGAAGGGACTTAAAATCCCTTCCCGACGCCGCTCCTAAGGGGGCGGGGCATACGCCCACCCCGCCCACACACCCCGCGGCGGCAGCGGCGACCACCCGCCGCCGCCGCCGCCGCTTCCCAGCAGCCCCTCCCAACCCGTTCCCCGTTCGCGGCAATCTCGGAACGGGAGGCTAGGAGGGGCTGCCGGGAAGGGGCCGCAGCAGGTGGTCGCGACCACCCGCCGCGCACCCCCTCCCCGGCAACCCCTCCAAGCCCCCCGCCCCGGCCGCTGGGGGGGTGGAGGCTCCCTCCAGCGGGGCCCTGAGAAGGGCCTTTTGGGGCTTAGGGGGTCCCGCAGCTCGAACCGGGACCCCCCCTCCCCGGCCCTTGTAAGGGCCTTTGCGGCACTTACAAGTGCCCTTGCGGCTCTAACAAGAGCCTTTTGGGGCTTAGGGGTCCCGCAGCTCGAAACAGGACCCCCTCCCCGGCCCTTGTAAGGGCCCTTGCGGCACTGACAAGTGCCCTTGCGGCACTGATAAGTGCCTTTGGCGGCTCTTAAAAGAGCCCTTGGGCGACGTCTTCGGGCTGGCGACACCAACCCCACTCAGGTCGCCGATGCCAGGCAGACTCACTGCGGCCGACAGTGAGCCCGCTGGCACCGCCAGCCTCAGCGGAGCCGATGTTGCCAGCCGCTTCTTTCTTCTTTCTTCAGCCATCTACTGCGATGGCATCTGAGTTCCGCGGCGGAAAGCTCCTCTTTATATAGGTTTGCAGAAATCCATAATCCGTTTCTGATTGGTCAATTTTTAATACTTGCTTTACATTAACCAATCAGATTTCTGGAAAGTTCTGAAATCTGATTGGTTAATGTAAGTATTAAAAATTGACCAATCAGAAACGGATTATGGATTTCTGCAAACCTATATAAAGAGGAGCTTTCCGCCGCGGAACTCAGATGCCATCGCAGTAGATGGCTGAAGAAGAAGAAAGAAGCGGCTGGCAACATCGGCTCCGCTGAGGCTGGCGGTGCCAGCGGGCTCACTGTCGGCCGCAGTGAGTCTGCCTGGCATCGGCGACCTGAGTGGGGTTGGTGTCCCAGCCCGAAGACGTCGCCCAAGGGCTCTTTTAAGAGCCGCCAAAGGCACTTATCAGTGCCGCAAGGGCACTTGTCATGCCGCAGGGCCCTTACAAGGGCCGGGGAGGGGTCCTGTTTCGAGCTGCGGGACCCCTAAGCCCCAAAGGGCTCTTGTTAGAGCCGCAAGGGCACTTGTAAGTGCCGCAAAGGCCCTGATAGGGCCGGGGAGGGGGGGTCCCGGTTCGAGCTGCGGGACCCCTTAAGCCCCAAAAGGCTCTTGTCAGAGCCGCAAGGGCACTTGTAAGTGCCGCAAAGGCCCTTACAAGGGCCGGGGAGGGGGGGGTCCCGGTTCGAGCTGCGGGACCCCCTAAGCCCCAAAAGGCCTTCTCAGGGCCCCGCTGGAGGGAGCCCCCACCCCCCCAGCGGCCGGGGCGGGGGGCTTAGGGTTGCCGGGAGGGGGTGCGCGGCGGGTGGTCGCGACCCCTGCTGCGGCCCCTTCCCGGCAGCCCCTCCTAGCCTCCCGTTCCGATTGCCGCGAACGGGGAACGGGTTGGGAGGGGCTGCTGGGAAGCGGCGGCGGCGGCGGGTGGTCGCCGCTGCCGCCGCGGGGGTGTGGGCGGGGTGGGCATGTCTCCCGGGCGGGTGCGACCACCCGCCGCGGGTTGCCTGCCCATCCCCGCCGCGGGAGGTTAGTATCGGCTGACTTCGCCACCTTAAGGTGGCGAAGTAAAACAGCCGATACTAGCCGAGCGAAACCAGTACCGCCGCTTTATAAATAGAAGCGGCGGTAACAGTAAGTATCGCCGCGAAAGGTTAACGCTTCGTTAACTTTTCGCGGCCGTTTTCGGACTTTAATAAATCACGGTAAACGCGATTTATGCGTTAATGTCCGCGAAAACGGCCGCGAAAAGTTAACGAACCTTTATAAATATGCCCCATAGTGTCCTCGAAAGTGGGGTTTGCTATAGCCACCATATCATTGACTGTTTGAACACGTGGTAGTAAAGGATTAGTAGGTTGTATATGAAGAGTTTGCCAACAGAGAGTTATACATATCCTGTAACTTTATAACAACAGTAGGGGACTGGCATCCTCCATAACACCACCAACCTATCCTATACCTGGCTTGATCAATTGGTTGAGGGTTTTCCAAGTTAATTCTTATTTTTAAAGGAAAACCTGCATATAAAAATGTTAAACGTTCAATGAGAGATTTCCCATTTGGGTCTTTCTTGTGTAAAGCACTCTGTCGTTTATATCCCCAGTCCTTCCCAACATTCCATCCCACATCAGACCATGATTTATAGGCTTCATTTGCACATAAGTAAAATACTTCCTCATAGTCTCTCATCTTCCTGTCATACGAATATGTCCATTTTGGATGCTTGTCCATCCAAGGACAGTTAGTGACAGTGCATAATGTAAAAGTATAAGTTGCCACTTGTGTACTAGAAGAATTGTATCAGAAAGTGAGAGCATCAGTGTCTCTGGTAATGGCTACCTGGCCTCCTAGGGAGGGCGTGGCAACGACATCTCTCTGTGCTCTAATGTGAGTCATTTTACTTAAATCGGTTTGATAAATATGCTCAGAGACTATAGCAGTTTCGCAGGTAGCCTTATACCACCAGGTCAAGAGAAAGATCTTGACCATTAAACCTAATGGAATCCCAAAAGGCGTGGAAGACATCTTCGGTATCCTGTGGAGGAACGAGGTCATCTGACTCCAGAGGGGCTATCTGCTTGGCTGCCTTGATGAGCTTTATCTGTGAGGCGTGAATCCTCCCTGGCGAGTGTTCCATGTGGACCGTGGTTCTGGTCACTGCAACAACCGTAGTAGGAGGTCCATACACGAAGTCCTGTGGTGTTTTGCCTTTAGCCAGGATTTTAGTCACGACTGTGTCTCCCACCTCGAATGGATGGATTGGTTCCTGTGAAGACAGGGGAAGTCTGCAAGTAACATTGTCATGCACATTGTTGAGAACAGAAATAAGCTTCCTGACATACTCATCCCTAATAATATCTAGATCTCCACACATAGTGACAAGGGGATGATTAGAACAAGGGGTGGAAAAAGGTCTCCCCATTAGGATTTCAAACGGTGAATACCCTAAAGTTTTATTGGGAGTCATCCTGATCTCAGCAAGTACAGCTGGGAGGATCTTTTTCCAATTCTGGAAAGTGCCTCCAGTCGCTTTTCTTATCTTGTCTTTAAATGTACGATTCATACGCTCCACAATACCAGAGGACTGTGGATGGTATGGAATATGGAATTTCAATTCAATCTGCAAAATAGAAGTAAATTGTTTACAAATTGCAGAAGTGAATGCAGTACCCTGGTCTGAATTGATATTGAGGGGCACACCCCAGCGAGGGATAATTTCCTGTGTAAGTATTCTAGCGACCGTTTTTGCATCTTCCCGTTTGGTCGGGAATATTTCCGGCCAGCGAGAAAACATATCAACTATGACTAAAGCATATTCCTGCTTACTTGCCTGCCTTGGGATGTGTGTGAAATCGATTTGCAGATGTGTAAATGGAGTTGTAGGGTACTGTAAGTGCTGGTCACTAACTTTGACAAGGTTGTTGGGGTTGTTGCGTATACAGGCAAGGCAACGAGCAACATAGCTGTATACCAAAGGCTTTAAATTGGTGATGTAAAAATCCTTTTTAAGTTCTGATAAATTGACACGGGCACCTCTGTGACCCACGCCGTGGTAATGGGCAATATACATGGTGGCGCTATGCCGTGGTATACATGGATTCCCCTCTGCAGATTTTTAGGATTCTTCTGCAAAATTGGATAGCACCAATCACGTCTGGCAAGGCAGGAGTAAGTAATGGCATACACATATTGGCAGTTTGAGGGGTCGCGGCAAGTTTGGCACTTTTATCAGCTAGAGGATTTCCTTTTGAAATGTCATCTGTACCAAAGGTATGGGCTTGGCAATGTAGGATGGCGATTTGGGAAGGTAGTTGGATAGCAGCAAGGAGATTGGTGACTAGGTAGGAATGGGAAATGGACTTGCCATCAGCAGCTACGTAGCCGCGTTTGGACCAAATGACTCCGTGGTCATGCACTACGCCATAAGCATATTTGGAGTCGGTGTATATGGTAACTGGGCGACCTTCATACAGTTCGCAAGCTCGTGTGAGAGCAATAAGTTCTGCTGACTGTGCAGATTGGAAAGGTACGGATTGAGCCTCAAGTATTTTATCAGGGAGCATAACAACAGCGTAACCTGCCTGATAAGTATGATCGTTTGGGCGAGAGCAGGAACCATCAACAAAGACGACATCTGCCTCAGGGATGGGGAGGCGTGACAAATCTGCACGGGGAGAAGTATCAAGTTCAATTTTCTGCAAACAATCATGTGTTTCAGGGACTTCATCGGTCTGTGTTTTATAATATGAACCTGAACCCTTCAATATCTAAAGAAATAGGGGGCAGATCAACAAAAAAAATGATACAGTGGTGGTTGGGAAGAATTATAGTTTCCAGTTATGGTCAATTTAAAATAACCTAGTTTTCAGTATAGATGCCCTTCAACCTCACGAGTTTCAATCAATACATTAAAGGAATAGAGATGTTCGAAACTGATGAGTTTTGTCCCGTTTTCGAATTTTCGATTTTAACTGTAAATTCAAAGATTCGAAAACGGACCCATAGAAGTTTATGAGAGAAAAAAAATTGAAAGTTTCTATCGATTTTAAGGATGAAATAGTAATAGTAGGTTACTGTTAATAACACAGGGACCTGGGGAATGGTCTGGGGAACCCGTAAATATAACCAAAACTTATTTAAAAACTATCTTTCCTTTTTTCCTGTTTTCGAGCTTCCGCATTCTATTTTCGAGGGTTACAGAAATTACAACCTTTTTCTGCTAATTTTCATTTTCGATAATCATCTAATTTCGATAATCATCTACTTTTGATTTCAATATTCATCTACTTTCAATTTCGATAATCATCTACTTTCGATAATTATCGATAAAAATCAAAAACTCTGAAAATTCGGGTTTCATAAATTCCGAGAGTTTCGAAAGTTTCGTCGTGACTTTGAAACCCTCGGATTTGATTTGAAACTGGGTTCTATTAGAACTCACAGTACATCTATATAAAGGAATAATTCACTTTTCGAGGCAGATATCTATTTAAGGCAGATATCAACAATCTGCCAGCCAAGAGTGAGAGTTGCAGAACCAGAAACGGATACATTGTATGCTGCAGTTTCCTGACAAGGGTTTCCTTCTTTCTGTTTACACCATAATCAAAGTAAATTTTTATTATACCAGTTCTCTCTTTACTTCTCCCTCACTTCCTAACTTCCAGTTTACTTCCTGGTTACCGGGCTCCTCCCCCTCACTTCCTAACTTTTTTACATACTGGTTACTTCCTGGTTACCTGGCTCCTTCTCCTCACTTCCTAACTTTCTCACATACTGGTTACTTCCTGGTTACCTGGCTCCTCCCCCTCACTTCCTAACTTTCTTACATACTGGTTACTTCCTGGTTAACTGGTTCCTCCCCCTCACTCCCTAACTTTCTCACATACTGGTTACTTCCTGGTTACCTGGCTCCTCCCCCTCACTTCCTAACTTTCTCACATACTGTTACTTCCTGGTTACCTTTCTCCTCCACCTCATTTCTAATTTCTCACATACTGGTTACTTCCTGGTTACCTGGCTCCTCCCCCTCACTTCCTAACTTTCTTACATACTGGTTACTTCCTGGTTAACTGGTTCCTCCCCCTCACTCCCTAACTTTCTCACATACTGGTTACTTCCTGGTTACCTGGCTCCTCCCCCTCACTTCCTAACTTTCTCACATACTGGTTACTTCCTGGTTACCTGTCTCCTCCACCTCATTTCCTAACTTTCTCACGTACTGGTTACCTGGCTCCTCCCCATCCTAGTCTAACTAAATCTCTATGATACAGGATGAAGCAGAGAAGCATCCCCAGCTTCCCTACATATTTTTTCAAACCGCTGCAAGTCATTAACATTTTCTAATTGGTTTTCCACAATGCTGCTAACCTACTCACCCTAGCTCACTTCCTACTTTCTTACATACTGGTTACTTCCTGGTTACCTGCTCCTTCTCCTCACTTCCTAACTTTCTCACATACTGGTTACTTCCTTGCTACCTGCTCCTCCTCCTCACTTCCTAACTTTCTACATACTGGTTACTTCCTGGTTAACTGGTTCCTCCCCCTCACTTCCTAACTTTCTCACATACTGGTTACTTCCTGGTTACCTGGCTCCTCCCCCTCACTTCCTAACTTTCTCCCATACTGGTTACTTCCTGGTTACCTGTCTCCTCCACCTCATTTCCTAACTGTCTCACACTGGTTACTTCCTGGTTACCTGGCTCCTCCTCCTCACTTCCTAACTTTCTCACATACTGGTTACTTCCTGGTTAACTGGTTCCTCCCCCTCACTCCCTAACCTTCTCACATACTGGTTACTTCCTGGCTACCTGACTCCTCCCCCTCACGTCCTAACTTTCTCACATACTGGTTACTTCCTGGTTACCTGGCTCTTCCCCCTCACTTCCTAACTTTCTCACATACTGGTTACTTCCTGGCTACCTGTCTCCTCCACCTCATTTCCTAACTTTCTCACATACTGGTTACTTTCTGGTTATCTGTCTCCTCCCCTCACTTCCTAACTTTCTCACGTACTGGTTACCTGGCTCCTCCCCATCCTAGTCTAATCCTAAAATCTCTATGATACAGGATGAGTAGCAGAGAAGCATCCCCAGCTTCCCTACATTATTTTATTCAAACCGCTGCAAGTCATTTAACATTTTCTAATTGGTTTTCACAAATGCTGCTAACCTACTCACCCTAGCTCACTTCCTAACTTTCTTACATACTGGTTACTTCCTGGTTACCTGGCTCCTTCTCCTCACTTCCTAACTTTCTCACATACTGGTTACTTCCTGGTTACCTGGCTCCTCCTCCTCACTTCCTAACTTTCTTACATACTGGTTACTTCCTGGTTAACTGGTTCCTCCCCCTCACTTCCTAACTTTCTCACATACTGGTTACTTCCTGGTTACCTGGCTCCTCCCCCTCACTTCCTAACTTTTTCCCATACTGGTTACTTCCTGGTTACCTGTCTCCTCCACCTCATTTCCTAACTGTCTCACACTGGTTACTTCCTGTGTTACCTGGCTCCTCCTCCTCACTTTCTAACTTTCTCACATACTGGTTACTTCCTGGTTAACTGGTTCCTCCCCCTCACTCCCTAACCTTCTCACATACTGGTTACTTCCTGGTTACCTGTCTCCTCCACCTCATTTTCTAAATTTCTCACATACTGGTTACTTCCTGGTTACCTGGCTCCTCCCCCCTCACTTCCTAACTTCTTACATACTGGTTACTTCCTGGTTAACTGGTTCCTCCCCCTCACTCCCTAACTTTCTTACATACTGGTTACTTCCTGGTTACCTGGCTCCTCCCCCTCACTTCCTAACTTTCTCACATACTGGTTACTTCCTGGTTACCGGTCTCCTCCACCTCATTTCCTAACTTTCTCACGTACTGGTTACCTGGCTCCTCCCCATCCATGTCTAATCCTAAAATCTCTATGATACAGGATGAGTAGCAGAGAAGCATCCCCATTCCCTACATTATTTTATTCAAACCGCTGCAAGTCATTTAACATTTTCTAATTGGTTTTCACATGCTGCTAACCTACTCACCCTAGCTCACTTCCTAACTTTCTTACATACTGGTTACTTCCTGGTTACCTGGCTCCTTCTCCTCACTTCCTAACTTTCTCACATACTGGTTACTCTTCCGTGCTACCTGGCTCCTCCTCCTCACTTCCTAACTTTCTTACATACTGGTTACTTCCTGGTTAACTGGTTCCTCCCCCTCACTTCCTAACTCTCACATACTGGTTACTTCCTGGTTACCTGGCCTCCCCCTCACTTCCTAACTTTCTCCCATACTGGTTACTTCCTGGTTACCTGTCTCCTCCACCTCATTTCCTAACTGTCTCACACTGGTTACTTCCTGGTTACCTGGCTCCTCCTCCTCACTTCCTAACTTTCTCACATACTGGTTACTTCCTGGTTAACTGGTTCCTCCCCCTCACTCCCTAACCTTCTCACATACTGGTTACTTCCTGGCTACCTGACTCCTCCCCCTCACGTCCTAACTTTCCACATACTGGTTACTTCCTGGTTACCTGGCTCTTCCCCCCATTCCTAACTTTCCACATACGGTTACT
The DNA here is from genome assembly GCA_019447015.1 of Hymenochirus boettgeri. NCBI lineage: Eukaryota > Metazoa > Chordata > Amphibia > Anura > Pipidae > Hymenochirus > Hymenochirus boettgeri. The sequence continues at coordinate 189,489,440 of CM033475.1, forward strand.
TCCTGGTTACCTGTCTCCTCCACCTCATTTCCTAACTTTCTCACATACTGGTTACTTTCTGGTTATCTGTCTCCTCCCCTCACTTCCAACTTTCTCACGTTACTGGTTACCTGCTCCTCCCCATCCTAGTCTAATCCTAAAATCTCTATGATACAGGATGAGTAGCAGAGAAGCATCCCCAGCTTCCCTACATTATTTTATTCAAACCGCTGCAAGTCATTTAACATTTCTAATTGGTTTTCACAATGCTGCTAACCTACTCACCCTAGCTCACTTCCTAACTTTCTTACATACTGGTTACTTCCTGGTTACCTGGCTCCTTCTCCTCACTTCCTAACTTTCTCACATACTGGTTACTTCCTGGTTACCTGGCTCCTCCTCCTCACTTCCTAACTTTCTACATACTGGTTACTTCCTGGTTAACTGGTTCCTCCCCTCACTTCCTAACTTTCTCACATACTGGTTACTTCCTGGTTACCTGTCCTCCCCCTCACTTCCTAACTTTTTCCCATACTGGTTACTTCCTGGTTACCTGTCTCCTCCACCTCATTTCCTAACTGTCTCACACTGGTTACTTCCTGGTTACCTGGCTCCTCCTCCTCACTTTCTAACTTTCTCACATACTGGTTACTTCCTGGTTAACTGGTTCCTCCCCCTCACTCCCTAACCTTCTCACATACTGGTTACTTCCTGGTTACCTGGCTCCTCCCCCTCACTTCCTAACTTTCTCACATACTGGTTACTTCCTGGTTACCTGGCTCCTCCCCCTCACTTCCTAACTTTCTCACATACTGGTTACTTCCTGGTTACCTGTCTCCTCCACCTCATTTCCTAACTTTCTCACATACTGGTTACTTCCTGGTTATCTGTCTCCTCCCCTCACTTCCTAACTTTCTCACGTACTGGTTACCTGGCTCCTCCCCATCCTAGTCTAATCCTAAAATCTCTATGATACAGGATGAGTAGCAGAGAAGCATCCCCAGCTTACCTACATTATTTTATTCAAACCGCTGCAAGTCATTTAACATTTTCTAATTGGTTTTCACAAATGCTGCTAACCTACTCACCCTAGCTCCTATATTTAGCCTGACATTTTAACAGCACAGCAGTAACTTGCCAGAAATTAGCAAGAATGTTCATTCTATTGACATAACAAACAGCAGGGCAATAATTGGGAATTCAAAGCTAGCTTTATAGATAGCATTAGGTAAATACATTTACACAAAAATCTTAGATTAGGGTGCCCACAGGCTGTAACTCTAAAGCTGGGTACACACCATGCAATATTTCGCCCATCGACCATAGTTCAGTGTAACTGTCGATCGGGCCGAAATAACTTTATGATTTTCTGCATGCGACTGACCATTCCCGTGTCAGAAACCACGGCCAGTCGTGCGGTCCTCGATGAACCACACAGTAGGTCAGTTCATCCATCTCGCCGACTGGTCGGAAGTTCCAAACGGTTGGTCAGGAGGAAGGATCTGACAGTGGGTACATGGCTTAAGTGCCCACTGGCTGGTAACTATAAGTGCCCACAGGCTGGTAATTACAAGTGCCTGAAGGCTGGTAACTATAAGTGCCTACAGACTGGCAATTATGTGCCCACAGGCTGGTAACTATAAGTACCTGAAGGCTGGTAACTATAAGTACCTAAAGGCTGGTAACTATAAGTACCTGAAGCTGGTAACTATAGTACCTGAAGGCTGGTAACTAAAGTACCTGAAGGCTAGTAACTATAAGTTTTTGTTGGCTTGACAAGGATCAAAGTGATCCAAAACGTTGCAAATTGTTTCTGATACTATGTAAAGAAAGCCATATGTAGTGGCAAAATGCATTATATTTTAAAGTAACCAATAAATGGATATGTTTTAATGAGCGCTGCTCGTTCTATGAATTTGGATAGAGTACATCAGGTGAATGTGCTGAGCTTGCACCAGTTTGACCCCAAGGAGACGAGTGCTGGTAAATTTGGATTGTACATTTGGTAACATAAGTGCCCACAGGCTGGTAAATATGTGCACACATGCTAGTAAATATGTGCCCAAAGGCTGGTAAATTTGTGCCCACATGCTGGTAACTATAAATGGCCACAGATTGGTAACTTTAAGTGCCTACAAGCTGGTAAATGTGCCCAAAGGCTGGTAAATTTGTGCTCACATGCTGGTAACTATAAATGCCCACAGGCTGGTAACTTAAGTGCCTAAAAGCTGGTAAATATGTGCCCACAGGCTGGTAACTATAAGTGCCCAAAGGCTGTTTCTATAAGCGCCCATAGGTTGGAAAATATGTGACCCAAACACAGACTGATAATGGCAACTAAGGAATGTGCAGAATTAACCAGGTAGAAGTCCTGAAACTCCTGGGCCAATTGCGACCACCTACCTCCTACGAACACCTACCTCCCATGCTCCCAAGTGCAAGTATCAAGCACATGCATAAATCTGCTAGATACTGTATATAACTCTTACCTTGCTCGTTTCCCATCCCCCTCCCTTTTTTCTCAGCCTTTACCCCGTATCCACATAACTGCCATCTTTTAAAAGTCAGCAGATAAACATCCTCTTTTTCCTCCCCCTCTCCCTACAGGGTATACCCCCCACCGCACCCGTTTTGGATCTAGGTCCATTTAGTGTTGGTGTTTTTTGTAATAGACATATGAATCATATTTTACTTGGAGGAAAACCCTATTAATTTCCAACTGTCATTTAGACAGTTCTTAACTAAAGATGGGATCTGGGTCTGACTAGGACCTGGTTTTGACAAGGAACCCTCGGTTCCGGATTTTTCAGGACCGCATTTGGAGGATTACCAAACATTCAAGGTTTTTTTAGGGGCATGTTTATTTCTGAAAGAAGAGAAAACGCTATGGTAGAGAAGGGGCTACAACATGAGAGGAGAAGAATACCATAAATCTTAAATAAGAAACAAATATAATTAGACGCATCAGATGAGAATGTCCACCAGGCAAAAGGATAAAATGCTCAGATACATCCAGTAACTTTAAAGACCTTGTTCAGAAATTGTAGCTAGAAAAATCACAGTTCTATTGTCAGTGAATCTAGGGAATGACTGGATTCCTAAACTGGTACTATTATTGAATGACAAAAATTACTTAAAAGTTTTTATAGTTGCCTAAATTATTTTCTCTATCCTCTAGATTCTATGATCTATAATTTGCTTGCCATTGAACCCTCATAGCGCATGCCTTGGATCACCAATGAATGAAAACCTGGATGACAAATCGCAGAGGCCCTGCCTTAAATTACCATCTTGCTAGGCCTGAACCTCTGCAGAGGCCCAAATAACTGTATAGTATAGCTGGACAACCATTTGTTGGACCACAAACCAACATCCACTGGACGTGCATTGCTTCTAAAATTTTAAGTAAGAACTTTTATTGAATCTCCTTGCTAGTTCTTGTTGATCCAGGGATTTCTTGTAGGTCCCATGCTACACGCTATTTGCCACATCAGTATGTAAGTACCCCAGTTTTTCAGTTATTTCACTGATTTCTATTTCAAAATACCAAACAAACCACCAGTCTCTTAATGTCAGCATATTCACCAGTCTCGGTTTTCCAGCTTATTCACCAGTCTCATAGTTCTAGCCTATTTACCAGCCTTATAATACCAGCCTATTCACACAAGTCAGTTTTCCAGACCATTGACCAGTTTTTAATGCCAGTCTATTCACCAGTCTACGAATGCCATCTAAATCTAATTTCTCACAATGCCCGGCTTTTCAACTGTCTCAGTTTCCCAGCCTATTAATCAGTCTTAGAATGCCAGTCAACTCACCAATATCAGAAGGCAATCCTATTCTCCAGTCTGAGTGCCAACCAATCACCAGTCTCTTTATAAATTTCACAATGCCCGCCTCTCTTAAAATGCCAGTTAAATTCTCAGTCTCATAATGACAGTATATTCACAAGTCTTAGAATCCAATGTCCATTGTTATAATGCAGCCTATTCAATGGTTTTATAATGCCAGCCTATTTACCAGTCCCAGAACACCAGCCAAATCCACAGTTTTGCATGCCAGCCTATTCACCAGTCTCTCAAGGCTAGCCCATTCACCAGTCTCTAAATGCTAGCTTATTAACCATTCTTATAATACCAATCTATTCAATATTCTTTGAATGGAGAATGTCAGCCTATTCACAGTATCATAATGCCAACCTATTCACTGACTTCATAATGCCAGCTGCATCCCCAGTCTTAAGATGCCAGCATATTCACCAGTCTCACAATACCAGCCAAATCCCTAGCCTCATAAGGCCAGAATTATAGGAAAATCCCCAGTATCAGAATGCCAGCTTATTCACCAGTCTCAATACCAGTCAGGATTGTGTAATAATATGTCCTTGTGTGTTTTTAAAGCTCAATTTTGCTAGGTACACAGGTCTCGATATACAGATCCGGCCAACTGCACGGTGTAATATTTTGGGCAAATACCTGGAATTTCTGTCTTCCATCCCTTTGCAGGTTATTGATGCCTTTGCAGGTATTACTCACATATGTGTAGAGAATTGGGTCCATCAGTTTGTGACGGCCATGGTTAACTGCTGCACTATAAATAAGGAGGATATAGAAGAAGGCCAGCTGATAATCGGACTTTAGGAATGCCAGTGTGAGTTTTGCCATTGAATTTGGGGTTTTCAGGGGTGGTGAAGGTAAGCATAGAATTTTAAAGGAAACGCATATTATAGGAGACAGGCTGAAAATCAAGTGATATATTGCTTGGTAGAAATATTTGGCCCTTAGTTGGCCTGTGTGTAACAGCCTTAGGTTTTTGCCAAAGTACATTGTGTCACCACATTAAATAAAACACACAGTTCCATGTACTTACCACTTGTTTAAAAATAAACATGGAACACGATTTACTGCAGCATTGCAAGCTTTGTTGTAAACATAACATGGTCTGTATTTTCACGTTCATTGTAATGTAACCTACCACATGTGCGAAAATGAAGAACCAGTGACATAAATGCAAACGAATAGCAACCAATTCTTCTGAAATCTACATTCTCATGCAAACTCTTCTGAAAAGAACACTAAAATAAATATTTTATACTTAATTGATGGTCATTAAACTACACTGGCTTACATCACTTTACATATATACTCCTATATGATATTTTTTTCCATGCAATAATGCATTTTTATCTTTTTCACAATTTACAATTAGGGTCAAAAAAGTTTATCCCCTGCCCTAGCTCAAAATAGCTTTACTGAGTCGGATAACAGACGGAGGTCTCTGTAACCAGTTGCCACAGTGATCAGCAACTTCTGTCCTCTACTAGTCTTAGACTAGGAAGTTGTATAGAGATTAGCAGTGAGCTTAAAACTACTTGTTGTTAGTTATCAGCAGAAGAGAGTGCTATGGCAACATAACCAAATAGTTTGGGTTGGTGGAGTAAAATGTTTGATTTATTTGTTTCCCATGTAGTAGGGAAGATTTGTTTAAATCTTTGCATGTACTGTAAACTGTGGACACGTGTTTGGTTGACCTAGGTTCACAGTGTAACCTTATATTTGTGATAATTGCCATTTATGACCAATCAATCAGTCTCTGCCTTGAACTCTTAGATGTCAGCACAATTCCTTTTCTCAACTTTAAAATCCCATATGTGGACCCTGGCACTGCCAAGATGATGACAGATGTTTGTCAGTCATAATACTTTAATTAAAGATGTAAAAAAAGTCCAACACAACTGTTTGTATGACTAATCAAAGAATAATTCATGGGGTTTAACATGCACCAACCTGTTTTCATCATCTGAATGTTTTCTTGCCATCTACTGTATGTTTGAGGTTATCTCCATAATGTACCTAAATAAAGAATGCATCACCCGTGGGTTTTAATAAACAAATGCACTTATTATCACACAGTCCAAATAAAGAAGATTAATTTATAGTTCATACATTTCTGATGTTGAATCGTAAATGGAGACTTATACTCACACAGTAACTGATTGCTTTTTGGCAGTAACTGATATGTTTTCAAGCTCCAATATCAGAGTCAGTGATAATGACTGTGGGAGGAGACAGAAAAAGTCAGTTACTGAACGAGTAAACTAGCTCTGTTTGTTGAATTGTAGCCATTAAACCCATACCTTATACTTTCTTTATAACATACAGGAGATTCAATAACAGTTCTTAACTATAAAAATGGTGCTAATTTTGCCCCAACGAATCAGATGTTAGCTTTCAAATGTTAAAAAATCTGATTGTTGTGTAAAGTTAGTACTATTTTAAACGATAAGAACTTATATTGAATCTCCCTGTAAGTCTCTTGCTTTCACAGCTTATACATTAGTATTTGCCAGCAAAAGAAGTATCTTCAACATTGAATTCTTCTCTAATTTTCCGGAACCAGTTTTATCAATCTTTAATTAAATCTACTTTTGATACCTGCACACTACTACGGTTTTCCCATCCTATATGATCAGCAGAGACATAATATCGATGACTAATAAATGGAATATTATCCTAAATTTATTCTACTAATCTACAAATGGGGTAAAGCATTTTCAGCAGCATAGAATTTAACCATAAGCTATTTGGTATTAAATGAAGATTCATTATGCCATAGGAAAAAAAGCATACCTATTTAAACTGGTTAGAGATTTTTGTTAAATCAAAATTATAAATGTACAGTAAATATTTTCATTTAGATAAATTAAAGAAATACAGAAATGTAATTTTTAAGGAATTATAATTCTTGTAAAATTTTTATTTTTGAAAATGTTTAAATTAGCCATGATTAAGAAGACAAGATTATAACAAACATATATAATACACCCCTGAATTAAATAATACTCTACAGCCCTATAGGTCATGCTATATAAATATCACCTGATATAACCTCCAATGATCATTATGGACCACAATCAAGCATCTGTACGATATTCTGCAACATTGTTTAGTGATCCACTTTGGTTGGAGCAGAAGTAGTTTGTATTGGCATTCTGGTAAAATTGTTCATAAACAATTGTTTCAGATGACAATATCTGTGTACAGGTTTACACTCTAGGGGTCATATTTTTAAAGGGCCATTATTATACTGTCTAAGTACAGTATCGCCGAGAAGAGAGCTCAAACCCAGTGTATGAAGCAGGAGGCTGGGAGGGGCTGCTGGAAAGGATCGTGCCCCGGGTGGCCACTCTGCCGCCACGGGGGGTGTACACCCACCCTTGCCCCTGCGGCATCGACCATCCACCATACAACCCCTTCCCAGCCCCCTGCCCCGTACGCTCTTGGTGAAAGGAGGGGTTGCTGGAGGGTGGAGCCTTTTGGGGCTTAGGTGGTCCCACAGCTCAAACCAGGACCCCCCTTCCCTGAGAAGGACCCTTGGGGCTTGGGGGTCCCGCAGCCTGTACCGCCCCCCCCTCGCCGGCCCTTGTAAGGGCCTTGTGGCACTGAGGAGTGCCTTTGTTGGGGGTCCTGCAGCTCGAACTGGGCTCGGTCCTTTATAAATGTGCCCCTATGTCTTTACTCTTTACTTCTGATGAAATGGGGTTTTCCCATGAAATGCGTTAAGCAGCAACCCCTGGTGGGGTGTGTGATTTGTTCACATGGATTTTAATAAAGAAGTCTTTTTTTGCCCCTGTCACCTCTTGCTTGTGTGGATTGTACTCTCTTTCTTTAGATTTTCTTAATGCACTTTAATCACCATGTGCACATGCACAATATCCAAAGGGCCAGTGGTGTTCTACACTGGTAGATTCGGGTGGCTGATTCAAAACCTGAGAGGGAACAAGCTTGTGAAATGTAGTGTTTAAAGAAATTATTCAACTGACGGGATTCATCATTTTTATCATTATTATATTTTTTGTTGTCATTGTAATATCAAATTTTTGTTACTTTCCTTTTCTGTGACTTTAATCAGTGCTTCTCATGATTATTTTCCCCGAAACAAGAGAATGTTGGATTTTTTCCAGGTTATGCTATATAAACAGACAGAATTAATCTAATGTAATTGTCTACATAGTTTGGGTCTCTTCTTCTTTATTTTGTTTTTAATAAACAGGGACTGTAGAATTTAAAACTGGATTCCTAATTTTTAGAACAATAGTTACATTACAGTATGATTTCTCCTATTCCTACAACATTCCACCCAAATGCAGGACAATTGTCTGGTATCCATCTGACTCCTTTGCTTGGTTGAATTTTTCATTTTCTTTGATTATACTTCCCCTTTATTTATCCAGGATAAGGGGCTGTAGAGTGGATGTTACAATTTGCATTGATGTTTAATAAAATGTTAAAAAGTTTCCTTGAGTGCTCCTTGTATGGATTTATATCAATTGGTTGGATGCACCAAGGTCATTTTCTAAACGACCTTGGTGTATCCATATGGAGAGAGCCTCACAGTAAACAGTATCACCGGGTGTAGAGTACTTAAAAAACAATTTCCTGTTAATTCATGTTTAAGGCTTGGATAATGTTATTATATACAGTATATGCATAACTTCAAATGCGGGATACTGTCAGATTAAACTTGATATTAAATGGATCGGAATGATGGAAAGTCTAATCTACATATCTAATAGTATAGCCAGCATTCTGTATTGAAAAACAAAGCATATTTTTGTTTTAGCATGCCTCTATATACGAAGCCTTCTTAGAATAGAGTACATCTACAGAAGCTATTATACTGAGTTAGGTATATGAGGTATTGCTGTTGTTTGAACACTGAAGTTTACATTTTAAATTAAGCCCCTCCTAATCCTTTCTTCAGTGCACAAGAAGAACTGGTAAAACTGCATGTTTCCAATTGTTGAACCAACCAAAATATTGATCCAAGATTTCAATACCTGAATTGTTCTTAAGTTCAATGGAAAGGTCTTCAAGCTTTTTAATGGCAATGGTTACTTTACCATTAGGACCTGTATTTTCAGGGATGTAAGTGCAACAGGAACCAGTGCCCTTAATCATAGCCACCACTCCACCTTTCTCAGCCAGAATCATATCTAATGTGATTCGTTCTGAAAAGTCATGGTGGAACCAGCTGGAGTTGTTCAGCTATACTCCTAAAGCATCTGGGTATAATTGAAAAATCTCTGTTGATTATAATAGATGTAATTAATCCAGTCCACATTTTTACTAACAGTTATAATAGGGATAAGGGCTTCAAATCCAGCTGCTACCTGGTCTCGGGCCTTAAACTCATAGGGACCCCTTGGGACCCCGATTGAATCAATATATACATGAGGATCAAAACTTCCCTTGGGTACATCTCTTTTCGTCCTTCTAAGAGACAAGGAGGGTGGACTGGGATCATTACCAGGTCGGAGAGAATTTGCAAGGCATAATGGCCTTGGCCAGAGCACATTCACCCTGCCATCTGCTGGGTAATTTAGACCTTAATTTTAAATCCCCACATATCCAATAGATGTCCCCTAGAGCTGGGACTGGTTCTGAAGTTTAGTAGGGGAAACAGGGCTCTATAATGAGTCAGGTAATTTATGCAATTGTAAACCGAATCGGCACCTTGATAACGTGAATACCAGGATAAATCTCTATACCTTCACCTGGGTTGGAGGTTGGTGATAATGGGGGGTAATTTTCTTCATTGTTCCCATTCAGACTGAATGGTCTGAGTATTTGTGAATAAAACTAAGGAAACACTCCTCCTCATCGGCAGGTATGTCAATGGTACAGTGCCCAAGTGGGGCTTTGCCCCTCCACACACACAAAGCAATTTGTGCGATTGTGCTGGAGTGCACTATATCACATCCATTCTAGCCACAAATTAACATCTGAAAATCCAGTTTCGACAGACATAGGGGCATATTTATAAAGGAACGATGTTAGCGCAAAAAAATTACCGCCGCACATGCGGGCCGCGAAAATAGGCTATCGCCGTATTTATAACGGCGAGCGCTATTCCCGCGATACCTATCGCGGCCGCGATGTGCTGCGGTAATTTTAAGCCCCTTCGCGGCGATACTATATAGTATCGCCGCGAAGGGACTTAAAATCCCTTCCCGACGCCGCTCCTAAGGGGGCGGGGCATACGCCCACCCCGCCCACACAACCCCGGCGGCAGCGGCGACCACCCGCCGCCGCCGCCGCCGCTTCCCAGCAGCCCCTCCCAACCCGTTCCCCGTTCGCGGCAATCTCGGAACGGGAGCCACCCCCCCAGCGGCTCCCTCCCTCCCCCCCGGCAACCCCTCCAAGCCCCCGCCCCGGCGCTCCCGGGGAGGGGACGGGAGGGAGCCGCTGGGGGGGTGAGGCTCCCTCCAGCGGGGCCCTGAGAAGGGCCTTTGGCTTTGGGGGTCCTGCAGCTCGAACCGGGACCCCCCTCCCCGGCCCTTATAAGGGCCCTTGCGGCACTGACAAGTGCCTTTGGCGGGGGTCCCGCAGCTGAAAACCGGGACCCCCAGTGCGGCTCTTAAAAGAGCCCTTGGGCGACGTCTTCTTTCTTCCAGTCCCAGCGACACCAGCCCGCCGAGGCCGCCGACCCCGAGAGGTACCCCTGCGGCCGCCAGGGTACCCCCGGCGGGCGCCGGCGACCTCAACGAGGCGATGTTGCCGGCGTCTTGATCCGACGCGACGTCTTCGGACTGGCGACACCAACCCCACTCAGGTCGCGATGCCAGGCAGACTCACTGCGGCCGCCAGTGAGCCCGCTGGCACCGCCGGCTCAGCGGAGCCGATGTTGCCAGCCGCTTCTTTCTTCTTCTTCAGCCATCTACTGCGATGGCATCTGAGTTCCGCGGCGGAAAGCTCCTCTTTATAGAGTTTGCAGAAATCCATAATCCGTTTCTGATTGGTCAATTTTTAATACTTACATTAACCAATCAGATTTCAGAACTTTCCAGAAATCTGATTGGTTAATGTAAAGCAAGTATTAAAAATTGACCAATCAGAAACGGATTATGGATTTCTGCAAACCTATATAAAGAGGAGCTTTCCCCGCGGAACTCAGATGCCATCGCAGTAGATGGCTGAAGAAAGAAGAAAGAAGCGGCTGGCAAAATCGGCTCCGCTGAGGCTGGCGGTGCCAGCGGGTCACTGTCGGCCGCAGTGAGTCTGCTGGCATCGGCGACCTGAGTGGGGTTGGTGTCGCCAGCCCGAAGACGTCGCCCAAGGGCTCTTTTAAGAGCGCCAAAGGCACTTATCAGTGCCGCAAGGGCACTTGTCAGTGCCGCAAGGGCCCTTACAAGGGCCGGGGAGGGGGTCCTGTTTCGAGCTGCGGGACCCCTAAGCCCCAAAGGGCTCTTGTTAGAGCCGCAAGGGCACTTGTAAGTGCCGCAAAGGCCCTGATAGGGCCGGGGGGGAGGGGGGGTCCGGTTCGAGCTGCGGGACCCCTTAAGCCCCAAAAGGCTCTTGTCAGAGCCGCAAGGGCACTTGTAAGTGCCGAAAGGCCCTTACAAGGGCGCGGGAGGGGGGGTCCCGGTTCGAGCTGCGGGACCCCCTAAGCCCCAAAAGGCCCTTCTCAGGGCCCCGCTGGAGGGAGCCCCACACCCCCAGCGGCCGGGGCGGGGGGTTGGAGGGGTTGCCGGGGAGGGGGTGGCGGCGGGTGGTCGCGACCACCTGTGCGGCCCCTTCCCGGCAGCCCCTCCTAGCCTCCCGTTCCGAGATTGCCGCGAACGGGGAACGGGTTGGGAGGGGCTGTGGGAAGCGGCGCGGCGGCGGGGGTGGTCGCCGCTGCCGCCGCGGGGGTGTGGGCGGGTGGGCATGTCTCGGGGCGGTGCGACCACCCGCCGCGGGTTGCCTGCCCATCCCCGCCGCGGGAGGTTAGTATCGGCTGACTTCGCCACCTTCAAGGTGGCGAAGTAAAACAGCCGATACTAGCCGAGCGAAACCAGTACCGCCGCTTTATAAATGAAGCGGCGGTAACAGGAAGTATCGCCGCGAAAGGTTAACGCTTCGTTAACTTTTCGCGGCCGTTTTCGGACTTTAATAAATCACGGTAAACGCGTTTATGCGTTAATGTCCGCGAAAACGGCCGCGAAAGTTAACGAACCTTTATAAATATGCCCCTAGTGTCCTCGAAAGTGGGGTTTGCTATAGCCACCATATCATTGACTGTTTGAACACGTGGTAGTAAAGGATTAGTAGGTTGTATATGAAGAGTTTGCCAACAGAGAGTTATACATATCCTGGAACTTTAAACAACAGTAGGGGACTGGCATCCTCCATAACACCACCAACCTATCCTATACCTGGCTTGATCAATTGGTGAGGGTTTTCCAAGTTAATTCTTATTTTTAAAGGAAAACCTGCATATAAAAATGTTAAACGTTCAATGAGAGATTTCCCATTGGGTCTTTTTGTGTAAAGCACTCTGTCGTTTATATCCCCAGTCCTTCCCAACATTCATCCCACATCAGACCATGATTTATAGGCTTCATTTGCACATAAGTAAAATACTTCCTCATAGTCTCTCACTCTTCCTGTCATACGAATAGTCCATTTGGATGCTTGTCCATCCAAGGACAGTTAGTGACAGTGCATAATGTAAAAGTATAAGTTGCCACTTGTGTACTAGAAGAATTGTATCAGAAAGTGAGAGCATCAGTGCTCTGGTAATGGCTACCTGGCCTCCTAGGGAGGGCGTGGCAACGACATCTCTCTGTGCTCTAATGTGAGTCATTTTACTTAAAACGGTTTGATAAATATGCTCAGAGACTATAGCAGTTTCGCAGGTAGCCTTATACCACCAGGTCAAGAGAAAGATCTTGACCATTAAACCTAATGGAATCCCAAAAGGCGTGGGAAGACATCTTCGGTATCTGTGGAGGAACGAGGTCATCTGACTCCAGAGGGGCTATCTGCTGGCTGCCTTGTGAGCTTTATCTGTGAGGCGTGAATCCTCCCTGGCGAGTGTTCCATGTGGACCGGGTTCTGGTCACTGCAACAACCGTAGTAGGAGGTCCATACACGAAGTCCGTGGTGGTTTGCCTTTAGCCAGGATTTTAGTCACGACTGTGTCTCCACCTCGAATGGATGGATTGGTTCCTGTGTGAAGACAGGGGAAGTCTGCAAGTAACATTGTCATGCACATTGTTGAGAACAGAAATAGCTTCCTGACATACTCATCCCTAATAATATCTAGATCTCCACACATAGTGACAAGGGGATGATTAGAAACAAGGGTGGAAAAAAGGTCTCCCCATTAGGATTTCAAACGGTGAATACCCTAAAGTTTTATTGGGAGTCATCCTGATCTCAGCAAGTACAGCTGGGAGGATCTTTTTCCAATTCTGGAAAGTGCCTCCAGTCGCTTTTTCTATCTTGTCTTTAAATGTACGATTCATACGTCCACAATACCAGAGGACTGTGGATGGTATGGAATATGGAATTTCAATTCAATCTGCAAAATAGAAGTAAATTGTTTACAAATTGCAGAAGTGAATGCAGTACCCTGGTCTGAATTGATATTGAGGGGCACACCCCAGCGAGGGATAATTTCCTGTGTAAGTATTCTAGCGACCGTTTTTGCATCTTCCGTTTGGTCGGGATATTTCCGGCCAGCGAGAAAACATATCGACTATGACTAAAGCATATTCCTGCTTACTTGCCTGCCTTGGATGTGTGTGAATCGATTTGCAGATGTGTAAATGGAGTTGTAGGGTACTGTAAGTGCGTCACTAACTTTGACAAGGTTGTTGGGGTTGTTGCGTATACAGGCAAGGCAACGAGCAACATAGCTGTATACCAAAGGCTTTAAATTGGGATGTAAAAATCCTTTTTAAGTTCTGATAAATTGACACGGGACCTCTGTGACCCACGCCGTGGTAATGGGCAATATACATGGTGGCGCTATGCCGTGGTATACATGGATTCCCCTCTGCAGATTTTAGGATTCTTCTGCAAAATTGGATAGCACCAATCACGTCTGGCAAGGCAGGAGTAAGTAATGCATACACATATTGGCAGTTGAGGGGTCGCGGCAAGTTTGGCACATTTATCAGCTAGAGGATTTCCTTTTGAAATGTCATCTGTACCAAAGGTATGGGCTTGGCAATGTAGGATGGCGATTTGGGAAGGTAGTTGGATAGCAGCAAGGAGATTGGGGACTAGGTAGGAAGGGAAATGGACTTGCCATCAGCAGTACGTAGCCCCCGTTTGGACCAAATGACTCCGTGGTCATGCACTACGCCATAAGCATATTGGAGTCGGTGTATATGGTAATGGGCGACCTTCATACAGTTCGCAAGCTCGTGTGAGAGCAATAAGTTCTGCTGACTGTGCAGATTGGAAAGGTACGGATTGAGCCTCAAGTATTTATCAGGGAGCATAACAACAGCGTAACCTGCCTGATAAGTATGATCGTTTGGGCGAGAGCAGGAACCATCAACAAAGACGACAATCTGCCTCAGGGATGGGGAGGCGTGACAAATCTGCACGGGGAGAAGTATCAAGTTCAATTTTCTGGAAACAATCAGTGTTTCAGGGACTTCATCGGTCTGTGTTTTATATATGAACTGAACCCTTCAATATCTAAAGAAATAGGGGCGAGCAACAAAAAAAAATGATACAGTGGTGGTTGGGAAGAATTATAGTTTCCAGTTATGGTCAATTTAAAATAACCTAGTTTTCAGTATAGATGCCCTTCAACCTCACGAGTTTCAATCAATACATTAAAGGAATAGAGATGTTCGAAACTGATGAGTTTTGTCCCGTTTTCGAATTTCGATTTTAACTGTAAATTCAAAGATTCGAAAACGGACCCATAGAAGTTTATGAGAGAAAAAAAATTGAAGTTTTATCGATTTTAAGGATGAAATAGTAATAGTAGGTTACTGTTAATAACACAGGGACCTGGGGAATGGTCTGGGGAACCCGTAAATATAACCAAAACTTATTTAAAAACTATCTCCTTTTTTCCTGTTTTCGAGCTTCGCATTCTATTTTCGAGGGTTACAGAAATTACAACCTTTTCTGCTTTTTTCATTTTCGATAATCATCTAATTTCGATAATCATCTACTTTTGATTTCAATATTCATCTACTTTCAATTTGATAATCATCTACTTTCGATAATTCGATAAAAATCAAAAACTCTGAAAATTCGGGTTTCATAAATTCCGAGAGTTTCGAAAGTTTGTCGTGACTTTGAAACCCTCGGATTTGATTTGAAACTGGGTTCTATTAGAACTCACAGTACATCTAATAAAGGAATAATTCACTTTTCGAGGCAGATATCTATTTAGGAAAATCAACAATCTGCCAGCCAAGAGTGAGAGTGCAAACCAGAAACGGATACATTGTATGCTGCAGTTTCCTGACAAGGGTTTCCTTCTTTCTGTTTACACATAATCAAAGTAAATTTTTATTATAACAGTTCTCTCTTTACTTCTCCCTCACTTCCTAACTTCCAGTTTACTTCTGGTTACCGGGCTCCTCCCCCTCACTTCCTAACTTTTTTACATATGGTTACTTCCTGGTTACCTGGGTCCTTTCCTCACTTCCTAACTTCTCCACATACTGGTTACTTCCTGGTTACCTGGCTCCTCCCCCTCACTTCCTAACTTCTTACACTGGTTACTTCTGGTTAACTGGTTCCTCCCTCACTCCCTAACTTTCTCACATACTGGTTACTTCCTGGTTACCTGGCTCCCCCCCTCACTTCCTAACTTTCTCACATACTGGTTACTTCCTGGTTACCTGTCTCCTCCACCTCATTTTCTAAATTTCTCACATACTGGTTACTTCCTGGTTACCTGGCTCCTCCCCCTCACTTCCTAACTTTCACATACTGGTTACTTCCTGGTTAACTGGTTCCTCCCCCTCACTCCCTAACTTTCTCACATACTGGTTACTTCCTGGTTACCTGGCTCCTCCCCCTCACTTCCTAACTTTCTCACATACTGGTTACTTCCTGGTTACCGGTCTCCTCCACCTCATTTCCTAACTTTCTACGTACTGGTTACCTGGCTCCTCCCATCCTAGTCTAATCCTAAAATCTCTATGATACAGGATGAGTAGCAGAGAAGCATCCCCCCGCTTCCCTACATTATTTATTCAAACCGCTGCAAGTCATTTAACATTTTCTAATTGGTTTTCACAAATGCTGCTAACCTACTCACCCTAGCTCACTTCCTAACTTTCTTACATACTGGTTACTTCCTGGTTACCTGGCTCCTTCTCCTCACTTCCTAACTTTCTCACATACTGGTTACTTCCTTGCTACCTGGCTCCTCCTCCTCACTTCCTAACTTTCTTACATACTGGTTACTTCCTGGTTAACTGGTTCCTCCCCCTCACTTCCTAACTTTCTCACATAATGGTTACTTCCTGGTTACCTGGCTCCCCCCCTCACTTCCTAACTTTCTCCCATACTGGTTACTTCCTGGTTACCTGTCTCCTCCATCATTTCCTAACTGTCTCACACTGGTTACTTCTGGTTACCTGGCTCCTCCTCCTCACTTCCTAACTTTCTCACATACTGGTTACTTCCTGGTTAACTGGTTCCTCCCCCTCACTCCCTAACCTTCTCACATAATGGTTACTTCCTGGCTACCTGACTCCTCCCTCACAGTCCTAACTTTCTCACATACTGGTTACTTCCTGGTTACCGGCTCTTCCCCCTCACTTCCTAACTTTCTCACATACTGGTTACTTCCTGGCTACCTGTCTCCTCCACCTCATTTCCTAACTTTCTCACATACTGGTTACTCTGGTTATCTGTCTCCTCCCCTACTTCCTAACTTTCTCACGTACTGGTTACCTGGCTCCTCCCCATCCTAGTCTAATCCTAAAATCTCTATGATACAGGATGAGTAGCAGAGAAGCATCCCCAGCTTCCCTACATTATTTTATTCAAACCGCTGCAAGTCATTTAACATTTCTAATTGGTTTTCACAAATGCTGCTAACCTACTCACCCTAGCTCACTTCCTAACTTTCTTCATACTGGTTACTTCCTGGTTACTGGCTCCTTTCCTCACTTCTAACTTTCTCACATACTGGTTACTTCCTGGTACCTGGCTCCTCTCCTACTTCCTAACTTTCTTACATACTGGTTACTTCCTGGTTAACTGGTTCCTCCCCCTCACTTCCTAACTTTCTCACATACTGGTTACTTCGGTTACCTGGCTCCTCCCCCTCACTTCCTAACTTTTTCCCATAATGGTTACTTCCTGGTTACCTGTCTCCTCCACCTCATTTCCTAACTGTCTCACACTGGTTACTTCCTGGTTACCTGGCTCCTCCTCCTCACTTTCTAACTTTCTCACATACTGGTTACTTCCTGGTTAACTGGTTCTCCCCTCACTCCCTAACCTTCTCACATAATGGTTACTTCCTGGTTACTGTCTCCTCCACCTCATTTTCTAAATTTCTCACATACTGGTTACTTCCTGGTTACCTGGCTCCTCCCCCTCACTTCTAACTTTTCTACATACTGGTTACTTTCTGGTTAACTGGTTCCTCCCCCTCACTCCCTAACTTTCTTAATAATGGTTACTTCCTGGTTACCTGGCTCCTCCCCCTCACTTCCTAAACTTTCTCACATACTGGTTACTTCCTGGTTACGGCTCCTCCACCTCATTTCCTAACTTTCTCACGTACTGGTTACCTGGCTCCTCCCCATCCTAGTCTAATCCTAAAATCTCTATGATACAGGATGAGTGCAGAGAAGCATCCCCAGCTTCCCTACATTATTTTATTCAAACCGCTGCAAGTCATTTAACATTTCTAATTGGTTTTCACAAATGCTGCTAACCACTCACCCTAGCTCACTTCCTAACTTTCTACATATGGTTACTTCCTTGTACCTGGCTCCTTCTCCTCACTTCCTAACTTTCTCACATACTGGTTACTTCCTTGCTACCTGGCTCCTCCTCCTCACTTCCTAACTTTCTTACATACTGGTTACTTCCTGGTTAAACTGGTTCCTCCCCCTCATTCCTAACTTTCTCACATACTGGTTATTCCTGGTTACCTGGCTCCTCCCCCTCACTTCCACTTTCCCCATAATGGTTACTTCCTGGTTACCTGTCTCCTCCACCTCATTTCCTAACTGTCTCACACTGGGACTTCTGGTTACCTGGCTCCTCCTCCTCACTTCTAACTTTCTCACATACTGGTTACTTCCTGGTTAACTGGTTCCTCCCCCTCACTCCCTAACCTTCTCACATACTGGTTACTTCCTGGCTACCTGACTCCTCCCCCCTCACGTCCTAACTTTCTCACATACTGGTTACTTCCTGGTTACCTGGCTCTTCCCCTCACTTCCTAACTTTCTCACATACTGGTTACTTCCTGGTTACTGTCTCCTCCACCTCATTTCCTAACTTTCTCACATACTGGTACTTTCTGGTATTCTGTCTCCTCCCCTCACTTCCTAACTTTCTCACGTAATGGTTACCTGGCTCCTCCCCATCCTAGTCTAATCCTAAAATCTCTATGATACAGGATGAGTAGCAGAGAAGCATCCCCAGCTTCCCTACATTATTTTATTCAAACCGCTGCAAGTCATTTAACATTTTCTAATGGTTTTCACAAATGTGCTAACCTACTCACCCTAGCTCACTTCCTAACTTTCTTACATACTGGTTACTTCCTGGTTACCTGGCTCCTTCTCCTCACTTCCTAACTTTCTCACATACTGGTTACTTCTGGTTACCTGGCTCCTCCTCCTCACTTCCTAACTTTCTTACATACTGGTTACTTCCTGGTTAACTGGTTCCTCCCCTCACTTCCTAACTTTCTCACATACTGGTTACTTCCTGGTTACCTGGCTCCTCCCCCTCACTTCCTAACTTTTCCCATACTGGTTACTTCCTGGTTACTGTCTCCTCCACCTCATTTCCTAACTGTCTCACACTGGTACTTCCTGGTTACTGGCTCCTCCTCCTCAATTCTAACTTTCTCACATACTGGGTACTTCCTGGTTAACTGGTTCTCCCCCTCACTCCCTAACCTTCTCACATACTGGTTACTTCCTGGTTACCTGGCTCCTCCCCCTCACTTCCTAACTTTCTCACATACTGGTTACTTCCTGGTTACCTGGCCCTCCCCCTCACTTCCTAACTTTCTCAATAATGGTACTTCCTGGTTACCTGTCTCCTCCACCTCATTTCCTAACTTTCATCAATACTGGTTACTTCCTGGTTATCTGTCTCCTCCCCTCACTTCTAACTTTCTCACGTACTGGTTACTGGCTCCTCCCCATCCTAGTCTAATCCTAAATAAAATCTCTATGATACAGGATGAGTAGCAGAGAAGCATCCCCAGCTTACCTACATTATTTTATTCAAACCGCTGCAAGTCATTTAACATTTTCTAATTGGTTTTCACAAATGCTGCTAACCTACTCACCCTAGCTCCTATATTTAGCCTGACATTTTAACAGCACAGCAGTAACTTGCCAGAAATTAGCAAGAATGTTCATTCTATTGACATAACAAACAGCAGGGCAATAATTGGGAATTCAAAGCTAGCTTTATAGATAGCATTGTAGGTAAATACATTTACACAAAAATCTTAGATTAGGGTGCCCACAGGCTGGTAACTCTAAAGCTGGGTACACACCATGCAATATTTCGCCCAATCGACCAATAGTTCAGTGTAACTGTCGATCGGGCCGAAATAACTTTATGATTTTCTGCATGCGACTGACCATTCCCGTGTCAGAAACCACGGCCAGTCGTGCGGTCCTCGATGAACCACACAGTAGGTCAGTTCATCCATCTCGCCGACTGGTCGGAAGTTCCAAACGGTTGGTCAGGAGGAAGGATCTGACAGTGGGTACATGGCTTAAGTGCCCACTGGCTGGTAACTATAAGTGCCCACAGGCTGGTAATTACAAGTGCCTGAAGGCTGGTAACTATAAGTGCCTACAGACTGGCAATTATGTGCCCACAGGCTGGTAACTATAAGTACCTGAAGGCTGGTAACTATAAGTACCTAAAGGCTGGTAACTATAAGTACCTGAAAGCTGGTAACTATAAGTACCTGAAGGCTGGTAACTATAAGTACCTGAAGGCTAGTAACTATAAGTTTTTGTTGGCTTGACAAAGGATCAAAGTGATCCAAAACGTTGCAAATTGTTTCTGATACTATGTAAAGAAAGCCATATGTAGTGGCAAAAATGCATTATATTTTAAAGTAACCAATAAATGGATATGTTTTAATGAGCGCTGCTCGTTCTATGAATTTGGATAGAGTACATCAGGTGAATGTGCTGAGCTTGCACCAGTTTGACCCCAAGGAGACGAGTGCTGGTAAATTTGGATTGTACATTTGGTAACTATAAGTGCCCACAGGCTGGTAAATATGTGCACACATGCTAGTAAATATGTGCCCAAAGGCTGGTAAATTTGTGCCCACATGCTGGTAACTATAAATGGCCACAGATTGGTAACTTTAAGTGCCTACAAGCTGGTAAATGTGCCCAAAGGCTGGTAAATTTGTGCTCACATGCTGGTAACTATAAATGCCCACAGGCTGGTAACTTTAAGTGCCTAAAAGCTGGTAAATATGTGCCCACAGGCTGGTAACTATAAGTGCCCAAAGGCTGGTTTCTATAAGCGCCCATAGGTTGGAAAATATAAGTGACCCAAACACAGACTGATAATGGCAACTAAGGAATGTGCAGAATTAACCAGGTAGAAGTCCTGAAACTCCTGGGCCAATTGCGACCACCTACCTCCTACGAACACCTACCTCCCATGCTCCCAAGTGCAAGTATCAAGCACATGCATAAATCTGCTAGATACTGTATATAACTCTTACCTTGCTCGTTTCCCATCCCCCTCCCTTTTTTCTCAGCCTTTACCCCGTATCCACATAACTGCCATCTTTTAAAAGTCAGCAGATAAACATCCTCTTTTTCCTCCCCCTCTCCCTACAGGGTATACCCCCCAACCGCACCCGTTTTGGATCTAGGTCCATTTAGTGTTGGTGTTTTTTTGTAATAGACATATGAATCATATTTTACTTGGAGGAAAACCCTATTAATTTCCAACTGTCATTTAGACAGTTCTTAACTAAAGATGGGATCTGGGTCTGACTAGGACCTGGTTTTGACAAGGAACCCTCGGTTCCGGGCGGATTTTTCAGGACCGCATTTTGGAGGATTACCAAACATTCAAGGTTTATTTTAGGGGCATGTTTATTTCTGAAAGAAGAGAAAACGCTATGGTAGAGAAGGGGCTACAACATGAGAGGAGAAGAATACCATAAATCTTAAATAAGAAACAAATATAATTAGACGCATCAGATGAGAATGTCCACCAGGCAAAAGGATAAAATGCTCAGATACATCCAGTAACTTTAAAGACCTTGTTCAGAAATTGTTAGCTAGAAAAATCACAGTTCTATTGTCAGTGAATCTAGGGAATGACTGGATTCCTAAACTGGTACTATTATTGAATGACAAAGAATTACTTAAAAGTTTTTATAGTTGCCTAAATTATTTTCTCTATCCTCTAGATTCTATGATCTATAATTTGCTTGCCATTGAACCCTCATATGCCATGCCTTGGATCACCAATGAATGAAAACCTGGATGACAAATCGCAGAGGCCCTGCCTTAAATTACCATCTTGCTAGGCCTTGAACCTCTGCAGAGGCCCAAATAACTGTATAGTATAGCTGGACAACCATTTGTTGGACCACAAACCAACATCCACTGGACGTGCATTGCTTCTAAAATTTTAAGTAAGAACTTTTATTGAATCTCCTTGCTAGTTCTTGTTGATCCAGGGATTTCTTGTAGGTCCCATGCTACAGCTATTTGCCACATCAGTATGTAAGTACCCCAGTTTTTCAGTTATTTCACTGATTTCATATTTCAAAATACCAAACAAACCACCAGTCTCTTAATGTCAGCATATTCACCAGTCTCGGTTTTCCAGCTTATTCACCAGTCTCATAGTTCTAGCCTATTTACCAGCCTTATAATACCAGCCTATTCACACAAGTCAGTTTTCCAGACCATTGACCAGTTTTATAATGCCAGTCTATTCACCAGTCTACGAATGCCATCTAAATCTAATTTCTCACAATGCCCGGCTTTTCAACTGTCTCAGTTTCCCAGCCTATTAATCAGTCTTAGAATGCCAGTCAACTCACCAATATCAGAAGGCAATCCTATTCTCCAGTCTGAGTGCCAACCAATCACCAGTCTCTTTATAAATTTCACAATGCCCGCCTCTCTTAAAATGCCAGTTAAATTCTCAGTCTCATAATGACAGTATATTCACAAGTCTTAGAATCCAATGTCCATTGTTATAATGCAGCCTATTCAATGGTTTTATAATGCCAGCCTATTTACCAGTCCCAGAACACCAGCCAAATCCACAGTTTTAGCATGCCAGCCTATTCACCAGTCTCTCAAGGCTAGCCCATTCACCAGTCTCTAAATGCTAGCTTATTAACCATTCTTATAATACCAATCTATTCAATATTCTTTGAATGGAGAATGTCAGCCTATTCACAGTATCATAATGCCAACCTATTCACTGACTTCATAATGCCAGCTGCATCCCCAGTCTTAAGATGCCAGCATATTCACCAGTCTCACAATACCAGCCAAATCCCTAGCCTCATAAGGCCAGAATTATAGGAAAATCCCCAGTATCAGAATGCCAGCTTATTCACCAGTCTCATAATACCAGTCAGGATTGTGTAATAATATGTCCTTGTGTGTTTTTAAAGCTCAATTTTGCTAGGTACACAGGTCTCGATATACAGATCCGGCCAACTGCACGGTGTAATATTTTGGGCAAATGAACACCTGGAATTTCTGTCTTCCATCCCCTTTGCAGGTTATTGATGCCTTTGCAGGTATTACTCACATATGTGTAGAGAATTGGGTCCATCAGTTGTGACGGCCATGGTTAACTGCTGCACTATAAATAAGGAGGATTATAGAAGAAGGCCAGCTGATAATCGGACTTTAGGAATGCCAGTGTGGTAAGTTTTGCCATTGAATTTGGGGTTTTCAGGGGTGGTGAAGGTAAGCATAGAATTTTAAAGGAAACGGCATATTATAGGAGACAGGCTGAAAATCAAGTGATATATTGCTTGGTAGAAATATTTGGCCCTTAGTTGGCCTGTGTGTAACTAGCCTTAGTGTTTTTGCCAAAAGTACATTGTGTCACCACATTAAATAAAACACACAGTTCCATGTACTTACCACTTGTTTAAAAATAAACATGGAACACAGGATTTACTGCAGCATTGCAAGCTTTGTTGTAAACATAACATGGTCTGTATTTTCACGTTTCATTGTAATGTTAACCTACCACATGTGCGAAAATGAAGAACCAGTGACATAAATGCAAACGAATAAGCAACCAATTCTTCTGAAATCTACATTCTCAATGCAAACTCTTCTGAAAAGAACACTAAAATAAATATTTTATACTTAATTGGATGGTCATTAAACTACACTGGCTTACATCACTTTACATATATACTCCTATATGATATTTTTTTCCATGCAATAATGCATTTTTATCTTTTTCACAATTTACAATTTAGGGTCAAAAAAGTTTATCCCCTGCCCTAGCTCAAAATAGCTTTACTGAGTCGGATAACAGACGGAGGTCTCTGTAACCAGTTGCCACAGTGATCAGCAACTTCTGTCCTCTACTAGTCTTAGACTAGGAAGTTGTATAGAGATTAGCAGTGAGCTTAAAACTACTTGTTGTTAGTTATCAGCAGAAGAGAGTGCTATGGCAACATAACCAAATAGTTTGGGTTTGTGGAGTAAAATGTTTGATTTATTTTGTTTCCCATGTAGTAGGGAAGATTTGTTTTAAATCTTTTGCATGTACTGTAAACTGTGGACACGTGTTTAGGTTGACCTAGGTTCACAGTGTAACCTTATATTTGTGATAATTGCCATTTATGACCAATCAATCAGTCTCTGCCTTGAACTCTTAGATGTCAGCACAATTCCTTTTCTCAACTTTAAAATCCCATATGTGGACCCTGGCACTGCCAAGATGATGACAGATGTTTGTCAGTCATAATACTTTAATTAAAGATGTAAAAAAAGTCCAACACAACTGTTTGTATGACTAATCAAAGAATAATTCATGGGGTTTAACATGCACCAACCTGTTTTCATCATCTGAATGTTTTCTTGCCATCTACTGTAGTTTGAGGTTATCTCCATAATGTACCTAAATAAAGAATGCATCACCCTGTGAGTGTTTTAATAAACAAATGCACTTATTATCACACAGTCCAAATAAAGAAGATTAATTTATAGTTCATACATTTCTGATGTTGAATCGTAAATGGAGACTTATACTCACACAGTAACTGATTGCTTTTTGGCAGTAACTGATAGTTTTCAAGCTCCAATATCAGAGTCAGTGATAATGACTGTGGGAGGAGACAGAAAAAGTCAGTTACTGAACGAGTAAACTAGCTCTGTTTGTTGAATTGTAGCCATTAAACCCATACCTTATACTTTCTTTATAACATACAGGGAGATTCAATAACAGTTCTTAACTATAAAAATGGTGCTAATTTTGCCCCAACGAATCAGATGTTAGCTTTCAAATGTTAAATAAAAATCTGATTGGTTGGGGTAAAGTTAGTACTATTTTAAACGATAAGAACTTATATTGAATCTCCCTGTAAGTCTCTTGCTTTCACAGCTTATACATTAGTATTTGCCAGCAAAAGAAGTATCTTCAACATTGAATTCTTCTCTAATTTTCCGGAACCAGTTTTATCAATCTTTAATTAAATCTACTTTTGATACCTGCACACTACTACGGTTTTCCCATCCTATATGATCAGCAGAGACATAATATCGATGACTAATAAATGGAATATTATCCTAAATTTTATTCTACTAATTCTACAAATGGGGTAAAGCATTTTCAGCAGCATAGAATTTAACCATAAGCTATTTGGATTAAATGAAGAATTCATTATGCCATAGGAAAAAAAGCATACCTATTTAAACTGGTTAGAGAGTTTTTGTTAAATCAAAATTATAAATGTACAGTAAATATTTTCATTTAGATAAATTAAAGAAATACAGAAATGTAATTTTTAAGGAATTATAATTCTTTGTAAAATTTTTATTTTTGAAAATGTTTAAATTAGCCATGATTAAGAAGAGCAAGATTATAACAAACATATATAAATACACCCCTGAATTAAATAATACTCTACAGCCCTATAGGTCATGCTATATAAATATCACCTGATATAACCTCCAATGATCATTATGGACCACAATCAAGCATCTGTACAGATATTCTGCAACATTGTTTAGTGATCCACTTTGGTTGGAGCAGAAGTAGTTTGTATTGGCATTGCTGGTAAAATTGTTCATAAACAATTGTTTCAGATGACAATATCTGTGTACAGGTTTACACTCTAGGGGTCATATTTTTAAAGGGCCATTATTATACTGTCTAAGTACAGTATCGCCGAGAAGAGAGCTCAAACCCAGTGTATGAAGCAGGAGGCTGGGAGGGGCTGCTGGGAAAGGATCGTGCCCCGGGTGGCCACATCTGCCGCCACGGGGGGTGTACACCCACCCTTGCCCCTGCGGCATCGACCATCCACCATACAACCCCTTCCCAGCCCCCTGCCCCGTACGCTCTTGGTGAAAGGAGGGGTTGCTGGAGGGTGGAGCCTTTTGGGGCTTAGGTGGTCCCACAGCTCAAACCAGGACCCCCCTTCCCTGAGAAGGACCCTTTGGGGCTTAGGGGGTCCCGCAGCCTGTACCGCCCCCCCCTCGCCGGCCCTTGTAAGGGCCCTTGTGGCACTGAGGAGTGCCTTTGTTGGGGGTCCTGCAGCTCGAACTGGGCTCGGTCCTTTATAAATGTGCCCCTATGTCTTTACTCTTTACTTCTGATGAAATGGGGTTTTCCCATGAAATGCGTTAAGCAGCAACCCCTGGTGGGGTGTGTGATTTGTTCACATGGATTTTTAATAAAGAAGTCTTTTTTTGCCCCTGTCACCTACCTTGCTTGTGTGGATTGTACTCTCTGTCTTTAGATTTTCTTAATGCACTTTAATCACCATGTGCACATGCACAATATCCAAAGGGCCAGTGGTGTTCTACACTGGTAGATTCGGGTGGCTGATTCAAAACCTGAGAGGGAACAAGCTTGTGAAATGTAGTGCTTAAAGAAATTATTCAACTGACGGGATTCATCATTTTTATCATTATTATTATTTTTGTTTGTCATTGTAATATCAAATTTTTTGTTACTTTCCTTTTCTGTGACTTTAATCAGTGCTTCTCATGATTATTTTCCCCGAAACAAGAGAATGTTGGATTTTTTCCAGGTTATGCTATATAAACAGACAGAATTAATCTAATGTAAATTGTCTACATAGTTTGGGTCTCTTCTTCTTTATTTTGTTTTTAATAAACAGGGACTGTAGAATTTTAAAACTGGATTCCTAATTTTTAGAACAATAGTTACATTACAGTATGATTTCTCCTATTCCTACAACATTCCACCCAAATGCAGGACAATTGTCTGGTATCCATCTGACTCCTTTGCTTGGTTGAATTTTTCATTTTCTTTGATTATACTTCCCCTTTATTTATCCAGGATAAGGGGCTGTAGAGTGGATGTTACAATTTGCATTGATGTTTAATAAAATGTTAAAAAGTTTCCTTGAGTGCTCCTTGTATGGATTTATATCAATTGGTTGGATGCACCAAGGTCATTTTCTAAACGACCTTGGTGTATCCATATGGAGAGAGCCTCACAGTAAACAGTATCACCGGGTGTAGAGTACTTAAAAACAAACTTTTTCCTGTTAATTCATGTTTAAGGCTTGGATAATGTTATTATATACAGTATATGCATAACTTCAAATGCGGGGATACTGTCAGATTAAACTTGATATTAAATGGAATCGGAATGATGGAAAGTCTAATCTACATATCTAATAGTATAGCCAGCATTTCTGTATTGAAAAACAAAGGCATATTTTTGTTTTAGCATGCCTCTATATACGAAGCCTTCTTAGAATAGAGTACATCTACAAGAAGCTATTTATACTGAGTTAGGTATATGAGGTATATGCTGTTGTTATGAACACTGAAGTTTACATTTTAAATTAAGCCCCTCCTAATCCTTTCTTCAGTGCACAAGAATGAACTGGTAAACTGCAGGCAGAAATGAATTGAGACAGACAGTAGAGTAAAGCCTGAGACCTGCTGGAGATCTATTTGCAGCTTTGCTGATATTTTTATCTGCACTTGCATATTTGATGTTGCCTCCACTACAGATAGCAATGGAAAAGTTCCAGCGTTAAGTACTTGTATCTTGTTATCCAACATACAGTGCTTTCGTTTTTCTGATGCTTCTCATTGCTGAAGGAATGATTGACTTGCCTGATTTGAGTATACAGTTCAATAATCTTTTATTGCTTCCAAATTCCCTATTTGTCATTTACAGTACCCTTCCCACAGAGCATGTGCATAGTGACAGGTGGCACAGTTAATTATGAGTTTCAGATGTATAGATGTCAGCACAGATATCATGTGACATCATTTACCACTCTGAGCTTGGCCAACATGTTCTATAAAACCTTAACTTTAGTGCACGGATTTATTCTTAATATTGTAGCAGAATGCAAAGTCATTAGGATAAGTCTTCACTACGGTTACAGCCAACACTGCATTTTTATAGCTCTTAACAAGAGGACACAACTGTTTCATAAGGTAGAAGCAAAGGTCTGGAAAAAAGTCCTGTTCTGAAGTGAAGGTTAAGCCTTTCCAGCTCCCTGCAGGGACATAAAACCACACTAGGATGATATGGAACATAACAAAGATCTGTCCATCGGGGTTTAGATTTTATTGCCTCTTGTCAGATGAACAAAGGTCCTTATTTCTCAGCATCTCAGAACCAGACAGACATTATATAACTGATATCCTTTTGCATTCCCCCTCAGCAGTCTGTAGGAATTACAGTAAATTTATAGATATGGTTTATAAACTATTTTTTTTAGGGGAACTAAAGTCAATTTATATCTGCTTACCCTCTATAACCCTACACGCCATGTGAAAAAATGCTATGACTACATAAATATATATACAAAAATGCAGGGGACTATGATAGTAGATAAAGTCCACCTAATACCAGATAAAGGTCTACCTAATAGTAGATCAAAGTCTACCTAATAGTAGATCAAAGTCTACCTAATAGTAGATCAAGTATTACCTATAGTAGGATCAAAGCTTACCTATAGTAGATCAAAGTCTACCTAATAGTAGATCAAAGTCTACCTAATAGTAGTTAAAAGTCTACCTAATAGTAATTAAAAGTCTACCTAATAGTAGATCAAAGTCTACCTAATAGTAGATAAAGGTCTACCTAATCATGGATATATCTACCTAATAGTAGGTAAAAGTCCACCTAATAGTAGGTAAAGGTCTACCTAATAGTATATAAAAGTCTACCTAATAGCAGATACAAGTCTACCTAATAGTAGATAAAAACCTACTTTATAGTAGACTAAAGTCTGCCTAATAGTAGACAAAAGTCTACCTAATAGTAGATAAAAAAACTACTTTATAGTAGATTAAAGTCTACCTAATAGTAGATAAAAACCTTATAGTAGATTCAAATCTACCTAATAATCCACTAATTGAAGTTTATGAAGTAAGAGGTACAAAAGTTTGCCTGTCCTATTAATCTGCAACCAATCAGATAAATAGCACTGGCAAAAGCTTATAATATAAACCGTATTGTTTCATGTGTGTAAACATATCTGCAAAAATATTTTCAATGCAAAGTAAAAACATTGTCCTGAAATATACAAATTGTTATTATTGTGTGATCGAACTGTATTTTCCAATGGCAGAGCAATGCGTTATTCTACATAAAATAATGCAGTAATTGCAAATCTCTGATACCGATCAGAATGTTAAGATTGTAGGGTTAGTTACAATGATGTCATAAAATGTCAGAATGTAAAGAATAAATAGTCCTCTATACTGTACATAGGCCACTAATAGTCATAAACCAGGTGTCTTCCATTCACCTAAAGTAAGAGAGTGGGTATAACCAGGAGGTCAGTTTTGTTTTGCTTTACATTTCCTTATCCTTATAGAAATAAGAGCCTAGGACATGTTTTATTCATTAACTATCATGCAAGTCAGGGGATTGTGGGTGATTGAAGGGCTCACAGGGCTGGTGTCCTCCAAACTAGAAATAGGAGATCATCATTAACTTTATTTAACTGTCCGTCTCACTTCTGGGTTATGCTAATAGGAAGAAAGGTCAAATTAAACTTTACAGATGAACATCCATCATTCTCTAAACAAGATGGAAATTCCAAGGGATGTTAACACATATCATACTTAACATTATTTCTATGGTGTAATAAAATCCCTAAATACCGGAGCTGCATTGTACTTGCTGCATTAAATTCAATGGAAGTTTTGAGTAAAATAAAATCTGATGGGGGAAACCTCAATTAAAGAAGCAGGAAAATAAATTCATGTAATTAACCAGGCCACTAATATATATTCATGTAATAACTTCATATCCTGTAGACAGAAATAAAAGAATCAGTTTTGCAAAATTGTCTTTATTTTTCACAGCAATCCTGTTGCTAGGGTTTCTGCACAAAGAAACAATGTAACGTGAGTCTGAATTTTAATTTATTTCTTTTATTTTCTTTATTTAAACCGAACCTCGTGTGATTTTCTCTCTGTGAAAGGAGAACTAGAGTAATAATAGTTCCTTACTTTAATGGTACCTTGCTCTGAGCTCCCTACCACCACTTCTAGGACATGATCTCCAGTCAACTATCCAAAGATTCCCAATAGGTGGCAATGCCTGCACACAGCTACAATCACAAGCAAGGATTCCTGGCATCCCCTAGGCAAATCCCCAAACTAACAAGGCCATGCAGGCTCATACACAGGCTCCAAAGGCCAATACTGTTGGTAGGTATACATATGTGGTTATCCCATTCTTTGGAATCTCATTGTACTGTATATGCAGGGTTTAATATGTTTGCCCTTTATAAAATTGTTGTGTAACTGCATTAATTATTTTCCAAATTGCTAAATCATTCCTGTCCTAAATGACCCTCTACAGCATGTCCTAGAATACTGACAGATCTGGTGGAACGTCACAGGAAATATCAAATGGAGTAGATTGTTTCCAGCATAACTACCTGTGGAGTACAGATGGTCAGAGACAAAATGTGCCAGAACTTTGGAATTGTTCGTATCTTCCATATCTAGTAACTCCCTGACAGCATTATCATAGTTTGTAAATTCATCTTGTAACTAATTGCGAAATAACCATGTGGAGTAGATAACCCTAAGTGAGTACATTGTGCTCTATGGTTTATGGTTAATGTCTATGTTTCCACTCATCCATTACGAAATTCATAAACTCAAGTGCTTAGAAAACACAATTAAGGAATTATGAGCTACTATTATACTGTAAAGAATACATAGTATCCCATAATACAGTCCCATTATCTTAATAGTACCCATTCCTCTACTGGATTTAAAGGAGAAATCCACCCAAAAACAAAAAAATTCCAGACTTAAAGGTCAAACAGGGCGATGCAATATTAGTTACTGTCGCCAATAACCAACCTAAATCCACACTAAAGGGGCCCATACACAAAACAATACTGGTTGCACAATCCCAGCATTGTACAATCAGTATCGGTCTAATAAAAAAAATTCTATTAGTTACAATGCCGGAGAAAATAATCAGATTGAGGAACAACCACACATGGTCTGTCGATATCTGTACACTGGAATACACCGATATCAAATGACCAGAATTGTTTCAAGCATGAATCCCTTAAATGGCTTGCACAGAAAGGTATGCAGGGTATGCTGTGTATTGGACTATGTATGGGACTTTCTTATGGGGCTGTGTATTGGACTTTCTATGGCGGTGTGTATGGGACTTTCTATGGGGCTGTGTATGGGACTTTCTATGGGGCTGTGTATTGGACTTACTATGGGGCTGTGTATGGGACTTTCTATGGGGTTGTGTATTGGACTTTCTATGGGGCTGTGTATGGGACTTTCTATGGGGCTGTGTATTGGACTTCTATGGGGCTGTGTATGGGACTTTCTATGAGGCTGTGTATGGGACTTTCTATGGGGCTGTGTATGGGACTTTCTATGGGGCTGTGTATGGGACTTTCTATGGGGCTGTGTATTGGACTTTCTGTGGGGCTGTGTATTGGACTTTCTATGGGGCTGTGTGTGGGACTTTCTATGGGGCTGTGTATTGTACTTTCTATGGGGCTGTGTTTGGGACTTTCTATGGGGCTGTGTATGGGACTTTCTATGAGGCTGTGTATTGTACTTTCTATGGGGCTGTGTTTGGGACTTTCTATGGGGCAGTGTATGGGACTTTCTATGGGGCTGTGTATGGGACTTTCTATGGGGCTGTGTATGGGACTTTCTATGAGGCTGTGTATTGGACTTTCTATGGGGTCTTGTGTGGGAATTTCTATGGGGCCTTGTATGGGACTTTCTATGGGGTTGTGTATTGGACTTTCTATGGGTCTGGGTATTGGACTTTCTATGGGGCTGTGTATTGGACTTTCTATAGGGCTGTGTATGGGACTTTTTATGGGGCTGTGTATGTGACTTTCTATGGGCCTGTCTGTGGAACTATCTATGGGTCTGGGAATTGGATTTTCTATGGGGCTTTCTATAGGACTGTCTGTGGAACTATCTATGGGGATGTCTATGGGAGAAAGTCAACCCTCAGCTTATACCTAAGTCAATAAGTTTTACTAGTTTTTCAGGTAAAAATAAGTACCTCGGCTTATACTTGAATGGGCTTATACTCAAGTATATATGATATCTATCCATGTTTATGCAAATAATTTCAATCAGGTCTAAATTTACATCTCAAGACCCTTTAGGCCCCTAAATCCTGATGCCCGTAGCCCCACCCCTAAACACAGGCCACACCCCAAACCATTACCATTTTTGCCTTTGGCATTATTAATGCTGTTAAAAATATTAATTGTATTGCAGGGGATGTCAGATGTTTTTAAATACCTGATGTGGGGAAGACATTGACAGTCCACAATATTTTATTATCATATATGTGGATTGGTAAAATGCTTTACTTATATATCAACAGGGAGATTCCATAAAAGTTCTTATTGTTTAAAATGGTGATAATTTTCCCCCAACCAATCTGATGATAGCTTTCAAATGTTAAATAAGATCTCATTGGTTGGGGCAAAGTTAGCACCATTTTTAACCATAAGAACTTTTATTGAATAACCATGGAAGTGTAATAAAATAAAGGACAAGCAAAAGATGAACCATATATTAGCAAATTTCTTTACTTCCGTGTATTTCTCATAAACTATCATGAGTTGTATGCATTTCCCCCATTTCATCATATTGGCCCCTTTCTTCTCATTGGTTCATATGTTTATTAATAACCCATTTCTTGTTAGAAACCTTATTAAGCACAGAACTAAATATCAGAGGCCGTTTATTATGATTTCCTATTACTTGTCCTTCAATGCCATTTTCTTGTTCATCTTTCAATCACTTAAAAAAAGATCTGCTATTTTGTTTGACTCAATTAATGATTAAATGTTCATTTTAAACAGTGAATAATTTAAATCCCAAGAAAAATCATTTATATAACTTGACAGATTTTAGGTTTAGTGCAAATGAAACCCTTGTTTTGCACATGTTCTAACATTGTTTTTCTGGTTCTTGTTTCATTCTGTTGGACTAGAATTTTGTGCCAGTTTTTAGGTTTTTTTTCTTCTAAAAGACAAAGGTTAAAGAGGAACTGTGGTCCAAAAATGACTTTAGGTAAATTGATAGGAATTGCTCCCCTCAGAGTTTTTGCAATTTATTTCCATTGTTTATATTGCATAGTTTTGAAGATATTTACATTTTTGTGTGTGATATGGCAGCAGCATCACCAGGTCCCCTGCACTTCCTGCTCTGAAACCAGTCAGTCAATCTGCCCTGTGTCTCCTCCCCTTTGCAGACCCCCTGGTCCTTCCCACTCATGGACCCTATGGTCCCTCCAGTTGCAGGCCACCCTTGGCCCATTCCCTTACAGCCCCATGTGGCCCTGCCCATTCACGGGTGCCTAAGCCCCACCCACTCATGGGTGCATAAGCCCCACCCACCAGTGGGTGCCTAAGCCCCACCCACCCAAGGGTGCCTAAGCCCCACCCGCTCCCAGGTGCTGTGGGCCACTCTGACACCCCCCCCCCCCCCCCCCCCCCGAAAACTCTGTGAGAGAGAAGGGCTGTAGATTCCCTTACCTTCTCTGCAGCTGCAGATCCTTCAAATAGCAGAGAGGAGGAGGGACTTCCTGTCTCCCTCACACAATGAGGGAGTCTGAGGATGTGCTCGCTGGCGGCACTGTGCAGGAGAAGCCTCAGGAATGCCACATGTCAGCCTCCCACCCATTAACTTTCTGGTCAGTCATTTCTTTATATCTTGGGCTGTGGAGCACATAGAGAGGTGGTTAATGGCTCGTTTTAAAAGTAGGAAACTGGCCTTTCATTTAAAGTTGTTTGGAGACCACAGTTCCCCTTTAAGTTAGCTGCTTTTCTCTTTTAACCCAATTAATCAATTTTACCCCAAACCCAAAAGGGTACAGCATTTAAGGAAACTATTCTTTCTGCTTGTATATGCAATTCAGAGCGATAAGTTGCCAGGGATGTCTGTATGGATTTACAGGCAACAGCAACACCAATGTCCAAGTCCATCCTGGCACTTACTGTTCTAAATCGTATTGCGGGGCAAAGTACAGAGCACACAGGCACCATAATGATAGCATATAGTGGCAGAAAGACTGGCTATTTTCTTTACATGCTTTACCCTGTGGCTTTTTGGTAAAGTTGGTTAATTGGGTTGAGGTATAGCAGTTATTTGACTCTCCTATAATGCAAAATAACAGAAAATAGGGCTATATAGCTGCTTTCCTTTAGTATTGGATCAAAGTGATGCCTTTTTCTAGTCTTAAAGGGCATGTCCATCCTTATTATAAACTTTTGCCATATCATAGTATATCTTCCCCCAGCTCTAACCACTAAAAAATAAATTTAAGAAAGTGCCCCGATGTTTACTTACCTTCCCTCTCTCCTCCGACGCCCGGCCTTCTGCTTGCAAGACACTGAAAGCAGGGATGGGACCGGCAGCCGCGTCCATGATTGGCTGAGAGGCAGCCAATAACGGACGCGGCTGCCGGCTTCTCAGAATGCCAGGGGAGAAAGGCAAGGTAAGTAGAGTTCGGGGGTCTTTCTTAAAATTATTTTTTAGCGTTGGGGCTGGGGGGAAGATATACTATGATATGGGGCAAGGGGTTTTATGGTAGGGGGAGGGATCGCAAAACGGGAGGGAGAGGGAGGAGGAGGGAGGGGGAGAAGGGCTGCAGTATGCATGCCAAACTTCTCCTGGAGGTGAGACAGGAGGCAGAGTCCTATATGGACTCTGATATCCTCCTGGTGGGCAGTTTTTGGGACTTTGGGGGGACAGGAGAACCATATGGAGCTGGGATGTGAGGTAAGGATTTTATTACACTACATGGTGGGGCCATTAGTGGGGGGGATTATAGTTTTGGGGGTGGACATGTCCTTTAAGGAATAAAATGATTTTACGCAGAAAGAAAATCACATTACAAACAAGAATTTGTTTTTGCCATGTATTTTGCCGGTGATTTATACCATAAGCAATGTATCTTTTAGCACCTAAATTAGGTTTGAGCTTGTAGACGTCTCCTAGGTTAATGTATATCTGTAACAACCTGACTTAAAAGGAACATTTACTGTAGCTGCCAGGGGTCATATTTCACAGTCAAAGGATTTATCTTAATGTGGGAAACAAATGTATAAGAAGACAAAAAGAAATCATTGCATGCAATACTTTGATATGGCTTGTGAAAATGGAAAATCGCTTACAATGCATTTTATATGTATTGAGTTTAAATGTAAAATAAGATGTATCACAGTGTTACTTACAGACCGTTGGAATGTTCTTACAGATATCAGATACCTTAACAATTTTAAGCATCATTGAGAATATTTCCAAATGGAATTTTCTTTTTGTAAAGTATTAAAACCAGGTTATTCATATCTATCTTTCTAATCTATCTATCTATCTATCTATCTTTCTAATCTATCTATCTATCTATCTATCTATCTATCTATCTATCTATCTATCTATCTATCTCTATCTATCTTCATCTATCTATCTATCTTCTATCTCTCTACTACTCTACTGTCTATCTATTCATTGCACATCTATCTTCTCTATCTATCTATCATCTATCTATCTATCTATCTATCTATCTATCTAACTACTGCTAACTACTATCTATCTATCTATCTATCTATCTAACTACTGTCTAATCTACCTATCTATCTAATCTATCTATCTATCTATCTATCTATCTTTCTAACTTATCTTCTTATCTATCTCTCTATTTACTATCTATCTATTTATCTATCTATCTACCTATCTCTGTCTGTCTATATCTCTTTCTACTCACGGTCTGTCTATCTATCTATCTATCTATCTAATATATACCTACAGTATCTATCTACTGTCTATATATCTACCTGCCTATCTTCTGTCTATTTACTATCTATCTATCCACCTATCATCTGTCTGTCTGTCTATCTATCTATCTATCTATATATCTATCTATCCATCCATGTGTCTGACTGCCTGTGCCTATTTATCTTTTTCATTCATTCTTTCTATCTTTGTCTTTTTTTCATCTACCGGTACATTCAGTTTTGTCAATCATAATGATTGTTTTAATTCTATAAGTTCTATAAGGTCTTAGGTATATATAAATTTTTTGTAATGCTCAAAAGCATGATCTTGGACATATGCTAACAATCTTAACAATGTTTAAATATATGTTTACAACTAGATATGTTTTTTAATGTACTTTTTAAAATATAAATTAGATTTTTTATTTTACTTTTTTTAGTACATGATTTTCAAAAAATCTCATCCCCGCAAGGGGAATTGTTCTAAATGTTTAACAAACAAATGTAGTGATTGCTGATTTGATTCCTAAGAGTTTAAATTAGATTGTTCATTCATTCCAAGCTAGAAAATATACTGAGGTCATTAGTTAACTGAGGCTGAATTAGTAAAGGATTAAATAGGATTTAGCATAATTCTTTAACAATAACTTACTCGTTTATTTATTATGAGCAATGTCTGAATTCATGTTCAAGGTGCTCCTTGCATGTGATCCATATCATGTGCAATATTTCCGTGCAGGGCTGGATTAGTGGGTCTTTGTTAATTTAAGGAAAGATGAGCATGTGTTCTACAGATAGAGCCCCTTGGTTGGAGCCTATACACATTTCTAATTACCAGATATTTAATGGAAGGGTACACAGCTGTACATGTTGGGCACATGCTCATATTAATATGTAACTAGAGAATCCGGATCCGACACGGAACCCCTTGGTTTCAAAATCAGATGGATTTCGGGACTTCGGAACATATTTTCAATCATTTTCGAAAGTACTGGGCTATTTTCGAAAATAGCCTCGAACGTTCGAAAATTGAAACCTCGAAAATGGTCTCCTATCATATTTTCGATATTTTCGAATGTTCTAGGCTATTTTAAAAAATTAGCGAGAATAGCCTCGTACTTTCGAATATTATCGAAAATACGTTCCGGTTTTGGATTTTCAGATCTTCTGGATTTTCCCAAGATCCGGAAATCCGAAAACAGAACAAACTATTGAGTTTCGACCATCTCTGGTGGAATAAATCCAAACTAAATGGTCTAATAACTGTCACTCAACTCAAAAACTCAAAAGCTCAAAAGCTCTTTACAACCATGGCCCTCATAATTAAACATCATGGGCAAGTTTATTTGCTAAGTTTATTATCATCATGATAGTTTTTACATGTTGAACAGATACAATTTTTAAAAAAATTCTTTGATGTTCTTTTATGTAAAGCTTTATTAAAGGTGAACTTAAGTCTTTAAAAATGATAAATTGAATCCAACATATGCTTTACCCCTGTTGGTTTTTGGGTAAATTGGTTAATTGGGTTAAAAAAGTTTCTTTCACATGTTTAATCTATTTCAAATACCGGTATTTTAATCAATGGATCAAAGAGTTGCGCATGTAAATGATGGTATCTGAGATAACTCTACATGTATATTAATTAATAGATCTGATTGGTGAGTTGCAGTGGTGATGGTGTCTGAGATAACTGTAAATGTATATTAATTAATGGATATGATTGGTGAGTTGCAGTGATGATGGTATCTAGATATCTCTACATGTATATTAATTAATGGATCTGATTGGTGCGTTGCAGTGAATGATGGTGTCTGAGATAACTGTAAATGTAATTAATTAATGGATCTGATTGGTGAGTTTGCAGTGAATGATGGTATCTGAATAGCTCTACATGTATATTAATTAATGGATCTGATTGTGGAGTTGCAGTGAATGATGGTATCTGAGATAACTCTACATGTATATTAATTAATGGATCTGATTGGTGAGTTGCAGTGATGATGTATCTAAGATAACTGTAATGTATATTAATTAATAGATCTGATTGGTGAGTTGCAGTGGATGATGGTGTCTGAGATAACTGTAAATGTATATTAATTAATGGATCTGATTGGTGAGTTCAGTGAATATGGTGTCTGAAGATACTCTACATGTATATTAATTAATAGATCTGATTGGTGAGTTGCAGTGAATGATGGTATCTGAGATAACTCACATGTATATAATTAATGGATCTGATTGGTGCGTTGCAGTGAATGATGGTGTCTGAGATAACTGTAAATTATATTAATTAATGGATCTGATTGGTGAGTTGCAGTAATGAGTGTATCTGAGATAACTCTACATGTATATTAATTAATGGATCTGATTGGTGCGTTGCAGTGAATGATGGTGTCTGAGATAACTGTAAATGTATATTAATTAATGGATCTGATTGGTGAGTTGCAGTGAATGATGGTATCTGAGATAACTCTACATTGTATATTAATATGGATCTGATTGGTGAGTTGCAGTGAATGATGATATCTGAGATAACTGTAAATGTATATTAATTAATGGATCTGGTTGGTGATTTGCAGTGGATGATGGTGTCTAGATAACTGTAAGTTTATATTAATTAATTGATCTGATTGGTGAGTTGCAGTGAATAATGGTGTCTGAGAACTGTAAATGTATATTAATTAATAGATCTAATTAGTGAGTTGCATAAATGATGTGTGTCTGAGATAACTGTAAATGTATATTAATTAATAGATCTGATTGTTGAGTTGCAGTGAATGATGGTATCTGAGATAACTGTAAATGTATATTAATAATAGATCTGATTTGTGAGTTGCAGTTGAATGATGTTCTGTGAAAACTGTAAATGTATATTATTAATGGATCTAATTGGTGAGTTGCAGTGAATAATGGTGTCTGAGAACTGTAAATGTATATTAATTAATAGATCTAATTAGTGAGTTGCAGTAAATGATGGTGTCTGAGATAACTTAAAGGTATATTAATTAATAATTGATTGTTGAGTTGCGTGAATGATGGTATCTGAGATAACTGTATTATATTAATTAATAGATCTGATTTGTGAGTTGCAGAATGATGATGTCTGAGATAACTGTAAATGTATATTAATTAATGGATCTAATTGGTGAGTTGCAGTGAATGATGGTGTCTGAGATAACTCTACATGTATATTAATTAATAGATCTGATTGGTGAGTTGCAGTGAATGATGGTGTCTGAGATAACTGTAAATGTATATTAATTAATAGATCTGATTGGTGAGTTGCAGTGATGATGGTGTCTGAGATAACTGTAAATGTAAATTAATGGATCTAATTGGTGAGTTGCAGTGAATGATGGTTATCTGAGATAACTCTACATGTATATTAATTATATGTCTGATTGGTGCGTTGCAGTGAATGATGGTGTCTGAGAACTGTAAATGTATATTAATTAATTGATCTGATTGGTGAGTTGCAGTGAATAATGGTGTCTGAGAACTGTAAATGTATATTAATTAATAGATCTAATTAGTGAGTTGCAGTAAATGATGGTGTCTGAGATAACTGTAAATGTATATTAATTAATAGTCTGATTGTTGAGTTGCAGTGAATGATGGTATCTGAGATAACTGTAAATGTAATTATTATAGATCTGATTGTGGAGTTGCAGTGAATGATGATGTCTGTGATAACTGTAAATGTATATTAATTAATGGATCTAATTGGTGAGTTGCAGTGAATGATGGTGTCTGAGATAACTCTACATGTATATTAATTATAGGTTTGATTGTGGAGTTGCAGTGAATGATGGTGTCTGAAATAACTGTAAATGTATATTAATTAATGGATCTGGTTGGTGAGTTGCAGTGGGTGATGGTGTCTGAGATAACTGTAAATGTATATTAATTATGGATCTGATTGGTGAGTTGCAGTGGGTGATGGTGTCTGAGATAACTGTAAATGTATATTAATTAATGGATCTGGTTGGTGAGTTGCAGTGGGTGATGGTGTCTGAGATAACTGTAAATGTATATTAATTAATGGATCTGATTGGTGAGTTGCAGTGAATGATGGTGTGTCTGAGATAACTGTAAAGTATATTAATTAATGGATCTGATTGGTGATTTGCAGTGTGGTGTGGTGTCTGAGATAACTGTAAATGTATATTAATTAATGGATCTGATTGGTGAGTTGCAGTGAATGATTGTGTGTCTGAGATAACTGTAAATGTATATTAATTAATAGATCTGATTGGTGAGTTGCAGTGGGTGATGGTGTCTGAGATAACTGAAATGTATATTAATTAATGGATCTGGTTGGTGAGTTGCAGTGGGTGATGGTGTCTAAGATAACTGTAAATGTATATTATTAATGGATCTGGTTGGTGAATTGCAGTGGGTGAGGTGTCTGAGATAACTGTAAATGTAATTAATTAATGGATCTGGTTGGTGAGTTGCAGTGGGTGATGGTATCTGAGATAACTGTAAATGTATATTAATTAATGGATCTGGTTGGTGATTTGCAGTGGGTGATGGTGTCTGAGATAACTGTAAATGTATATTAATTAATGGATCTGATTGGTGAGTTGCAGTGAATGATGGTGTCTGAGATAACTGTAAATGTATATTAATTAATGGATCTGATTGGTGAGTTGCAGTGAATGATGGTGTGTCTGAGATAACTGTAAATGTATATTAATTAATGGATCTGATTGGTGAGTTGCAATGAATGATGGTGTGTCTGAGATAACTGTAAATGTATATTAATTAATGGATCTGGTTGGTGAATTGCAGTGGGTGATGGTGTCTGATATAACTGTAAATGTATATTAATTAATGGATCTGGTTGGTGAGTTGCAGTGGGTGATGGTATCTGAGATAACTGTAAATGTATATTAATTAATGGATCTGGTTGGTGGTTGGCAGTGGGTGATGGTGTCTGAGATACTGTAAATGTTATTATTAATGGATCTGATTGGTGAGTTGCAGTGAATGATGGTGTGTCTGAGATAACTGTAAATGTATATTAATTAATGGATCTGATTGGTGAGTGGCAGTGAATGATGGTGTGTCTGAGATACTGTAAATGTATATTAATTAATGGATTCTGATTGGTGAGTTGCAGTGAATGATGGTGTGTCTGAGATACTGTAAATGTTTAAATTAATGGATCTGATTGTGAGTTGCAATGAATGATGGTGTGTCTGAGAATACTACAGGTATTAATCAATGGACTGACTGTGTGTCTTCATTGCAAGCAAAGAAGGTTTATCAGGTAAAAAAAATCTAATAGGGTTTTAGTTAAGAGCAAACGTTTTTCTGCTTTACACCCAATGATATTCTTTGCAAGATTCGGAATCACATACCTTAGTATTTTCTTTAATTTTTCAGTTTCTTTATGGCTAAACTAGTTAATTTAATGAAACTGTAGCTCTATTTCTTTCCATTAGGCAGGAGGGGGGACTATTCTAGTGGCACAGGCTCTAAAACCAGTGATCATTTGCTTCAGTCTCTATACGTTTGAAAGTCCCCATGTCACGTATGGAAAGCTTTGCAGGTTGGTTCAGAACTGCTCTCGCATGTCCTTTCCTTTGTTGTCGGCGTGAGTGAAGTGGCAGGGCACATTTTGTGCTGTCGTCTAAATTTAGAAATCGATAGAAGTGCTTTGTGAATGCACTTTCTGATGGAGGGACTAGCTGTGTGACAAAAAGAAGTGTGCTGTCAGATTTACGCACACCATGCACAAATTAAGGGAGCTCAAGCCTCAGTGACTAGAGGAAATATAAGGCGGAGTGAAGAGTCTGGGACATACACTGTGATATGAAGAGACAACAGAAAGAACCAAGGAACTGGATTCATGGGATTTAAAGTACAGGGCATATTTAATGTACTTTGGTAACTCATTTAAAGGAACAGACAACTAAATTCATTGGAAGGAAGACATCATTGAAAGTTTTTGAAAACTTTATACCACCCAGTTGCTGCAAAGGAAGATTGTAATATATTAGCCAAGTCAGCACCACCCATGAATTGCTTGAATCAGCGAGTGCACGTACAGTGCACTGTAGATCACTCACAGGGTTTAGACCTTTCACTTCCACATGTTCTCCAGCGTGTAGAAACTGTTTATTTGCTACCGACGAGGCCTATAATAATTCTCATTTGGTGGCTGAATACAAGTTCACATTGTATCGGATTTCTGTGATTAAGGTAAGAGAATGTTTCTTGGTTGAACCATTTCCTGTAATAGTGGGGCTGTGTTTACATTGTGCACAATATTACAGAATATCTAGATAATATATACTGTAAATGTATTCTGTTCCTATGTATGTTACATGTGCGTTTCATTCATCATTATTGCTTACCTCTAAGATTTTCAAATTTCTATTTCAAGTTTTTTTCCGTTTTATAAAATTCTAAATTCTTTGCATGTCATTTTATTCAAAAAAATGTGACTTTATTTCGGCCTTTTTAGATGACGTATCTCTTTCACTTTATAACTTGGATTTGAAATCCATTATGGCGGATTGCATGTGTGTAAATGTATACACATAATTTATATACCACCCAGTGCCACTTGGGTACACAGCGCTGTACATTATGAAATACAAAGTACACAACACAGGGGATCAGTGCAAACAATTATACGATAATAACATTTAATAACATTTCAGCATAAGTTAAGAATACATATATATAAATTATGGATAAACAGCATGCCTTGACACATTAGGAATGAGATTCCTGCCCCGAAGATCTTAATTAATGAGTTGAGATATGTTACTAGTTACCTTTTGCGCTCTTTGTATATTACGTGCTAAATGTAAATATACAGTAAATAGTCTTAATGAAAACATCCCCCACTATTAGGAAAGATCAAGTGATCGCTAAAGGGGATTGTGTACAGAATTCCGGATTGTCTAGTTTTCACAGGTTCAGTGCAATGCCAAATAATGAGTTCAGTTGTCTCAGGTTTATTAATCGTATTCCGAGAATCTTCAACTAACTGGTCATTTTAACTTGGTCCATGAAATGTGCAAAAGTACACATGGATTGATAATGGTGCTGAAAGGGAATTACAAAATAAAGTGTCTATCTATTCATTGCACATCTATCTATCTATCTATCTATCTATCATCTATCTATCTATCTATCTATCTATCTATCTATCTATCTATCTATCTGCTTCTCCGTCGATGTCCGACAAGAAAACTTATCATGCTAGCCATTTGATCAATTCCAGCAAAGTCGAGGGCCGGTCTGTTTGAGTCGGTCCCGGCCGTTTCCCATATCAGGGGTGGTGAGGTAAGCATAGAATTTTAAAGGAAACGGCATATTATAGGAGACAGGCTGAAAATCAAGTGATATATTGCTTGGTAAATATTTGCCCTTAGTTGGCCTGTGTGTAACTAGCCTTAGTGTTTTGTGCCAAAAGTACATTGTGTCACCACATTAAAAAAACACACAGTTCCATGTACTCTCCACTTGTTTAAATAAACATGGAACACAGGATTTACTGCAGCATTGCAAGCTTTGTTGTAAACATAACATGGTCTGTTTTTTCACGTTTCATTGTAATGTTACCTACCACATGTGCGAAAATGAAGAACCAGTGACATAAATGCAACGAATAGCAACCAATTCTTCTGAAATCTACATCTCAATGCAAACTCTTCTGAAAAGAACACTAAATAAATATTTTATACTTAATTGGATGGTCATTAAACTACACTGGCTTACATCACTTTACATATATACTCCTATATGATATTTTTTTCCATGCAATAATGCATTTTTACTTTTTCACAATTTACAATTTAGGGTCAAAAAAGTTTATCCCTGCCCTAGCTCAAAATAGCTTTACTGAGTCGGATAACAGACGGAGGTCTCTGTAACCAGTTGCCACAGTGATCCAGCAACTTCTGTCCTCTACTAGTCTTAGACTAGGAAGTTGTTAGAGATTAGCAGTGAGCTTAAAACTACTTGTTGTAGTTATCAGCAGAAGAGAGTGCTATGGCAACACTAACCAAATAGTTTGGGTTTGTGAGTAAAATGTTTGATTTATTTTGTTTCCCATGTAGTAGGGAAGATTTGTTTTAAATCTTTTGCATGTACTGTAAACTGTGGACACGTGTTTAGGTTGACCTAGTGTGCACAGTGTAACCTTATATTTGTGATAATTGCCATTTATGACCAATCAATCAGTCTCTGCCTTGAACTCTTAGTAGTGTCAGCACAATTCCTTTTCTCAACCTTTAAAATCCCATATGTGGACCCTGGCACTGCCAAGATGATGACAGATGTTTGTCAGTCATAATACTTTAATTAAAGATGTAAAAAAAGTCCCCCCACCTGTTTGTATGACTAATCAAAGAAAAATTCATGGGGTTTAACATGCACAACCTGTTTTTCATCATCTGAATGTTTCTTGCCATCTACTGTAGTTTGAGGTTATCTCCATAATGTACCTAAATAAAGAATGCATCACCCTGTGAGTGTTTTAATAAACAAATGCACTTTTATCACACATCCAAATAAAGAAGATTAATTTATAGTTCATACATTTCTGATGTTGAATCGTAAATGGAGACTTATACTCACACAGTAACTGATTGCTTTTTGGCAGTAACTGATAGTTTTCAAGCTCCAAATACAGAG
Organism: Hymenochirus boettgeri; assembly: GCA_019447015.1. Classification (NCBI taxonomy): domain Eukaryota; kingdom Metazoa; phylum Chordata; class Amphibia; order Anura; family Pipidae; genus Hymenochirus; species Hymenochirus boettgeri. Next base: position 189,533,546 of record CM033475.1, read on the forward strand.
TCAGTGATAATGACTGTGGGAGGAGACAGAAAAAGTCAGTTACTGAACGAGTAACTAGCTCTGTTTTGTTGAATGTAGCCATTAAACCCATACCTTATACTTTTCTTTAACATACAGGAGATTCAATAACAGTTCTTAACTATAAAATGGTGCTAATTTTGCCCCAACAATCAGATGTTAGCTTTCAAATGTTAAATAAAAATCTGATTGGTTGGGGTAAAGTTATACTATTTTAAACGATAAGAACTTATATTGAATCTCCCTGTAAGTCTCTTGCTTTCCAGCTTATACATTAGTATTTGCCAGCAAAAGAAGTATCTTCAACATTGAATTCTTCTCTAATTTTCCGGAACCAGTTTTATCAATCTTTAATTAATCTACTTTTGATACCTGCACCCTACTACGGTTTTCCCATCCTATATGATCAGCAGAGACATAATATCGATGACTAATAAATGGAATATTATCCTAAATTTTATTCTACTAATTCTACAAATGGGGTAAAGCATTTTCAGCAGCATAGAATTTAACCATAACTATTTGGATTAAATGAAGAATTCATTATGCCATAGGAAAAAAAGCATACCTATTTAAACTGGTTAGAGTTTTTGTTAAATCAAAATTTAAATGTACAGTAAATATTTTCATTTAGATAAATTAAAGAAATACAGAAATGTAATTTTTAGGATTATAATTCTTTGTAAATTTTTATTTTTGAAAATGTTTAATTAGCCATGATTAGAAGAGCAAGATTATAACAAACATTATAAATACACACCCTGAATTAAATAATACTCTACAGCCCTATAGGTCATGCTATATAAATATCACCTGATATAACCTCCAATGATCATTATGGACCACAATCAAGCATCTGTACGATATTCTGCAACATTGTTTAGTGATCCACTTTGGTTGAGCAGAAGTAGTTTGTATTGGCATTGCTGGTAAAATTGTTCATAACAATTGTTTCAGATGACAATTCTGTGTACAGGTTTACACTCTAGGGTCATATTTTTAAAGGGCCATTATTATACTGTCTAAGTACAGTATCGCCGAGAAGAGAGCTCAAACCCAGTGTATAAGCAGAGGCTGGGAGGGGCTGCTGGGAAGGGATCGTGCCCCGGGTGCCACATCTGCCGCCACGGGGGTGTACACCCACCCTTGCCCCTGCGGCATCGACCATCCACCATACAACCCCTTCCCAGCCCCCTGCCCCGTACCTCTTGTTGAAAGGAGGGGTTGCTGGAGGGTGGAGCCTTTTGGGGCTAGGTGGTCCCACACTCAAACCAGGACCCCCCTTCCCTGAGAAGGACCCTTTGGGGCTTAGGGGTCCCGCAGCCTGTACCGCCCCCCCCTCGCCGGCCCTTGTAAGGGCCCTTGTGGCACTGAGGAGTGCCTTTGTTGGGGGTCCTGCAGCTCGAACTGGGCTCGGTCCTTTAATGTGCCCCTATGTCTTTACTCTTTACTTCTGATGAAATGGGGGTTTTCCCATGAAATGCGTTAAGCAGCAACCCCTGGTGGGTGTGTGATTTGTTCACATGATTTTTAATAAGAAGTCTTTTTTTGCCCCTGTCACCTACCTTGCTTGTGTGGATTGTACCTCTCTGTCTTTAGATTTTCTTATGCACTTTAATCACCATGTGCACATGCCACAATATCCAAAGGGCCAGTGGTGTTCTACACGGTAGATTCGGGTGGCTGATTCAAAACCTGAGAGGGAACAAGCTTGTGAAATGTAGTGCTTAAAGAAATTATTCAACTGACGGGATTCATCATTTTTATCATTATTATTATTTTGTTTGTCATTGTAATATCAAATTTTTTGTTACTTTCCTTTTCTGTGACTTTAATCAGTGTTTCTCATGATATTTTCCCCGAAACAGAGAATGTTGGATTTTTTCCAGGTTATGCTATATAAACAGACAGAATTAATCTAATGTAAATTGTCTACATAGTTTGGGTCTCTTCTTCTTTATTTTGTTTTTAATAAACAGGGACTGTAGAATTTTAAAACTGGATTCCTAATTTTTAGAACAATAGTTACATACAGTATGATTTCTCCTATTCCTACAACATTCCACCACCAAATGCAGGACAATTGTCTGGTATCCTCTGACTCCTTTGCTTGGTTGAATTTTTCATTTTCTTTGATTATACTTCCCCTTTATTTATCCAGGATAAGGGGCTGTAGAGTGGATGTTACAATTTGCATTGATGTTTAATAAAATGTTAAAAAGTTTCCTTGAGTGCTCCTTGTATGGATTTATACAATTGGTTGGATGCACCAAGGTCATTTTCTAAACGACCTTGGTGTATCCATATGGAAGAGCCTCACAGTAAACAGTATCACCGGTGTAGAGTACTTAAAACAAACTTTTTCCTGTTAATTCATGTTTAAGGCTTGGATAAGTGTTATTATATACAGTATATGCATAACTTCAAATCGGGTACTGTCAGATTAAACTGATATTAAATGGAATCGGAATGATGGAAAGTCTATCTACATATCTAATAGTATAGCCAGCATTTCTGTATTGAAAAACAAAGCATATTTTTGTTTTAGCATGCCTCTATATACGAAGCCTTCTTAGAATAGAGTACATCTACAAGAAGCTATTATACTGAGTTAGGTATATGAGGTATATGCTGTTGTTATGAACCTGAAGTTTACATTTTAAATTAAGCCCCTCCTAATCCTTTCTTCAGTGCACAGAATGAATGGTAAACTGCAGGCAGAAATAATTGAGAACAGACAGTAGAGTAAAGCCTGAGACCTGCTGGAATCATTTGCAGCTTTGCTGATATTTTATTGCACTTGCATATTTGATGTTGCCTCCACTACAGATAGCAATGGAAAAGTTCCAGCGTTAAGTACTTGTATCTTGTTTCCACTACAGTGCTTTCGTTTTTCTGAGCTCTCATTGCTGAAGGAATGATTGACTTGCCTGATTTGAGTATAGTTCAATAATCTTTTATTGCTTCCAAATTCCCTATTTGTCATTTACAGTACCCTTCCCACAGAGCATGTGCATAGTGACGGTGGCCACGTTAATTATGAGTTTCAGATGTATAGATGTCAGCACAGATATCATGTGACATCATTTACCACTCTGAGCTTGGCCACATTTTCTATAAAACCTTAACTTTAGTGCACGGATTTATTCTTAATATTGTAGCAGAATGCAAAGTCATTAGATAAGTCTTCACTACGGTTACAGCCAACCCGCATTTTTATAGCTCTTAACAAGAACACAACTTTTTCATAAGGTAGAAGCAAAGGTCTGGAAAAAGTCCTGTTCTGAAGTGAGTTAAGCCTTTCCAGCTCCCTGCAGGGACATAAAACCACACTAGGATGATATGGAACATAACAAAGATCTGTCCATCGGGGTTTTAGATTTTATTGCCTCTTGTCAGATGAACAAAGGTCCTTATTTCTCAGCATCTCAGAACCAGACAGACATTATATACTGATATCCTTTTGCATTCCCCCTCAGCAGTCTGTAGGAATTACAGTAAATTTATAGATATGGTTTATAACTATTTTTTTTAGGGGAACTAAAGTCAATTTATATCTCTCTTACCCTCTAACCCCTACACACGCCATGTGAAAAAATGCTATGACTACATAAATATATATACAAAAATGCAGGGGACTTAGATAGTAGATAAAGTCCACCTAATACCAGATAAAGGTCTACCTAATAGTAGATCAAAGTCTACTAATAGTAGATCAAAGTCTACCTAATAGTAGATCAAAGTCTCCTATAGTAGATCAAAGTCTACCTAATAGTAGATCAAAGTCTACCTAATAGTAGATCAAAGTCTAACCTAATAGTAGATCAAAGTCTACCTAATAGTAGATCAAAGTCTACCTAATAGTAATCAAAGTTACCTAATAGTTAAAGTCTACAATAGTAATTAAAGTCTACCTAGTAGATCAAAGTCTACCTAATAGTGAAAAGGTCTACCTAATCATGGATATATCTACCTAATGTAGGTAAAAGTCCACCTAATAGTAGTAAAGGTCTACCTAATAGTATATAAAAGTCTACCTAATAGCAGATACAAGTCTACCTAATAGTAGATAAAAACCTACTATAGTAGACTAAAGTCTGCCTAATAGTAGACAAAAGTCTACCTATAGTAGTAAAAAAACTACCTTTATAGTAGATTAAAGTCTACCTAATAGTAGATAAAAACCTTATAGTAGATTCAAATCTACCTAATAATCCACTAATTGAAGTTTATGAAGTAAGAGGTACAAAAGTTTGCCTGTCCTATTAATCTGCAACCAATCAGATAAATAGCACTGGCAAAAGCTTATAATATAAAACCGTTTGTTTCATGTGTGTAAACATATCTGCAAAAATATTTTCAATGCAAATTAAAACATTGTCCTGAAATATACAAATTGTTATTATTGTGTGATCGAACTGTATTTTCCAATGGCAGAGCAATCGTTATTCTACATAAAATAATGCAGTATTGCAAATCTCTGATACCGATCAGAATGTTAAGATTGTAGGGTTAGTTACAATGATGTCAAAAATGTCAGAATGTAAAGAATAAATAGTCCTCTATACTGTACATAGGCCACTAATAGTCATAAACCAGGTGTCTTCCATTCACCTAAAGTAAGAGAGTGGGTATAACCAGGAGGTCGTTTTGTTTTGCTTTCATTTCCTTATCCTTATAGAAATAGAGCCTAGGACATGTTTTATCATTAACTATCATGCAAGTCAGGGGATTGTGGGTGATTGAAGGGCTCACAGGGCTGGTGTCCTCCAAACTAGAAATAGGAGATCATCATTAACTTTATTTAACTGTCCGTCTCACTTCTGGGTTATGCTAATAGGAAGAAAGGTCAAATTAAACTTTACAGATGAACACTCCATCATTCTCTAAACAAGATGGAAATTCCAAGGGATGTTAACACTATCATACTTAACATTATTTCTATGGTGTAATAAAATCCCTAAATACCGGAGCTGCATTGTACTTGCTGCATTAAATCAATGGAAGTTTTGAGTAAAATAAAATCTGATGGGGAAACCTCAATTAAAGAAGCAGAAAATAAATTCATGTAATTAACCAGGCCACTATATATATTCATGTAATAACTTCATATCCTGTAGACAGAAATAAAAGAACAGTTTTGCAAAATTGTCTTTATTTTTCACAGCAATCCTGTTGCTAGGGTTCTGCACAAAGAAACAATGTAACGTGAGTCTGAATTTTAATTTATTTCTTTTATTTTCTTTATTTAAACCGAACCTCGTGTGATTTTCTCTCTGTGAAAGGAGAACTAGGTAATAATAGTTCCTTACTTTAATGGTACTTGCTCTGAGCTCCCTACCACCACTTCTAGGACTGATCTCCAGTCAACTATCCAAAGATTCCCAATAGGTGGCATGCCTGCACACAGCTACAATCACAAGCAGGATTCCTGGCATCCCCTAGGCAAATCCCCAAACTAACAAGGCCATGCAGGCTCATACACAGGCTCCAAAGGCCAATACTGTTGGTAGGTATACATGTGGTTATCCCATTCTTTGGAATCTCATTGTACTGTATATGCAGGGTTAATATGTTTCCCTTTATAAAATTGTTGTGTAACTGCATTAATTATTTTCCAAATTGCTAAATCATTCCTGTCCTAAATGACCCTCTACAGCATGTCCTAGAATACTGACAGATCTGGTGGAACGTCACAGGAAATACAAAGGAGTAGATTGTTTCCACAGCATAACTACCTGTGGATACAGATGGTCAGAGACAAAATGTGCCAGAACTTTGGAATTGTTCGTATCTTCCATATCTAGTAACTCCCTGACCATTATCATAGTTTGTAAATTCATCTTGTAACTAATTGCGAAATAACCATGTGGAGTAGATAACCCTAAGTGAGTACATTGTGCTCTATGGTTTATGGTTAATGTCTATGTTTCCACTCACCCTTACGAAATTCATAAACTCAAGTGCTTAGAAAACACAATTAAGGAATTATGAGCTACTATTATACTGTAAAGAATACATAGTATCCCATAATACAGTCCCATTATCTTAATAGTACCCATTCCTCTACTGGATTTAAAGGAGAAATCCACCCAAAAACAAAAAATTCCAGACTTAGGCAAACAGGGCGATGCAATATTAGTTACTGTCGCCAATAACCAACCTAAATCCACCCTAAAGGGGCCCATACACAAAACAATACTGGTTGCACAATCAGCATTGTCAATCAGTATCGGTCTAATAAAAAAAATTCATTAGTTAATGCCGGAGAAATAATCAGATTGAGGAACAACCACACATGGTCTGTCGATACTGTACACTGGAATACACCGATATCAAATGACCAGAATTGTTTCAAGCATGAATCCCTTAAATGGCTTGCACAGAAGGTATGCAGGGTATGCTGTGTATTGGACATGTATGGGACTTTCTTATGGGGCTGAGTATTGGACTTTCTATGGGGCTGTGTATTGGACTTTCTATGGGGCTGTGTATGGGACTTTCTATGGGGCTGTGTATGGGACTTTCTATGGGGCTTTGTATGGGACTTTCTATGGGCTGTGTATTGGACTTTCTATGGGGCTGTGTATGGGACTTTCTATGGGGCTGTGTATGGGACTTTCTATGGGACTTTCTTGGGCGTGTAGGGGGACTTTCTATGGGGCTTTGTATTGGACTTTCTTGGGGCTGTGTATGGGACTTTCTATGGGGTTGTGTATTGGACTTTCTATGGGGCTGTGTATGGGACTTTCTATGGGGCTGTGTATGGGACTTTCTATGAGGCTGTGTATGGGACTTTCTATGGGGCTGTGTATTGGACTTTCTGTGGGCTGTGTATTGGACTTTCTATGGGGCTGTGTGTGGGACTTTCTATGGGGCTGTGTTTGTTTTCTATGGGGCTGTGTTTGGGACTTTCTATGGGGCTGTGTATGGGACTTCTATGAGGCTGTGTATTGTACTTTCTATGGGGCTGTGTTGGGACTTTCTATGGGGCGTGTATGGGACTTTCATGGGGCTGTGTATGGGACTTTCTATGGGGCTGTGTATGGGACTTTCTAGGAGGCTGTGTATTGGACTTTCTATGGGGTCTTGTGTGGGAATTTTGGGGCCTTGTAGGGGACTTTCTATGGGGTTGTGTATTGGACTTCTATGGGTCTGGGTATTGGACTTTCTATGGGGCTGTGTATTGGACTTTCTATAGGGCTGTGTATGGGACTTTTTATGGGGCTGTGTATGTGACTTTCTATGGGCCTGTCTGTGGAACTATCTATGGGTCTGGGAATTGGATTTTCTATTGGGGCTTTCTATAGGACTGTCTGTGGAACTATCTATGGGGATGTCTATGGGAGAAAGTCAACCCTCAGCTTATACCTAAGTCAATAAGTTTTACTAGTTTTTCAGGTAAAAATAAGTACCTCGCTTATACTTGAATGGGCTTATACTCAAGTATATATGATATCTATCCATGTTTATGCAAATAATTTCAATCAGGTCTAAATTTACATCTCAGACCCTTTAGGCCCCTAATCTCCTGATGCCCGTAGCCCCACCCCTAAACAGGCCACACCCCAAACCATTACCATTTTTGCCTTTGGCATTATTAATGCTGTTAAAAATATTAATTGTATTGCAGGGATGTCAGATGTTTTTAAATACCTGATGTGGGGAAGACATTGACAGTCCACAATATTTTATTATCATATATGTGGATTGGTAAAATGCTTTACTTATATATCAACAGGGAGATTCCATAAAAGTTCTTATTGTTTAAAATGGTGATATTTTCCCCCAACCAATCTGATGATAGCTTTCAAATGTTAATAAGATCTCATTGGTTGGGCAAAGTTAGCACCATTTTTAACCATAAGAACTTTTATTGAATAACCATGGAAGTGTAATAAATAAAGGACAGCAAAAGATGAACCATATATTAGCAAATTTCTTTACTTCCGTGTATTTCTCATAAACTATCATGATTTTATGCATTTCCCATTCCCCCATTTCATCATATTGGCCCCTTTCTTCTCATTGGTTCATATGTTTATTAATACCCTTTCTTGTTAGAAACCTTATTAAGCACAGAACTAAATATCAGAGGCCGTTTATTATGATTTCCTATTACTTGTCCTTCAATGCCATTTTCTTGTTCATCTTTCAATCACTTAAAAAAAGATCTGCTATTTTGTTTGACTCAATTAATGATTAAATGTTCATTTTAAACAGTGAATAATTTAAATCCCAAGAAAATCATTTATATAACTTGACAGATTTTAGGTTTAGTGCAAATGAAACCCTTGTTTTGCACATGTTCTAACATTGTTTTTCTGGTTCTTGTTTCATTCTGTTGGACTAGAATTTTGTGCCAGTTTTAGGTTTTTTTTCTTCTAAAAGACAAAGGTTAAAGAGGAACTGTGGTCCAAAATGACTTTAGGTAAATTGATAGGAATTGCTCCCCTCAGGTTTTTGCAATTTATTCCATTGTTTATATGTCATAGTTTTGAAGATATTTACATTTTTGTGTTGATATGGCAGCATCACCAGGTCCCCTGCACTTCCTGCTCTGAAACCATTCATCAATCTGCCCTGTGTCTCCTCCCCTTTGCAGACCCCCTGGTCCTTCCCACTCATGGACCCTATGGTCCCTCCAGTTGCAGGCCACCCTTGGCCCATTCCCTTCAGCCCAATGTGGCCCTGCCCATTCACGGGTGCCTAAGCCCCACCCACTCATGGGTGCATAAGCCCCACCCACCAGTGGGTGCCTAAGCCCCACCCACCCAGGGTGCCTAAGCCCCACCCGCTCACAGGTGCTGTGGCCCCTCTGACACCCCCCTGCCCCCCCCCCCCCCGAAAACTCTGTGAGAGAGAAGGGCTGTAATTCCCTTACCTTCTCTGCAGCTGCAGATCCTTCAAATAGCAGAGAGAGAGGGACTTCCTGTCTCCCTCACACAATAGGGAGTCTGAGGATGTGCCGCTGGCGGCACTGTGCAGGAAAGCCTCAGGAATGCCACATTGTCACCCTCCCACCCATTAACTTTCTGGTCAGTCATTTCTTTATATTTGGGCTGTGGAGCACATAGAAGGTGGTTAATGGCTCGTTTTAAAAGTAGAAACTGGCCTTTCATTAAAGTTGTTTGGAGACCACAGTTCCCCTTTAAGTTAGCTGCTTTTCTCTTTAAACCCAATTAATCAATTTTACCCCAAACCCAAAAGGGTACAGCATTTAGGAAACTATTCTTTCTGCTTGTAATGCAATTCAGGGCGATAAGTTGCCAGGGATGTCTGTATGGATTTACAGGCAACAGCAACACCAATGTCCAAGTCATCCTGGCACTTACTGTTCTAAATCGTATTGCGGGGCAAAGTACAGAGCACACAGGCACCATAATGATAGCATATAGTGGCAGAAAGACTGGCTATTTTCTTTACATGCTTTACCCTGTGGCTTTTTGGTAAAGTTGGTTAATTGGTTGAGGTATAGCAGTTATTTGACTCTCCTATAATGCAAAATAACAAAATAGGGCTATATAGCTGCTTTCCTTTAGTATTGGATCAAAGTGATGCCTTTTTCTAGTCTTAAGGGCATGTCCATCCTTATTATAAACTTTTGCCATATCATAGTATATCTTCCCCCAGCTCTACCCACAAAAATAATTTAAGAAAGTGCCCCGATGTTTACTTACCTTCCCTCTCTCTCCGACGCCCGGCCTTCTGCTTGCAAGACACTGAAAGCAGGGATGGGACCGGCAGCCGCGTCCATGATTGGCTGAGAGGCAGCCAATAACGGACGCGGCTGCCGGCTTCTCAGAATGCCAGGGAGAAAGGCAAGGTAAGTAGAGTTCGGGGGTCTTTCTTAAAATTATTTTTTAGCGTTGGGGCTGGGGGGAAGATATACTATGATATGGGGCAAGGGTTTTTTATGTAGGGGGAGGGATCGCAAAACGGGAGGGAGAGGGAGGAGGAGGGAGGGGGAGAAGGGCTGCAGTATGCATGCCAAACTTCTCCTGGAGGTGAGACAGGAGGCAGAGTCCTATATGGACTCTGATATCCTCCTGGTGGCAGTTTTTGGGACTTTGGGGGGACAGAGAACCATATGGAGCTGGGATGTGAGGTAAGGATTTTATTACACTACATGGTGGGGCCATTAGTGGGGGGGATTATAGTTTTGGGGGGGGACATGTCCTTTAAGGAATAAAATGATTTTACGCAGAAAGAAAATCACATTACAAACAGAATTTGTTTTTGCCATGTATTTTGCCGGTGATTTATACCATAAGCATGTATCTTTTAGCACCTAAATTAGGTTTGAGCTTTGTAGACGTCTCCTAGGTTAATGTATATCTGTAACAACCTGACTTAAAAGGAACATTTACTGTAGCTGCCAGGGGTCATATTTCACAGCAAGGATTTATCTTAATGTGGGAAACAAATGTATAAGAGAACAAAAAGAATCATTGCTGCAATACTTTGAATGGCTGTGAAAATGGAAAATCGCTTACAATGCATTTTATATGTATTGAGTTTTAAATGTAAAAAGATGTATCACAGTGTTACTTACAGACCGTTGGAATGTTCTTACAGATATCAGATACCTTAACAATTTTAAGCATCATTGGAATATTTCCAAATGGAATTTTCTTTTTGTAAAGTATAAAACCAGGTTATTCATATCTATCTTTCTATCTATCGTCTATCTTTCTAATCTATCTATCTATCTATCTATCTATCTATCTATCTATCTATCTATCTATCTCTACTGTCTATCTATTCATTGCACATCTATCTATCTATCTATCTATCTATCTGCTTCTCCGTCGATGTCCGACAAGAAAACTTATCATGCTAGCCATTTGATCAATTCCAGCAAAGTCGAGGGCCGGTCTGTTTGAGTCGGTCCCGGCCGTTTCCCATATCAGGGGTGGTGAGGTAAGCATAGAATTTTAAAGGAAACGGCATATTATAGGAGACAGGCTGAAAATCAAGTGATATATTGCTTGGTAGAATATTTGCCCTTAGTTGGCCTGTGTGTAACTAGCCTTAGTGTTTTGTCCAAAAGTACATTGTGTCACCACATTAAAAAAACACACAGTTCCATGTACTCTCCACTTGTTTAAATAAACATGGAACACAGGATTTACTGCAGCATTGCAACTTTGTTGTAAACATAACATGGTCTGTTTTTTCACGTTTCATTGTAATGTTACCTACCACATGTGCGAAAATGAAGAACCAGTGACATAAATGCAACGAAATAGCAACCAATTCTTCTGAAATCTACATCTCAATGCAAACCTTCTGAAAAGAACACTAAAATAAATATTTTATACTTAATTGGATGGTCATTAAACTACACTGGCTTACATCACTTTACATATATACTCCTATATGATATTTTTTTCCATGCAATAATGCATTTTTACTTTTTCACAATTTACAATTTAGGGTCAAAAAAGTTTATCCCTGCCCTAGCTCAAAATAGCTTTACTGAGTCGGATAACAGACGGAGGTCTCTGTAACCAGTTGCCACAGTGATCCAGCAACTTCTGTCCTCTACTAGTCTTAGACTAGGAAGTTGTTAGAGATTAGCAGTGAGCTTAAAACTACTTGTTGTAGTTATCAGCAGAAGAGAGTGCTATGGCAACTAACCAAATAGTTTGGGTTTGTGAGTAAAATGTTTGATTTATTTTGTTTCCCATGTAGTAGGGAAGATTTGTTTTAAATCTTTTGCATTACTGTAAACTGTGGACACGTGTTTAGGTTGACCTAGTGTCACAGTGTAACCTTATTTTGTGATAATTGCCATTTATGACCAATCAATCAGTCTCTGCCTTGAACTCTTAGTAGTGTCAGCACAATTCCTTTTCTCACCTTTAAAATCCCATATGTGGACCCTGGCACTGCCAAGATGATGACAGATGTTTGTCAGTCATAATACTTTAATTAAAGATGTAAAAAAAGTCCCCCCACCTGTTTGTATGACTAATCAAAGAAAAATTCATGGGGTTTAACATGCACAACCTGTTTTTCATCATCTGAATGTTTCTTGCCATCTACTGTAGTTTGAGGTTATCTCCATAATGTACCTAAATAAAGAATGCATCACCCTGTGAGTGTTTTAATAAACAAATGCACTTATTATCACACATCCAAATAAAGAAGATTAATTTATAGTTCATACATTTCTGATGTTGAATCGTAAATGGAGACTTATACTCACACAGTAACTGATTGCTTTTTGGCAGTAACTGATAGTTTTCAAGCTCCAAATCAGAGTCAGTGATAATGACTGTGGGAGGAGACAGAAAAAGTCAGTTACTGAACGAGTAACTAGCTCTGTTTGTTGAATGTAGCCATTAAACCCATACCTTATACTTTTTTTAACATACAGGAGATTCATAACAGTTCTTAACTATAAAATGGTGCTAATTTTGCCCCAACGAATCAGATGTTAGCTTTCAAATGTTAAATAAAAATCTGATTGGTTGGGGTAAAGTTATTACTATTTTAAACGATAAGAACTTATATTGAATCTCCCTGTAAGTCTCTTGCTTTCCAGCTTATACATTAGTATTTGCCAGCAAAAGAAGTATCTTCAACATTGAATTCTTCTCTAATTTTCCGGAACCAGTTTTATCAATCTTTAATTAATCTACTTTTGATACCTGCACCCTACTACGGTTTTCCCATCCTATATGATCAGCAGAGACATAATATCGATGACTAATAAATGGAATATTATCCTAAATTTTATTCTACTAATTCTACAAATGGGGTAAAGCATTTTCAGCAGCATAGAATTTAACCATAACTATTTGGATTAAATGAAGAATTCATTATGCCATAGGAAAAAAAGCATCCTATTTAAACTGGTTAGAGTTTTTGTTAAATCAAAATTTAAATGTACAGTAAATATTTTCATTTAGATAAATTAAAGAAATACAGAAATGTAATTTTTAGGAATTATAATTCTTTGTAAATTTTTATTTTTGAAAATGTTTAATTAGCCATGATTAGAAGAGCAAGATTATAACAAACATTATAAATACACCCCCTGAATTAAATAATACTCTACAGCCCTATAGGTCATGCTATATAAATATCACCTGATATAACCTCCAATGATCATTATGGACCACAATCAAGCATCTGTACGATATTCTGCAACATTGTTTAGTGATCCACTTTGGTTGAGCAGAAGTAGTTTGTATTGGCATTGCTGGTAAAATTGTTCATAACAATTGTTTCAGATGACAATTCTGTGTACAGGTTTACACTCTAGGGTCATATTTTTAAAGGGCCATTATTATACTGTCTAAGTACAGTATCGCCGAGAAGAGAGCTCAAACCCAGTGTATAAGCAGAGGCTGGGAGGGGCTGCTGGGAAGGGATCGTGCCCCGGGTGCCACATCTGCCGCCACGGGGGTGTACACCCACCCTTGCCCCTGCGGCATCGACCATCCACCATACAACCCCTTCCCAGCCCCCTGCCCCGTACCTCTTGTTGAAAGGAGGGGTTGCTGGAGGGTGGAGCCTTTTGGGGCTAGGTGGTCCCACACTCAAACCAGGACCCCCCTTCCCTGAGAAGGACCCTTTGGGGCTTAGGGGTCCCGCAGCCTGTACCGCCCCCCCCTCGCCGGCCCTTGTAAGGGCCCTTGTGGCACTGAGGAGTGCCTTTGTTGGGGGTCCTGCAGCTCGAACTGGGCTCGGTCCTTTAATGTGCCCCTATGTCTTTACTCTTTACTTCTGATGAAATGGGGGTTTTCCCATGAAATGCGTTAAGCAGCAACCCCTGGTGGGTGTGTGATTTGTTCACATGATTTTTAATAAGAAGTCTTTTTTTGCCCCTGTCACCTACCTTGCTTGTGTGGATTGTACCTCTCTGTCTTTAGATTTTCTTATGCACTTTAATCACCATGTGCACATCCACAATATCCAAAGGGCCAGTGGTGTTCTACAGGTAGATTCGGGTGGCTGATTCAAAACCTGAGAGGGAACAAGCTTGTGAAATGTAGTGCTTAAAGAAATTATTCAACTGACGGGATTCATCATTTTTATCATTATTATTATTTTGTTTGTCATTGTAATATCAAATTTTTTGTTACTTTCCTTTTCTGTGACTTTAATCAGTGTTTCTCATGATATTTTCCCCGAAACAGAGAATGTTGGATTTTTTCCAGGTTATGCTATATAAACAGACAGAATTAATCTAATGTAAATTGTCTACATAGTTTGGGTCTCTTCTTCTTTATTTTGTTTTTAATAAACAGGGACTGTAGAATTTTAAAACTGGATTCCTAATTTTTAGAACAATAGTTACATACAGTATGATTTCTCCTATTCCTACAACATTCCACCACCAAATGCAGGACAATTGTCTGGTATCCTCTGACTCCTTTGCTTGGTTGAATTTTTCATTTTTCTTTGATTATACTTCCCCTTTATTTATCCAGGATAAGGGGCTGTAGAGTGGATGTTACAATTTGCATTGATGTTTAATAAAATGTTAAAAAGTTTCCTTGAGTGCTCCTTGTATGGATTTATACAATTGGTTGGATGCACCAAGGTCATTTTCTAAACGACCTTGGTGTATCCATATGGAAGAGCCTCACAGTAAACAGTATCACCGGTGTAGAGTACTTAAAACAAACTTTTTCCTGTTAATTCATGTTTAAGGCTTGGATAATGTTATTATATACAGTATATGCATAACTTCAAATCGGGTACTGTCAGATTAAACTGATATTAAATGGAATCGGAATGATGGAAAGTCTATCTACATATCTAATAGTATAGCCAGCATTTCTGTATTGAAAAACAAAGCATATTTTTGTTTTAGCATGCCTCTATATACGAAGCCTTCTTAGAATAGAGTACATCTACAAGAAGCTATTATACTGAGTTAGGTATATGAGGTATATGCTGTTGTTATGAACCTGAAGTTTACATTTTAAATTAAGCCCCTCCTAATCCTTTCTTCAGTGCACAGAATGACTGGTAAACTGCAGGCAGAAATAATTGAAACAGACAGTAGAGTAAAGCCTGAGACCTGCTGGAATCATTTGCAGCTTTGCTGATATTTTATTGCACTTGCATATTTGATGTTGCCTCCACTACAGATAGCAATGGAAAAGTTCCAGCGTTAAGTACTTGTATCTTGTTTCCACTACAGTGCTTTCGTTTTTCTGAGCTCTCATTGCTGAAGGAATGATTGACTTGCCTGATTTGAGTATAGTTCAATAATCTTTTATTGCTTCCAAATTCCCTATTTGTCATTTACAGTACCCTTCCCACAGAGCATGTGCATAGTGACGGTGGCCACGTTAATTATGAGTTTCAGATGTATAGATGTCAGCACAGATATCATGTGACATCATTTACCACTCTGAGCTTGGCCACATTTTCTATAAAACCTTAACTTTAGTGCACGGATTTATTCTTAATATTGTAGCAGAATGCAAAGTCATTAGATAAGTCTTCACTACGGTTACAGCCAACACTGCATTTTTATAGCTCTTAACAAGAACACAACTTTTTCATAAGGTAGAAGCAAAGGTCTGGAAAAAGTCCTGTTCTGAAGTGAGTTAAGCCTTTCCAGCTCCCTGCAGGGACATAAAACCACACTAGGATGATATGGAACATAACAAAGATCTGTCCATCGGGGTTTAGATTTTATTGCCTCTTGTCAGATGAACAAAGGTCCTTATTTCTCAGCATCTCAGAACCAGACAGACATTATATATGATATCCTTTTGCATTCCCCCTCAGCAGTCTGTAGGAATTACAGTAAATTTATAGATATGGTTTATAACTATTTTTTTTAGGGGAACTAAGTCAATTTATATCTCTCTTACCCTCTAACCCCTACACACGCCATGTGAAAAAATGCTATGACTACATAAATATATATACAAAAATGCAGGGGACTAGATAGTAGATAAAGTCCACCTAATACCAGATAAAGGTCTACCTAATAGTAGATCAAGTCTACTAATAGTAGATCAAAGTCTACCTAATAGTAGATCAAAGTCTCCTATAGTAGATCAAAGTCTACCTAATAGTAGATCAAAGTCTACCTAATAGTAGATCAAAGTCTACCTAATAGTAGATCAAAGTCTACCTAATAGTAGATCAAAGTCTACCTAATAGTAATCAAAGTTACCTAATAGTTAAAGTCTACAATAGTAATTAAAGTCTACCTAGTAGATCAAAGTCTACCTAATAGTGAAAAGGTCTACCTAATCATGGATATATCTACCTAATGTAGGTAAAAGTCCACCTAATAGTAGTAAAGGTCTACCTAATAGTATATAAAAGTCTACCTAATAGCAGATACAAGTCTACCTAATAGTAGATAAAAACCTACTATAGTAGACTAAAGTCTGCCTAATAGTAGACAAAAGTCTACCTATAGTAGTAAAAAAACTACCTTTATAGTAGATTAAAGTCTACCTAATAGTAGATAAAAACCTTATAGTAGATTCAAATCTACCTAATAATCCACTAATTGAAGTTTATGAAGTAAGAGGTACAAAAGTTTGCCTGTCCTATTAATCTGCAACCAATCAGATAAATAGCACTGGCAAAAGCTTATAATATAAAACCGTTTGTTTCATGTGTGTAAACATATCTGCAAAAATATTTTCAATGCAAATTAAAACATTGTCCTGAAATATACAAATTGTTATTATTGTGTGATCGAACTGTATTTTCCAATGGCAGAGCAATCGTTATTCTACATAAAATAATGCAGTATTGCAAATCTCTGATACCGATCAGAATGTTAAGATTGTAGGGTTAGTTACAATGATGTCAAAAATGTCAGAATGTAAAGAATAAATAGTCCTCTATACTGTACATAGGCCACTAATAGTCATAAACCAGGTGTCTTCCATTCACCTAAAGTAAGAGAGTGGGTATAACCAGGAGGTCGTTTTGTTTTGCTTTCATTTCCTTATCCTTATAGAAATAGAGCCTAGGACATGTTTTATCATTAACTATCATGCAAGTCAGGGGATTGTGGGTGATTGAAGGGCTCACAGGGCTGGTGTCCTCCAAACTAGAAATAGGAGATCATCATTAACTTTATTTAACTGTCCGTCTCACTTCTGGGTTATGCTAATAGGAAGAAAGGTCAAATTAAACTTTACAGATGACACTCCATCATTCTCTAAACAAGATGGAAATTCCAAGGGATGTTAACACTATCATACTTAACATTATTTCTATGGTGTAATAAAATCCCTAAATACCGGAGCTGCATTGTACTTGCTGCATTAAATCAATGGAAGTTTTGAGTAAAATAAAATCTGATGGGGGAAACCTCAATTAAAGAAGCAGAAAATAAATTCATGTAATTAACCAGGCCACTATATATATTCATGTAATAACTTCATATCCTGTAGACAGAAATAAAAGAACAGTTTTGCAAAATTGTCTTTATTTTTCACAGCAATCCTGTTGCTAGGGTTCTGCACAAAGAAACAATGTAACGTGAGTCTGAATTTTAATTTATTTCTTTTATTTTCTTTATTTAAACCGAACCTCGTGTGATTTTCTCTCTGTGAAAGGAGAACTAGGTAATAATAGTTCCTTACTTTAATGGTACTTGCTCTGAGCTCCCTACCACCACTTCTAGGACTGATCTCCAGTCAACTATCCAAAGATTCCCAATAGGTGGCATGCCTGCACACAGCTACAATCACAAGCAGGATTCCTGGCATCCCCTAGGCAAATCCCCAAACTAACAAGGCCATGCAGGCTCATACACAGGCTCCAAAGGCCAATACTGTTGGTAGGTATACATGTGGTTATCCCATTCTTTGGAATCTCATTGTACTGTATATGCAGGGTTAATATGTTTCCCTTTATAAAATTGTTGTGTAACTGCATTAATTATTTTCCAAATTGCTAAATCATTCCTGTCCTAAATGACCCTCTACAGCATGTCCTAGAATACTGACAGATCTGGTGGAACGTCACAGGAAATACAAAGGAGTAGATTGTTTCCACAGCATAACTACCTGTGGATACAGATGGTCAGAGACAAAATGTGCCAGAACTTTGGAATTGTTCGTATCTTCCATATCTAGTAACTCCCTGACCATTATCATAGTTTGTAAATTCATCTTGTAACTAATTGCGAAATAACCATGTGGAGTAGATAACCCTAAGTGAGTACATTGTGCTCTATGGTTTATGGTTAATGTCTATGTTTCCACTCACCCTTACGAAATTCATAAACTCAAGTGCTTAGAAAACACAATTAAGGAATTATGAGCTACTATTATACTGTAAAGAATACATAGTATCCCATAATACAGTCCCATTATCTTAATAGTACCCATTCCTCTACTGGATTTAAAGGAGAAATCCACCCAAAAACAAAAAAATTCCAGACTTAGGCAAACAGGGCGATGCAATATTAGTTACTGTCGCCAATAACCAACCTAAATCCACCCTAAAGGGGCCCATACACAAAACAATACTGGTTGCACAATCAGCATTGTCAATCAGTATCGGTCTAATAAAAAAAATTCATTAGTTCAATGCCGGAGAAATAATCAATTGAGGAACAACCACACATGGTCTGTCGATACTGTACACTGGAATACACCGATATCAAATGACCAGAATTGTTTCAAGCATGAATCCCTTAAATGGCTTGCACAGAAGGTATGCAGGGTATGCTGTGTATTGGACTATGTATGGGACTTTCTTATGGGGCTGAGTATTGGACTTTCTATGGGGCTGTGTATTGGACTTTCTATGGGGCTGTGTATGGGACTTTCTATGGGGCTGTGTATGGGACTTTCTATGGGGCTGTGTATGGGACTTTCTATGGGCTGTGTATTGGACTTTCTATGGGGCTGTGTATGGGACTTTCTATGGGGCTGTGTATGGGACTTTCTATGGGACTTTCTTGGGGCGTGTAGGGGGACTTTCTATGGGGCTTTGTATTGGACTTTCTTGGGGCTGTGTATGGGACTTTCTATGGGGTTGTGTATTGGACTTTCTATGGGGCTGTGTATGGGACTTTCTATGGGGCTGTGTATGGGACTTTCTATGAGGCTGTGTATGGGACTTTCTATGGGGCTGTGTATTGGACTTTCTGTGGGCTGTGTATTGGACTTTCTATGGGGCTGTGTGTGGGACTTTCTATGGGGCTGTGTTTGTTTTCTATGGGGCTGTGTTTGGGACTTTCTATGGGGCTGTGTATGGGACTTCTATGAGGCTGTGTATTGTACTTTCTATGGGGCTGTGTTTGGGACTTTCTATGGGGCGTGTATGGGACTTTCTATGGGGCTGTGTATGGGACTTTCTGTGGGGCTGTGTATGGGACTTTCTAGGAGGCTGTGTATTGGACTTTCTATGGGGTCTTGTGTGGGAATTCTCTGGGGCCTTGTAGGGACTTTCTATGGGGTTGTGTATTGGACTTCTATGGGTCTGGGTATTGGACTTTCTATGGGGCTGTGTATTGGACTTTCTATAGGGCTGTGTATGGGACTTTTTATGGGCTGTGTATGTGACTTTCTATGGGCCTGTCTGTGGAACTATCTATGGGTCTGGGAATTGGATTTTCTATTGGGGCTTTCTATAGGACTGTCTGTGGAACTATCTATGGGGATGTCTATGGGAGAAAGTCAACCCTCAGCTTATACCTAAGTCAATAAGTTTTACTAGTTTTTCAGGTAAAAATAAGTACCTCGCTTATACTTGAATGGGCTTATACTCAAGTATATATGATATCTATCCATGTTTATGCAAATAATTTCAATCAGGTCTAAATTTACATCTCAGACCCTTTAGGCCCCTAATCTCCTGATGCCCGTAGCCCCACCCCTAAACAGGCCACACCCCAAACCATTACCATTTTTGCCTTTGGCATTATTAATGCTGTTAAAAATATTAATTGTATTGCAGGGATGTCAGATGTTTTTAAATACCTGATGTGGGGAAGACATTGACAGTCCACAATATTTTATTATCATATATGTGGATTGGTAAAATGCTTTACTTATATATCAACAGGGAGATTCCATAAAAGTTCTTATTGTTTAAAATGGTGATATTTTCCCCCAACCAATCTGATGATAGCTTTCAAATGTTAATAAGATCTCATTGGTTGGGCAAAGTTAGCACCATTTTTAACCATAAGAACTTTTATTGAATAACCATGGAAGTGTAATAAATAAAGGACAGCAAAAGATGAACCATATATTAGCAAATTTCTTTACTTCCGTGTATTTCTCATAAACTATCATGATTTTATGCATTTCCCATTCCCCCATTTCATCATATTGGCCCCTTTCTTCTCATTGGTTCATATGTTTATTAATACCCATTTCTTGTTAGAAACCTTATTAAGCACAGAACTAAATATCAGAGGCCGTTTATTATGATTTCCTATTACTTGTCCTTCAATGCCATTTTCTTGTTCATCTTTCAATCACTTAAAAAAAGATCTGCTATTTTGTTTGACTCAATTAATGATTAAATGTTCATTTTAAACAGTGAATAATTTAAATCCCAAGAAAATCATTTATATAACTTGACAGATTTTAGGTTTAGTGCAAATGAAACCCTTGTTTTGCACATGTTCTAACATTGTTTTTCTGGTTCTTGTTTCATTCTGTTGGACTAGAATTTTGTGCCAGTTTTAAGGTTTTTTTTCTTCTAAAAGACAAAGGTTAAAGAGGAACTGTGGTCCAAAATGACTTTAGGTAAATTGATAGGAATTGCTCCCCTCAGGTTTTTGCAATTTATTCCATTGTTTATATGTCATAGTTTTGAAGATATTTACATTTTTGTGTTGATATGGCAGCATCACCAGGTCCCCTGCACTTCCTGCTCTGAAACCATTCAGTCAATCTGCCCTGTGTCTCCTCCCCTTTGCAGACCCCCTGGTCCTTCCCACTCATGGACCCTATGGTCCCTCCAGTTGCAGGCCACCCTTGGCCCATTCCCTTCAGCCCAATGTGGCCCTGCCCATTCACGGGTGCCTAAGCCCCACCCACTCATGGGTGCATAAGCCCCACCCACCAGTGGGTGCCTAAGCCCCACCCACCCAGGGTGCCTAAGCCCCACCCGCTCACAGGTGCTGTGGCCCCTCTGACACCCCCCTGCCCCCCCCCCCCCCGAAAACTCTGTGAGAGAGAAGGGCTGTAGATTCCCTTACCTTCTCTGCAGCTGCAAGATCCTTCAAATAGCAGAGAGAGAGGGACTTCCTGTCTCCCTCACACAATAGGGAGTCTGAGGATGTGCCGCTGGCGGCACTGTGCAGGAAAGCCTCAGGAATGCCACATTTCACCCTCCCACCCATTAACTTTCTGGTCAGTCATTTCTTTATATTTGGGCTGTGGAGCACATAGAAGGTGGTTAATGGCTCGTTTTAAAAGTAGAAACTGGCCTTTCATTAAAGTTGTTTGGAGACCACAGTTCCCCTTTAAGTTAGCTGCTTTTCTCTTTAAACCCAATTAATCAATTTTACCCCAAACCCAAAAGGGTACAGCATTTAGGAAACTATTCTTTCTGCTTGTAATGCAATTCAGGGCGATAAGTTGCCAGGGATGTCTGTATGGATTTACAGGCAACAGCAACACCAATGTCCAAGTCATCCTGGCACTTACTGTTCTAAATCGTATTGCGGGGCAAAGTACAGAGCACACAGGCACCATAATGATAGCATATAGTGGCAGAAAGACTGGCTATTTTCTTTACATGCTTTACCCTGTGGCTTTTTGGTAAAGTTGGTTAATTGGTTGAGGTATAGCAGTTATTTGACTCTCCTATAATGCAAAATAACAAAATAGGGCTATATAGCTGCTTTCCTTTAGTATTGGATCAAAGTGATGCCTTTTTCTAGTCTTAAGGGCATGTCCATCCTTATTATAAACTTTTGCCATATCATAGTATATCTTCCCCCAGCTCTACACCACAAAAATAATTTAAGAAAGTGCCCCGATGTTTACTTACCTTCCCTCTCTCTCCGACGCCCGGCCTTCTGCTTGCAAGACACTGAAAGCAGGGATGGGACCGGCAGCCGCGTCCATGATTGGCTGAGAGGCAGCCAATAACGGACGCGGCTGCCGGCTTCTCAGAATGCCAGGGAGAAAGGCAAGGTAAGTAGAGTTCGGGGGTCTTTCTTAAAATTATTTTTTAGCGTTGGGGCTGGGGGGAAGATATACTATGATATGGGGCAAGGGTTTTTTATGTAGGGGGAGGGATCGCAAAACGGGAGGGAGAGGGAGGAGGAGGGAGGGGGAGAAGGGCTGCAGTATGCATGCCAAACTTCTCCTGGAGGTGAGACAGGAGGCAGAGTCCTATATGGACTCTGATATCCTCCTGGTGGCAGTTTTTGGGACTTTGGGGGGACAGAGAACCATATGGAGCTGGGATGTGAGGTAAGGATTTTATTACACTACATGGTGGGGCCATTAGTGGGGGGGATTATAGTTTTGGGGGGGGACATGTCCTTTAAGGAATAAAATGATTTTACGCAGAAAGAAAATCACATTACAAACAGAATTTGTTTTTGCCATGTATTTTGCCGGTGATTTATACCATAAGCATGTATCTTTTAGCACCTAAATTAGGTTTGAGCTTTGTAGACGTCTCCTAGGTTAATGTATACTGTAACAACCTGACTTAAAAGGAACATTTACTGTAGCTGCCAGGGGTCATATTTCACAGCAAGGATTTATCTTAATGTGGGAAACAAATGTATAAGAGAACAAAAAGAATCATTGCTGCAATACTTTGAATGGCTGTGAAAATGGAAAATCGCTTACAATGCATTTTATATGTATTGAGTTTTAAATGTAAAAAGATGTATCACAGTGTTACTTACAGACCGTTGGAATGTTCTTACAGATATCAGATACCTTAACAATTTTAAGCATCATTGGAATATTTCCAAATGGAATTTTCTTTTTGTAAAGTATAAAACCAGGTTATTCATATCTATCTTTCTAATCTATCTATCTATCTATCTATCTATTCTATCATCTATCTATCTATCTATCTATCTATCTATGTCTATCTATCTACTATTTCTCACTGTCTTCTATCTATTCATTGCACATCTATCTATCTATCTATCTATCTATCTATCTATCTATCTATCTATCTATCTATCTATCTAACTACTGTCTAACTACTATCTATCTATCTATCTATCTATCTAACTACTGTCTAGCTACTATCTATCTATCTATCTATCTATCTATCTATCTATCTTTCTAACTATCTTCTCTCTATTTACTATCTATCTATTTATCTATCTATCTACCTATCTTCTGTCTGTCTATATCTCTTTCTACTCACGGTCTGTCTATCTATCTATCTATCTATCTATATATATACCTACAGTATCTATCTACTGTCTATATATCTACCTGCCTATCTTCTGTCTATTTACTATCTATCTATCCACCTATCATCTGTCTGTCTGTCTATCTATCTATCTATCTATATATCTATCTATCCATCCATGTGTCTGACTGCCTGTGCCTATTTATCTTTTTTCATTCATTCTTTCTATCTTTGTCTTTTTTTCATCTACCGGTACATTCAGTTTTGTCAATCATAATGATTGTTTTAATTCTATAAGTTCTATAAGGTCTTAGGTATATATTAATTTTTTGTAATGCTCAAAAGCATGATCTTGGACATATGCTAACAATCTTAACAATGTTTAAATATATGTTTACAACTAGATATGTTTTTAATGTACTTTTTAAAATATAAATTAGATTTTTTATTTTACTTTTTATAGTACATGATTTTCAAAAGAAATCTCATCCACCGCAAGGGGAATTGTTCTAAATGTTTAACAAACAAATGTAGTGATTGCTGATTTGATTCCTAAGAGTTTAAATTAGATTGTTCATTCATTCCAAGCTAGAAGAATATACTGAGGTCATTAGTTAACTGGGACTGATATGAAAGTAAAGGATTAAATAGGATTTAGCATAATTCTTTAACAATAACGTACTCGTTTATTTATTATGAGCAATGTCTGAATTCATGTTCAAGGTGCTCCTTGCATGTGATCCATATCATGTGCAAATATTTCCGTGCAGGGCATGGATTAGTGGGTCTTTGTTAATTTAAGGAAAGATGAGCATGTGTTCTACAGATAGAGCCCCTTGGTTGGAGAACCTATACACATTTCTAATTACCAATGATATTTAATGGAAGGGTACACAGCTGTACATGTTGGGCACATGCTCATATTAATATGTAACTAGAGAATCCGGATCCGACACGGAACCCCTTGGTTTCAAAATCCAGATGGATTTCGGGACTTCGGAACATATTTTCAATCATTTTCGAAAGTACTGGGCTATTTTCGAAAATAGCCTCGAACGTTCGAAAATTGAAACCTCGAAAATGGTCTCCTATCATATTTTCGATAATTTTCGAATGTTCTAGGCTATTTTAAAAAATTAGCGAGAATAGCCTCGTACTTTCGAATATTATCGAAAATACGTTCCGGTTTTGGATTTTCAGATCTTCTGGATTTTCCCAAGATCCGGAAATCCGAAAACAGAACGAAACTATTGAGTTTCGACCATCTCTGGTGGTGGAATAAATCCAAACTAAATGGTCTAATAAACTGTCACTCAACTCAAAAACTCAAAAGCTCAAAAGCTCTTTACAACCATGAGCCCTCATAATTAACACTATCATGGGCAAGTTTATTTTGCTAAGTTTATTATCATCATGATAGTTTTTACATGTTGAACAGATACAATTTTTTAAAAAAATTCTTTGAGTTCCTTTATGTAAAGCTTTATTAAAGGTGAACTTAAGTCATTTAAAAATGATAAATTGAATCCAACATATGCTTTACCCTGTTGGTTTTTGGGTAAAATTGGTTAATTGGGTTAAAAAAGTTTCTTTCACATGTTTTATCTATTTCTAATACCGGTATTTTAATCAATGGATCAAAATGAGTTGCAGTAAATGATGGTATCTGAGATAACTCTACATGTATATTAATTAATAGATCTGATTGGTGAGTTGCAGTGGGTGATGGTGTCTGAGATAACTGTAAATGTATATTAATTAATGGATATGATTGGTGAGTTGCAGTGAATGATGGTATCTGAGATATCTCTACATGTATATTAATTAATGGATCTGATTGGTGCGTTGCAGTGAATGATGGTGTCTGAGATAACTGTAAATGTATATTAATTAATGGATCTGATTGGTGAGTTGCAGTGATGGGTATCTGAGATAACTCTACATGTATATTAATTAATGGATCTGATTGGTGAGTTGCAGTGAATGATGGTATCTAAGATAACTGTAAATGTATATTAATTAATAGATCTGATTGGTGAGTTGCAGTGGATGATGGTGTCTGAGATAACTGTAAATGTATATTAATTAATGGATCTGATTGGTGAGTTGCAGTGAATGATGGTGTCTGAGATAACTCTACATGTATATTAATTAATAGATCTGATTGGTGAGTTGCAGTGAATGATGGTATCTGAGATAACTCTACATGTATATTAATTAATGGATCTGATTGGTGCGTTGCAGTGAATGATGGTGTCTGAGATAACTGTAAATGTATATTTTAATGAATCTGATTGGTGAGTTTGCAGTGATGATGGTATCTAGATACTCTACATGTATATTAATTAATGGATCTGATTGGTGCGTTGCAGTGAATGATGGTGTCTGAGATAACTGTAAATGTATATTAATTAATGGATCTGATTGGTGAGTTGCAGTGAATGATGGTATCTGAGATAACTCTACATGTATATTAATTAATGGATCTGATTGGTGAGTTGCAGTGAATGATGATATCTGAGATAACTGTAAATGTATATTAATTAATGGATCTGGTTGGTGAGTTGCAGTGGATGATGGTGTCTGAGATAACTGTAAGTTTATATTAATTAATTGATCTGATTGGTGAGTTGCAGTGAATAATGGTGTCTGAGAACTGTAAATGTATATTAATTAATAGATCTAATTAGTGAGTTGCAGTAAATGATGGTGTCTGAGATAACTGTAAATGTATATTAATTAATAGATCTGATTGTTGAGTTGCAGTGAATGATGGTATCTGAGATAACTGTAAATGTATATTAATTAATAGATCTGATTTGTGAGTTGCAGTGAATGATGATGTCTGTGAAAACTGTAAATGTATATTAATTAATGGATCTAATTGGTGAGTTGCAGTGAATAATGGTGTCTGAGAACTGTAAATGTATATTAATTAATAGATCTAATTAGTGAGTTGCAGTAAATGATGGTGTCTGAGATAACTGTAAAGGTATATTAATTAATAGATCTGATTGTTGAGTTGCAGTGAATGATGGTATCTGAGATAACTGTAAATGTATATTAATTAATAGATCTGATTTGTGAGTTGCAGTGAATGATGATGTCTGAGATAACTGTAAATGTATATTAATTAATGGATCTAATTGGTGAGTTGCAGTGAATGATGGTGTCTGAGATAACTCTACATGTATATTAATTAATAGATCTGATTGGTGAGTTGCAGTGAATGATGGTGTCTGAGATAACTGTAAATGTATATTAATTAATAGATCTGATTGGTGAGTTGCAGTGAATGATGGTGTCTGAGATAACTGTAAATGTAAATTAATGGATCTAATTGGTGAGTTGCAGTGAATGATGGTATCTGAGATAACTCTACATGTATATTAATTAATGGATCTGATTGGTGCGTTGCAGTGAATGATGGTGTCTGAGAACTGTAAATGTATATTAATTAATTGATCTGATTGGTGAGTTGCAGTGAATAATGGTGTCTGAGAACTGTAAATGTATATTAATTAATAGATCTAATTAGTGAGTTGCAGTAAATGATGGTGTCTGAGATAACTGTAAATGTATATTAATTAATAGATCTGATTGTTGAGTTGCAGTGAATGATGGTATCTGAGATAACTGTAAATGTATATTAATTAATAGATCTGATTGGTGAGTTGCAGTGAATGATGATGTCTGTGATAACTGTAAATGTATATTAATTAATGGATCTAATTGGTGAGTTGCAGTGAATGATGGTGTCTGAGATAACTCTACATGTATATTAATTAATAGGTTTGATTGGTGAGTTGCAGTGAATGATGGTGTCTGAAATAACTGTAAATGTATATTAATTAATGGATCTGGTTGGTGAGTTGCAGTGGGTGATGGTGTCTGAGATAACTGTAAATGTATATTAATTAATGGATCTGATTGGTGAGTTGCAGTGGGTGATGGTGTGTCTGAGATAACTGTAAAGATATTAATTAAGGATCTGATTGGTGAGTTGCAGTGGGTGGTGGTGTCTGAGATAACTGTAAATGTATATTAATTAATGGATTGATTGGTGAGTTGCAGTGAATGATGTGTGTCTGAGATAACTGTAAATGTATATTAATTTTAGATCTGATTGGTGAGTTGCAGTGGGTGATGGTGTCTGAGATAACTGTAAATGTATATTAATTAATGGATCTGGTTGGTGAGTTGCAGTGGGTGATGTGTCTAGATACTGTAAATGTATATTAATTATGGATCTGGTTGGTGAATTGCAGTGGGTGATGGTGTCTGAGATAACTGTAAATGTATATTAATTAATGGATCTGATTGGTGAGTTGCAGTGAATGATGGTGTGTCTGAGATAACTGTAAATGTATATTAATTAATGGATCTGATTGGTGAGTTGCAGTGGGTGATGGTGTCTGAGATAACTGTAAATGTATATTAATTAATGGATCTGATTGGTGAGTTGCAGTGGGTGATGGTGTCTGAGATAACTGTAAATGTATATTAATTAATGGATCTGATTGGTGAGTTGCAGTGGGTGGTGGTGTCTGAGATAACTGTAAATGTATATTAATTAATGGATCTGATTGGTGAGTTGCAGTGAATGATTGTGTGTCTGAGATAACTGTAAATGTATATTAATTAATAGATCTGATTGGTGAGTTGCAGTGGGTGATGGTGTCTGAGATAACTGTAAATGTATATTAATTAATGGATCTGGTTGGTGAGTTGCAGTGGGTGATGGTGTCTAAGATAACTGTAAATGTATATTAATTAATGGATCTGGTTGGTGAATTGCAGTGGGTGATGGTGTCTGAGATAACTGTAAATGTATATTAATTAATGGATCTGGTTGGTGAGTTGCAGTGGGTGATGGTATCTGAGATAACTGTAAATGTATATTAATTAATGGATCTGGTTGGTGAGTTGCAGTGGGTGATGGTGTCTGAGATAACTGTAAATGTATATTAATTAATGGATCTGATTGGTGAGTTGCAGTGAATGATGGTGTGTCTGAGATAACTGTAAATGTATATTAATTAATGGATCTGATTGGTGAGTTGCAATGAATGATGGTGTGTCTGAGATAACTACAGGTATATTAATCAATGGATCTGACTGTGTGTCTTCATTGCAAGCAAAGAAGGTTTATCAGGTAGAAAAAAATCTAATAGGGTTTTAGTTAAGAGCAAACGTTTTTCTGCTTTACACCCAATGATATTCTTTGCAAGGATTCGGAATCACATAACCTTAGTATTTTCTTTAATTTTTCAGTTTCTTTATGGCTAAACTAGTTAATTTAATGAAACTGTAGCTCTATTTCTTTCCATTAGGCAAGGAGGGGGGACTATTCTAGTGGCAACAGGCTCTAAAACCAGATGATCATTTGCTTCAGTCTCTATACGTTTGAAAGTCCCCATGTCACGTATGGAAAGCTTTGCAGGTTGGTTCAGAACTGCTCTCGCATGTCCTTTCCTTTGTTGTCGGCGTGAGTGAAGTGGCAGGGCACATTTTGTGCTGTCGTCTAAATTTAGAAATCAGATAGAAGTGCTTTGTGAATGGCACTTTCTGATGGAGGGACTAGCTGTGTGACAAAAGAGAAGTGTGCTGTCAGATTTACGCACACACATGCACAAATTAAGGGAGCTCAAGCCTCAGTGACTAGAGGAAATATAAGGACGGAGTGAAGAGTCTGGGACATACACTGTGATATGAAGAGACAACAGAAAGAACCAAGGAACTGGATTCATGGGATTTAAAGTACAGGGCATATTTAATGTACTTTGGTAACTCATTTAAAGGAACAGACAACTAAATTCATTGGAAGGAAGACATCATTGAAAGTTGTTGAAAACTTTATACCACCCAGTTGCTGCAAAGGAAGATTGTAATATATTAGCCAAGTCAGCACCACCCATGAAATTGCTTGAATCAGCGAAGTGCACGTACAGTGCACTGTAGATCACTCACAGGGTTTAGACCTTTCACTTCCACATGTTCTCCAGCGTGTAGAAACTGTTTATTTGCTACCGACGAGGCCTATAATAATTTCATTTGGTGGCTGAATACAAGTTCACATTGTATCGGATTTTCTGTGATTAAGGTAAGAGAATGTTTCTTGGTTGAACCATTTCCTGTAAATAGTGGGGCTGTGTTTACATTGTGCACAATATTACAGAATATCTAGATAATATATACTGTAGATGTATTTCTGTTCCTATGTATGTTACATGTGCGTTTCATTCATCATTATTGCTTACCTCTAAGATTTTCAAATTTCTATTTCAAGTTTTTTCCGTTTTATAAAATTCTAAATTCTTTGCATGTCATTTTATTCAAAAAAATGTGACTTTATTTCGGCCTTTTTAGATGACGTATCTCTTTCACTTTATAACTTGGATTTGAAATCCATTAATGGCGGATTGCATGTGTGTAAATGTATACACATATAATTTATACCCCAGTGCCACTTGGGTACACAGCGCTGTACATTATGAAATACAAAGTACACAAACAAGGGGATCAGTGCAAACAATTATACAGATAAATAACAATTTAATAACATTTCATGCATAAGTTAAGAATACATATATATAAATTATGGATAAACAGCATGCCTTGACACATTAGGAATGAGATTCCTGCCCCGAAGATCTTAATTAATGAGTTGAGATATGTTACTAGTTACCTTTTGCGCTCTTTGTAATATTACGTGCTAAAATGTAAATATAGCAGTAAATAGTCTTAATGAAAACATCCCCCACTATTAGGAAAGATCAGAAGTGATCGCTAAAGGGGATTGTGTACAGAATTCCGGATTGTCTAGTTTTCACAGGTTCAGTGCAATGCCAAATAATGAGTTCAGTTGTCTCAGGTTTATTAATCGTATTCCGAGAATCTTCAACTAACTGGTCATTTTTAACTTGGTCCATGAAATGTGCAAAAGTAACATGGATTGATAATGGTGCTGAAAGGGAATTACAAAATAAAGATATTTATAATATAATTAGTGAAGTGAAAAAAATTTGAGCTTGGGAAAATCTAAACTAAATCAGTGATGGACTATTGTGGCACATTAGCAGGTGTTCACTAGGGGTTATGTTAGTTGTAGTTAAAAAAAAACTTACTGAACTAGACATTCCAAATCTTCTGCCAGATAGTAGCAATAAAGTGATGCAGAAGGTTATAGTCCTGCAACATCATTCTACTATAATGTTATACTGTCACATTATACAAATATCTACAGGTTGCTGCAGAAATCAAAGCTAGAAGGTTGTGAATTATACTTGAATTTGTACACAGCTGATTTACATGTTGTTTAATATAGTGTTTATCACTATACAGGTTTAAATTAATCAGAAATATTCAATTTATTTTGTCCTTGTGTAGACAGAAGTGTTTTTTTCTTATGCTGTTTTGAGTGTTTTTTATTTTACTTTGACAGGAGTAAGGAGTTGCAAGGAGTTGCAGTAATGAGCGAGATGGATGAGAACGAAGAGATTCTGCAGGAAATGATGAACCTCACTGCTAAGTCCTTGCGGCATATAGATCTGAAGGAACATTATCGAGTTATCATGGACCTGGGTGCTGGGTCTTATGGACATGTTTTACAGGTTGAACATAAAGCACGAGGTAAGAGAATAGGAATTATTTAAAAAAACAAACACTTGTCATAGTTACTACCGTAAACTATGTTTATGTCACTAGATGTAACTTATGTTACTAGATGTTTACTAGGTAAATAGTCTGTATTATATATTGTTTCAGCCTCAACCAGGAAATGTGACTGGAAAAAAGGACAAGCCCAAAATAGTAAATTAAATACCTTTTACTGTTTACTACTTATCCTTATCCTTCATTTCCCAGCCTCCACCCCTCTAGCCTATCATCATATTAACAGCTGTAGATAACTAGAGGAGGATGAATTTTTTTTACATTTTAGCCGCTTAACATTAACAAATAGTTCAATCACCAAAAATTAAAAACAAATATTAGCTGAAATTTTAAAAGGATCAGTCAACCATAGGGATGTAGTTTTGTCCAATTGCCTGGAGGAATAGCCAATTCCAATAACCTTAAGGAAATGGTTTTGTTGAAAAACAGACGAAAATTGTAATTTGGTGGTTTTGCAGTAGAATTTAAATTTTGAAATTCTTGCATGTCTAGTCAACTCAACTTAATAGCAAGAACTAATTTTTGACGTAACATTTCCTTTAATTCAGGTTGAATACATGGTATTAACATAAGAAAGTTGTTGCTTGTTTGTGCTTAAATTGAGTACAGCTAACTGTCACTGTTCCAGCTATACAGAAACTACAACTTTAAACATCTTGCTACTAAGCAGTTGGCAGTGGTGCAGATTTAGGTCAATGGTAGATTAGGGGGTTGATGCAATATGAGGTGCAAAATGTTGCCCGTAAATAACATTTGATTGGTTTCTGTATATTCCTAGCATTGGGAAACTTTTGCACATTCATTATAAAGAATGAAAAAACCAACAAAACGTTAGATCTCAGTTCTGAGGGAAATGTGTGACCAGTGGGGTCAGTTTCCCATATAAATTCAATTGTCAGGTTTTCACATTTCTGTGCTTGCTTCCTCTGAGGTCTATAAGCGCTTGAACTTGATGGGCACTTTGTCATTATTGCAATCAGTTCTGTAGTTACAGCATGTACATCTGTGTATGAGTTGTACCACCTGCTGACTGCAGTTGTTCTGCATTTACATTGTACATTTACATATTGGCTCTGCTGCTCTCTACTGTCTGCTGCCTAGAGTTCTATGTGTGTTGCATCATTTGGCCAGCATAAATGATTTTGGAAGATGTTCAGACTTGCAATAGTAGCCACGTATGGGAACAAAAAGCAACGTTAGGTAGATTATGATCTGTTGTTGATTTTCCTTCACCTTCAGATTCTTAAGCAGATTCCTAATTAAATTATTAGAACAAAGTTAAACTTTAAAATAAATTTTAAAAAAAGCACTGGTAACCCCCTCCTACCACTTCAAATATGCAGAACAGAAGATGGAACAAAGACTGTAAACCAAATTAAAGGACAACTATACTCACCTCAGCCACTATCCTCTTCTCAATAGACATATTGAATACTAATGTTGTCCTTTAAAGGGTATGTCTGCCCCCAAAACTAAATTTTGTATATGGACTAATTGCCCCCTAAAAACCCTAACCTCGCAAGATCTTAACTTTTCAAATCTGCTCCTGAATCTACTTACCAGAACTGGTTTCCTTCATTGCCTTCTGCCTGTTTTTAATGCCTTTTCCGTGAACGGAAGCAGCAGAAGTGGCCAAACCAGCAGCTGAGCCTGTGATTGGCTGAGACATTGTAAGGTTGGGGTTTGGGTGGGACAAATGGCCACATACAAAATTTCGTTTTGGAGTGGATATACCCTTTAATAAGGGAAAAGGATGAACTATAAACTGATTATTAACATTGGAGAGCTTGTGTGGAAATATGGTTACTTTGCTTTTTCCAATCTTAACGTCACACTAATCCTCAATACATCACCACAAATTGGTTAGCAGGACTTTAAAAAACATGTCCACCCCAGCACTGAAATCTATACTTATCTTCCCCACCCCCCATAAACCCACAGATCGTTATACTTCTATAGTTACATAGGAGCAAGATGCTGGCCTGGAGAGAAGTAAAAGGAGCTTCAGGGACAGCAGAGAGGAAAGTAACTACTGTATAGTGATCTCTGGGTTTGGAGGTGGAGAAGGTAAGTATACGTTTTAAAGGTGGGAGTGAACATACCATTTAAGACAATATTCAGTGTTAGCATCTTTGTATATCACCCTAAATATTCCATATTCCAGGACTCAAAGTGGAATGAGTTCATGAAATCTTCTTTTAAACTCAATGCATTTTTTTTATTAAGACGGCATTCCATTAGGCTCCTGCTAATTCACCCCGGTTGTTGTTGATTTCTAATAATTTTTCACTTATTTACCATGAAGTTATGGATACGTCCTTCAGCCTGGCAGCCTGGCATTGCTGATATATTCTCTGGTGTTTGTCAGAATGTATGCAATAAAATTCTGGATTAAAAATTCTGTAAAAAAAAATTAAACAAAAGGACGGGGATCTTTTTGCAACATGCTTGTAAGTTAACCCATGATGCACTGGGGTTTTTAATCAAAGAAATATTTGTTTCTCTGACTGATCCTTAGGGGATTGTTTCTGCTGCGGTCAGGAGGAAAATTAATGCTATTTCAGGGAGAAGCGATCAGGTTTTCAACAGCTGTCAAATCGTTGATTACTTTATCACCTTTCAGAATTGCTACACTGTTGAACAAGATCTCAGCGTATCCATTGCTTACAAAAACATCACTTATCTGCACCACAGATGTTTCAACTACCACCCAAGTACCTCCAATCCCAATTAACTACAAAGTCCAGTGTAAATTCATAGAACGTCCGTGTGGATGACACCCAACCAAAACTAACTATGTTTGAACATCATTTCTGATATCTCCTAAGAAACTAATCAGGATGCATGATCTGGTCTGTCTTTAGGTAGGAGCAACACTAGGAGGGGGCAGGACTGGGAGCAGACTGCCCCTGGTGCCTCTCCCCTTTCAACTATAGTAAATGGTGGCATGCTCCCAAGATCAGGAGTGCACCGTCATTGGCTTCTATTAGACGGATTGCCATGCCGAGTAGGATTTTCAACCAGCCTAAATGGGCGCAGCGGCCCTGTCTCTAGTACTCTCTTGTTGCCATTGTGTAGAATGAGATATCCAAGACAGTATCTTTGAAGAGGGAAAGTGATAGATTTACATAACCATTATGTTTCCGTCAATCCCTTTCCTCCAATAAGCTTTGGAATTGTTGTACTCTCATCACTAATGTCAGGGAGATTGTATATAATTTCAGGAAGATTGTATATAAATATCAGGGAGAATCCCTAAACTTCAGTTATGGTGTGGGTAGTCTGGATTTACATTATGACTAGGTTTGGTGTATTTAATTCTACAGTTTGCCAATTTACTTTCTTGCATACTTTGCAGATAAATCCATGGCCATAAAGTTAATGAAGAAGAAATCAACAAAGAAAGAAAGCTTCCTAATGGAGTATTGTGTGTCACTGTGTCTGTCATCACACCCCAACATTATTGGAACCTACACTGTGGCCTTTGAAACCAATAAATATTTTGCCTTTGCACAAGAGCTGGCGCCAGCTGGAGATCTCTACTCTATCCTAGAGCCAGGAGTAAGTGCCGTTAATTGGAAAATAAGTACTTACCTGCAGCTTCTATTCTTCCAAAAAGTTAAAGTTTTTTTAATAGCAAAGTACTGAATTACTGCCTTAGCAATATTACCATCTATTCCTTAGGAGCACAGTGAGATAATATGGTGCTGGAAAACAGAAACCCACATAAATTTCTTAATAGTGAGGAATAAATGCTATAGTTAACAACTCAAAAAGGGGCCTCTAGGTATTAGTGACTAATATATGGGACTTGATGGGAAGACATTGTTACATTGAAGGATATGTACACCTTAAAAAAAACATTAGGTTATTGACAAACTGTTGCTTTAAAACTTAAGTTGACTAAAAAAAATTCTTATATTTACAACCCCCAGAACCTACCTTTGTTGCTTCAAACTTGCTGGCTTCCTCCTCATGGATAATGGCATCTGCAGTTCTGCCCTAACAAGATTTCCTGGCTCATCCTCCTTCCTTGACCTCCAAACGTAATGTTCACATATGTGACGTAATCGTGCCGCGCCATGTTTGGTTGCGGCACAATGACATTACAAACATGCACACGGTTGTGCCAACGTGCACATTGACGCCATGTCACATGCGCACTGACGTCACGCGCACACATGATGTGACCAAGACTTACCTTTGAAGGCCAAGGAAACAGGATGAGTTTTTTTGTACATATCCTGTATAGGAGAATTGTGGCTTAAAACAAAGGGGTTTCATATGTAAACACTGTGCCCTACCATTTCATTGATTGACTGGTAACTGCTCTCCCTGCAGCAATAAGAATAATATGAAGATCTAAACTTTAGAAGAAATTGCTGGTTCTTCAGGGCAATGACATCATTCCTTGGTGTGCTTTGTCTTGCTATCCGTTTAAACTGATGGCCCTTTTATTGCTCAATAGCAAGTCCGAAAATAAAACTTGGCTATTTATTTTAATTTTTTTTAATTCAAGTTTATTAAAGGGCATATTCACCCCTCAAAGGAAAATGATATATAGTTAAACCTCCTCTTCTGAAGCACAATTGCAAAACCTTTGAATGGCCAAGGGAATTGATATGACAGAGCATTCTAGGTTGCTGAATTCTTAATTAGTTTCTACATTTAATTTACAAACCACTGCTCTAATGTGTAATGCACTGATACTTAGTAAACAACTTGAAATGTTTGATTTACAGAGAGAAAAGATTCGGTATAATCTACACTCTATTGCAATCTATTATTTATGGGAAATTACATTATTAAAGCGTGAGGAGAATTCAAAATGATGAAAAGAAAATGAACTTGTATTATTGGTTCAGATACAATTTGACAAAAATAATATTTTATTTCTTTCTATGCAGGTTGGACTGCCGGAGACAATTGTAAAGCGGTGCGCTATGCAGTTGGCTGAAGCTCTGGATTTTATGCATAGCAAAGCTTTGGTCCATCGAGATGTTAAACTGGATAACATACTCATTTTTGACAAAGATTGCCACAACATAAAACTTGCAGACTTTGGTCTTACGAGGCTGGAAGGTTTTTTATTATCTCCTATGTCAGGAACTCTTCCCTACTCAGCTCCAGAACTTTGCATCTTGGAAGAATCTGACAATCTTGAGTTGGACTCAAGTTTAGATGTGTGGGCCTTTGGTGTTCTTATCTTCTGCATTTCAACTGGTTACTTCCCTTGGGATACAGCATTGTGCAAAGACAAAAATTATGAAGAATTTGCCCTGTGGCAAAGCAACCCAGAACATTTAGATATCCCGTCTTCATGGAAACAATTTACCCACCATGTTTTGGACATGTTCCAAAAACTGCTGAAAATCAATCCTGACAAAAGACGGCCGGCCATTGAAGTCCAGAAATACCTGAAGGTGCCGTGGAAAAAGTGCAGCCTTAAAGAAAACACTAACATACTGGACAACTCAAAATATTTAAATAAAAATGTTGATAATATGAACTTCTTACAGGATAATGCACAAAATGAAAGTAAGTCAACAAGAAACTCTTCAACAATTTCAGAGGACTCTTCAATGGCAAACATATCAGCACATGGTGCAAACTGGGAAGAACAAAGGCCAAGTTTGGACGAATTAGCAGAGGATATGGATAACGTATCTCTAACAGATAATTAACTTTTTTTTAAAATACACAACCTTTTAGATTAAAGCCATCAGACTTTTTGCAGAAAGGGCATTCATAGTTCACCACCATGTGTAAGAGTTATTTTAATAATTCCCATTGTAGATTATATAACTGGTGGTGGTATTTTAAAAATGTAGCATCAGATAGTTCGATACCGCTAGTTTTCCTAAAAGTACAGGCATAGGTGTACATTGAGGCTGAGGCCACACTACAAAGCGTGCATGCTTTTGCGTGTCATTTCACGCTTGCGCATGTGTTTTTGCTATTTTCAAAGAGAAAAGGCATGCGATTGTGCAAAAAAATGCTTGAACGCAAAACAGAAAATTGAAATCGGAGGAATGTTCACATTCTCGCGATTTCCATGATAGCGAAAATCGCAAGCGCAATCGAAAACATGGGCGCAAACGTGGGAAAAATGCGCTAGTGTGGCCTAGCCTTTATGGCCGCGATCGTACATTTATGAATGTTCGGACATACAATACCATGCGGTAGTAGACCGCAGTAATATTGTATAGGCCATTGTACAATTATGATCGTAATTTTATGCCAGCGATTTAAATATACACAGGTACGCTCGTTAAAGGCGCAGTATGGCAAATTAGCGATACAGTGCCTTTATAAATATGGCTGTGTGTACTGTAAATTATAATAACATAGCTGTGTGTTCATTTCACAGCACTAACAAACTGTATTTCAGTTAGACATTCACGGAGCATTCTTCTCAACATTCTTAAAGTGAGTGAAATTTGTGAAATTTATGTGTAAAATAGAATAGATTTAGGTTTAAGTACTCAATTTTGATATTTTGGATTATTTTTTATTTGCATTTGTGTAGTTTTTTGTTTAAAGGTGTGTGCTGCGAAATATATAGCAGATAAATATTCTTTTCAGACTAGGGATGTGCTATATTTTCCCCTAAATTATCAGTTTTGTGTTTGAAATGTTGGTGTTCCAAACTAATGGTGACATTTCTGTGCAAAATTACTACAATTTTGACCTCCAAAACTGGGTTTTGCTGTTGAAATTTTATGTTTTGGTACAGAATTCTGGTTTCTACTGCCGAAATTCGAAATCAAAATTGAGGGTAGTTTTGCAAACCTGTCGGTGAAACAAACCCTGGTTAGTTCGTGAATCTTTATTGGTTAGTTCGTGAATCTTTATAAAGTATGTCTCGAAAGTGTCTCAATGTTGTGAATGTTTCCATGTAAAACAAGTGAAAGTGTTATAATGCTACCAGCAGAAGCTGATCATGTTAATAAGTATGTGTTCAATTGTGATTTAAAGAGGAGGTTTGGGCTCAAACCCATTTACTCCTGACTTATATCGCAGAAACATCTGGAGAAATTGTGATTCCAAACGAAATATATATATATATATATATATCCCTTATATTATAAAAATATATTTATATTTTCATAGGAGATGCATTGAGTTTTTAGGAGCTACCAATGTGGTGGGGGGTATAGGAAATTAGCACTGAATTATATTAGGTACAACAAAAAATATACAAAATACATAAACTTACTTACA
Organism: Hymenochirus boettgeri; assembly: GCA_019447015.1. NCBI lineage: Eukaryota > Metazoa > Chordata > Amphibia > Anura > Pipidae > Hymenochirus > Hymenochirus boettgeri. The sequence continues at coordinate 189,571,769 of CM033475.1, forward strand.
GAGCTGAGATCCCTATTTGAACACGGAATGGTCAAAATGGGAGGTTAAACAACACCCGTGTCTGGCCCATGTGAAAGGAAGTGTAATCCCGAAAAAGTTTCTGTCTGCTACACAGAATGTGATGTGTATTGTAATGGACGTATACACCAAGGCTCCTTATATACCACCTCCAGCCTGCAGGTATATATATATGTGCGTGTGCAAAACACAGCAAGTCGCATGTCCTTTCACCTCCAACTCAGTTTAGAGGAGATACAGAATCCTGAAGATGATTGGAAAACAAGTTTTTCTACCTTTAGGTAAGTGCTACATTATTAAAGCAGCAGCTTCTGTGCTATAAATCAGGAAAAATGAGTTATAGCCTGAACTTTGCCTTTAAGGGTTGAATGATTACACCTCCAGAATGAAAAGGGCATTATTTGTCTGTGTCTAGGCAATATGTAAATAAAGATATTCTCTTCAAATATGGACAAGTGTCTTCTGACCTCTCTTCTATCAGCTGTACCATGTGTGTGTTAAACCTTCTACCTTTATCTCTGGTGGCTTTCCTCCAGGGGAGGACTGGGACCTTTTGGCCGAGGGGGCAAATATAACCAAGTGGCCCTTTTGTGGTTGATCGCAACATTTTTGACCACACTTTGCTAATGTCACTTTGTTTAAGTTACAACCACTTTTTCCATTTTCCATTGTTTCCTGCAACATTTTCAAGAGTATGATGTAGTTAGAGGAAAATTACCCCCCTCCCCCTTACAAGTACTCAGGATGAGGACCTGAATCACTAAGTATTTACCCCTGGGTACACTTTCTAAGTCAATACTTATACTTACCCAAAGTTACCTTTGTTCCTAATAAACTGTAGTGCTAACTAACCCTTATAAACTGGAGGGCTAGCAACAATGCATAATAAACTGGGGGGCTGACTAACACTGGTTAATGAACTGGAGGGCTGACAATACTTGTTAATGAACTGAAGGGCTGACATACACTGGCTTATGATCTTAAGGACTGATAACACTGCTAATGAACTTACGGGCTGACTGGTAAATGAACTGAAGGAGGAGGAGTTTCCTGGGGTGCGCTGTGCCTTTCAGGCAGGTTACTTACTAATAGCTTCTGTGGCAGCCCAACTTTTTCACTGGGGACCAGCCCAACGGCATTTGCCTCTCAGCCTTCTGGGCCAGTCCTCCTGCTTTCCTCAGGATTACAAAACCTTTGTCTTCTCTGCACTGTATGTGAGTGAAATTCAATATAAAATCCAAACAAAAACAGCTAAATTCTTTACATTATACAAGCCTAGTGTGGAGTTTGTAGTGTTGAAATTAAAGCTAATGTTGGACAATCACTGAGTTCTTATCTCTGTTACGAAAACCGTCCACCATAATTATTTGGTGACTGACATTTTGGTTGTAATGTCAATCACCTACTGACAATGCTGGTTTCGACAGTCATGGCAGGTTATCAGCATAACATCAGTGTATTTCCAAAAGGCAAGTTTGCCTTTTGCGAATCTTTAACACCAGCTGTCTGCGGCGTTAGAGATTACATCTTAAAGAGCCTTAACGGCTCAGTAAACTGGTTGACAAAAATTTTGCGTAACGTTGCAACTGCCGTTAGTTGTGTCTTAAAGTCACGTTAACGTTTGGTACATGGTTAATGTGCCTTTAAAACACAAATATCCAGTAACGGCTCTCGGTACATTGCCCTGTTAGTGTTAGTATTAGTTTAGATTCTTAAAGTGTCTTAACAGTGGGGGAACATGATTTTAAGACCCAGAACTGTTAGAATATTTTTTTTGCCATTTTCATCAACCGCTGGTACTGGGAATGACTGCCAATAATTTGTCTAATTATAATCCCCATCTTCTCTGCTAGTTTTGTTTCTTCTTCTACAATCTCAATCTGTTTAAGGAGGCCAATCCCAGTCATGCAATCCCGATATTATATGACCAGGATTGGTTTACATGACAAATGTACAGGGCATGAGACTACATATGTCTATGCAAGAAATAAAAATGTAAATGGTGTGCTGCAGAAATATTACCAAGAACAGTAAGGATGAGAGGAGCACACTACTTAGTTGTGTGAAAAACATACAACGTTTTGGGGAACTTGTCTGGCCAGAGGGGTACTTGGAACATTACACCTACAAACTACTGGCTAGTCATATCTGGTGCGTTACAGGGGAAAAGAGCATTGCTCGCAGAAAAATCACACAGGACAAACAATAGCAAAGCAGAAGTTACAGTGAAAGAAAAACAATTGCAATAAATTCCATTAACAAGTCTTTACTGTAATTCTCATTCTGCCATTTGGTTGCTGGATTGTTCCAAGGTTGACGTATCCTGGTGGCTGTGAGTCATGGAAAGAAGCAAGTATAAAGTTGGCAAGTTCCTGCCTGTTCATACTGAGCCAAATACGACTGTGTATTTTGTACCCTCTGTTTCAGTCCATGGTGGAAGTTATGGATGCCCATCACATTAAATGGCATTTTATGGGAATCTTTTTATAGATTGTTAAAACCTGTTGTGGGGTGACATGGGGAACTAATGCATAAAGCTGCTTTCTGTTATTTTGTAACAATAACTAGAAATTATTAATATACAAAGCAGAAGTTAAAGGGCATGTCTACCCCCAAAGTAAAATTTAACCCACTACTTGCCCCACTGTGTAGTTTTAAAAAAATCCTTACCTTACATCTCTGCTCCTTATGGTTCTCCTGCAGTGCTTCTCCAATGTCCAGGAAACTGTAGAGTAGGAGGTGTCTTCCTGTGTGATAGATTTCCGCCTCCCCCTTGTCCTCTGAGAGGTCAGTGGCAAGCGCAGGTGAGCCCTTTCCCCCCTTCCTCATGATCCCTCCCTAGCTGTCCTTCACCTAACATCAAACATTTTATATATAATGTAAGTCATACCTTTCCCACCCCCAACTGCTATATAAGAGTGATTAAAAAAAAACTCTGTCCAGGAAACTGAAGAGTAGGTGGTGTCTTCCTGTGTGAAAGGTTTCCGCCTCCTCCTTGTCCTGTGAGAGGTTAGTGGCAAGCGCAGGGGAGCCCTTTCCCCCCTCCCTCCCTTACTTCTGATCCCTCCCTATCTTCCTCCTGATCACCCCCTAGCTGTCCTTCACCTAGAACGTTTTATATATAATGTAAGTCATACCTTTCCCACCCCCAACCGCTATATTAGAGTGCTTAAAGGGTATGTCCACGCTTAAATCAAATTTTTAATATAGCCATCCCCCTGGTCCCCCAGCCCCAACCGCATAATTTTTATTTTAAGAAAGCTCCCCAAACTCTTACTTACCTCCCCTCTTTCCTCCGCCGCGCTCCCGGCCCTCTGCTTGCGAGAAATGCAAGCAGAGGGACGGGACCGGCAGCCACGTCTGTGATTGGCTGAGCGGCAGCCAATCACGGACGCGGCTGCCGGCAGCTCACTTCAGCGGAGGAAAGAGGAGAGGTAAGTAAGAGTTTGGGGAGCTTTCTTAAAATAAAAATTATGTGGTTGGGGCTGGGGGACCAGTGGGATTACTATACTAAAGGGGTTAAATGCTAGAGGGAGGGAATCGGGAGAGGGAGGGAGAGGGAGGGGGAGAAGGGCTGCAGTAGGCATGCCAAACTTCTCCCGGAGGCCAGGGAGGAGGCAGAGTCCTATATGGACTCTGCTATCCTCCTGGTGGGCAGTTTTTGGGACTTAGGGGGGGACTACAGGAGAACCCTATGGAGCTGGGATGTTAGGTAAGGATTAAACTACACTACATGGTGGGGCCAGTAGTGGGGGGGATTATTTTTGGGGGTGGACATGCCCTTTAAAAAAGAATCCGAATTCTACTTACAGCCCTTCGCTCCCGCCACGTTCTCTATTGCTGGTAGCCAATCACAGCCGCAGCTGCCGGTCTGGCCTTTGTTTGCAAGTTCCGGCAAACATAGGACCGGATCAAATATGGACAAGAGAAATGATAGCTTTCACAGCTAATATATCTAAATTGATATTACAGACATGCTCAAACTAGTTGTACACTTATACGTCAGTTCAGATATCATACCCAACAGTATATTTCATACTTTACAGGGTAGTGCCCTCGTCTGCGCTCTCAACGACTTATAGGCACAGTATCATCATTCTGACGATTTATATCACACATAATATAGGCCTACCATGCTAATTAGGCATTATCTAAATTACAATATACCCACCAAATTCTCTCCTAACTAGTGAAATTAACATTACTCTTATATACTATACATAAATACCCCCCTAAAACACCTAAAACACACCAACAACTATAAGTGATGGAGGATGTTCCAAATGATGCAGTCATATCACGCACCTATCCTATATTTTTGGCATGTCGATATATGTTGACATACTCTATATTACATGGATTAACAACACATCTACCTTCAGAAAAAATCAAACTTGTAGATAGAGTCAATTCAGATAGCGATCGTATTTGCTAGATCGCTATCTAACGGTAAATGCGGGGGTTAGGCAATATGTTGTATACGAAGTTTAAAAAATATATACAGTGACGGTAGTAACGGGAACCCTGGCACATAACCTCTATTTTCATCCTTATTCTTTACGATGAAACCAGGTGTGTCTTACAATGTAGACACAATTATATGTTTATAACTTTGAACTTTATATAGCGCATTTTTGATTTTTATAGAACGTTCAAGCTATTTTCAAAAGATCGCAGAAGTAACCTAGAACCTTCGATAATCCTTCAAGGCTAAAAATCAAAAATGCGCTCAAAAGTCCTGAAATCCAAACGATCCGTCCGATTTCGGACGAAAAATTTAGATTTCGGAATGGAGGGGTTCTGTGTCGGATCGGACCTGGATCCCATCTCTATTCATGAACACTATCAATACACACACATGAATTAATGCGATGTGACTGTATCCATGTAATTGTAAAGCGCTACATAAGATGTTAGTGATCTATAAATCCATAATAATAATAATCTGCTTGAGTAATTAGACTTTTGTAGATATTTTTTATAGTCCATTGTTGGCACATACAGTGGCAATCATTGGCACTCATAATTTTACCTATTATTATAATTTCAGCACCCAATGCCCCCTGAACATCGTGTCATAAAATGAAATGTGCTATATTGCTTTAGTGGCTGGAATATCTGCTGTTTCAACAAGAAAAATATTAAATGAATAATAAAACATGCACATACAGTAGCTATAGAAATAACCGCTTTTTCTTCTTTATATCTATGAATATTTTCTTTCCTTCCAGCTGTGATTGTCAACATAATCTACATACACGACTCTTATCTTTGAGAAATTGTATGCTGGTTCAGTCTTTTTTTTCCTTTAAATCATACTGAACTGTTTTTATAAAATTCTACGTAAGAAATGTGCTTGGTGTTCTAAATATCGAGATTTTAACCCAGGTTTATACTTAAACCTTAACTATGGATTACTTATGTTACTTCTTCTGCAGAGAGTACTGCAACATTCACAAGCACTAAACCTGAATAGTAATAAACTATCTAGCATGTGTATTGTTTAGTTCCTTACCCTCACCTTGCTGTAAAGTGGGGATCAGAAATAAAACGTAGTTCCAGTGCATAACAACATTAAATGTTTGTATATCCGCAGAGACTTCCAGGGTCAGGACACCAAGAGCCACTGTGTTAACCAACTCTGTGAAATGGACTATAAATATATCCCCTAACACCAACTAGACCGCGTAACCCCATATAATATTAAACACATGTAAAGCAGTTCTCCCAGTACAGCAAGTACACCGACCTGTACCCTGAGCCACTACTGGAGAATCAAGCCCCTTTGATCTCCTTTTTATCAGCCAGATCCGTCACAGACACAGCCCCACTTGAGACTGACATTGAGCCTGTACATCACGACCAGGATTTACGGACACCAGAAGAACTGAAAAACTACACAGATCAGATCCAGGTGCATCTTTAGATGAGACCTGCATTGGAAAGGAGAAAGAGATTTTTCCGCCATCAGTTCAACCCAGGAGAAAAAACACCCAAATAACACATGGATCACCTGTTGATCCTCTGGTATATTGAACTTAAAGGACAAATTTTTTTCTTCTTTCTTTTATCCAGTGACGGGATAAGACTGGACTGTAATTTTTAGACCATACTCTTTACTTATGCAAGTCTCTACTATATTACAATTACATGTTAGTTTATTTCTTGGTTAGAGCTCTGCTTGAATGAATCAGCAGATTCCACTCTGAAATCTGTTCTGCCTTATTTACTTTTATATTGCCATGGACAAATAGCTAGATAAATCAGCAGATATGGGCAAAAGCAATAAAGCAAATCCACTCAATGTCAAGATCAACCTTCCCAACACGACAACTCAAAAACAATTATCAGGCACCCCCAAACCTTATCGACAAAAAGTCTCAGCTTAACTATCTGCCCCCAAATACAACCCAATTGCCCGCTGGAAGGAGAATGGGACCCAGAAAACACCACCTCTGTGGTTGGCTGCAAGACAAAATCAATGACCTGAAAAATCTTTTGAGATGGAATAATCTGCACTTTATTGGCATCCCAGGATCCTATAGGGGCCAAGACCTTCTTAACCTCATGACCAAAGACCTCCCAGCTACTATAGGAATCTACTGGGACTTAACAGAGGAAGCCAATTCCCATTTCAGACAAGATGGCTAACCAAACCTTAGATTAACTGCCATGACAACACTCAACTTTTTCAAACTACAAATACAGATTTTGACCCGGGCTCTATATAACCCTTGTTAACTAAATTAACAAATGAATTGTAAAAGTTTACATGTATATTTGTTTATAATGTTTTGTTATAATGTTGTTAATTGTTATTTAACATGCCTGTCTTTATTTCTTTGTTTTTAAAAACAAAACAAACAAAATGATGGGGGAAAGTTCCACAATCCTTAATCTCTATGCATCAAATGGCTTGAATACTGCTTTTTATACTCAAATACTTCAACTTCTTTTAACATTATATAGTCTCATTATTGGCGGACTTCAACTATTTTTTTTGGAACCAACATTGGATAGAATAGGTCACTCCCAATCCTTTAAATACACCCCATTCTCCCTAACAGAACTTATCATACGTTTAAATCTACTGTATGTGACCCCTGTTTGTATGGATAAATAAACACAGTCTGGTGTGCGCAGTTTTTTTGCCTTTCTGTGACTTTCCTATATGCAGCGGCGTGCCATAGACATCCTCTAAAACTGGTCCAGGGTCTCTGAGGAAGCGGAAGTCCTGTGAAACGCGCCAGATCACCCCCCCCTCCTCCTTGCTCCTGGTGACCTGTGACAGTGATTTTAATCATGTTAATGTATGAATTTTAACTTTGAAAATAAAAGATACATTTTATTATCTTCAAGTTGCTGATTCAGGTCCACCCAGTCATCTCACTCTTTCCTTTACAGTTTATTTGAGGCCACGCAATGTGCATCCTACCGCTTGTATGGGATCTTGGAGCAGCCACCCCAAGGGACCTTTGTATGTGTCAGATGTGAGTGGGTTGCCTATTTGGAATCTGAGGTGCAGAAACTAAAGGGGAAACTTACAGCAATGCAGCGCTGGGCAAACCTGGGGGAAATGCTGGTAATGGCAGGGGCCAGTAAAACTGGAGGGTGGAAATGGGGCAGATAAGTGAGTTAAGGAGTGGGCCATTCCCTTGAGCAACCAAGGGACTGCCATCTATAATACAAAGTAGGGAGAACTGGGGGCTAGGAAGGATAGGCAGGTGGTAGTGGTAGGGGACTCCATTATTAGAAAGGTAAATAAGGGTAATCTGCTGCCAAGGCCCTACATGCCACCAAGACCCTACATGTCGAACAGTGTGTTGCCTGCCTGGTGCTAGTGTTCGACATGTGGTGGATCGTGTTGACAGATTATTGGGTAAGGCTGGGAGTGACCCAGTGGTCTTAGTTTTAAACACAAAGATGGAGGAGGAGGAGGAGAGGTCCTTAAACAAACATGATTTCTGAGAATTAGGAGCCAAGATAAAAGTAAGAATGCCAAGGGTAGTATTTTTAGAGATACTACTGCAGCCACGTGCTATGCTAGGGAGGCAAAAACTGGGGAACTAGAACTAATCGCCTCAAAGGAAAGGTATGATGGGATCGGTATAGCAAAATCATGGCTAAATGATTCACACAACTTGGCAGTAATTATTGAAGGATACACCTTATTTAAACATGAGAGTGTTAATAAGAAAGGAGGGGGAGTATGTATGTATGTTAAACAAGAATTTAAGCCAAATCTCAAAAATGAGATAGATGGGGGTATAAACGATAAGGCAGAAACAATATGGATGGAGCTGTGTATGGGAAGTAAGAAGGTGGGTAAATTAATTGCTGGTGTATGTTATAAGCCACTAAATGCCAACAAAGAAATGGAAATTAACCCTTTCGCTGCCAGCAGAATTCACCACTTTGCGTGCGTTAAATGCCAGAAGAATTTTAAGGATTTTAGACACATTTTGGTTCAAAGTTTACAGTAGGAAACCCCCCAGTAAATCATAAATATTATACATTGTTTTTTTCAGCACAAAATGTACTTTAACATGGTAATATTTGTAACTTTTTTGGAAATTTTACTGGAATTATGGGTAAAATGTCAAAAAATTTGCAAATTTTCATGGATTTTTACTATTTTTACTAATAGTTCTCTTAAGGTTACACACAAAAATCTTACTAAAAGCTCTGATACTCCCGAGTACGATACCAGATATAAGTAGGTACCCCATTTACCTGTACAGGAGACCCCCCCCCCCCCCAACTAAAACTGCACCTTCAAGAATATTACACAAAATTAAAATGTATAACCACTTCTGACGATTAACACAGAATATCTTCCAAATTAACTAAAATATCCTCACAAGTGAGATATTTTTAGAAACTACACACCCACAGGATATTATGAGTTTCGATCAAAATGCAGATACCCGGGCGCAGCTCTTCATCCAAGTGTAAGTTATTTTCTCACATTTTCCTTTTTTTTCCTAAACTGTAAAATCAGAGACAAAATCAAATGCGAATTTCAGCTAAAAACTGCAGAGGAAAGTTCAAACGCATCTCAAATATGAAAGCTTAACCCCTCCTGAATAAAACTGTATGCCACATTCATGTGTATACCCAGAGACATGGCTACCAACTAACCCAGAGCGTGACCAATGCCGAATGTCAGTAATAGCAAAAATAAATTAGCCAGCTTTGTATTTGAACAGTCTGCAGTTTTTCCTAAAAAACAGCCCCCAACTCAGAAATACCCCCCACTATATATTCCTGAAATCTACACAACTTCAGCTATGTAACGCTATAGTTCGTTCATTCATACCACCAATGGTGTGGCCGCAGTTCTTCGTAAAAGTTCGCACTTTTCGCAGATTTTCTAAAAAAATGAACATCAAACAATATTCAAAAGGTAGAAATCATGTCAATACCTCATGGAATGTAAAAAAGTTACTAAATATCAATCTCCCAAATGTCCTGAATCAAATGGTATGCCATATGTGTGGTTACACATGCGGTGAGACATTGCACGATTTCTCAGAAAAAGCGAAAATATTTTGCCAACTCCGAATTTGAACAGTCTGCAGTTTTTTCCACAAAACAACGCTGTAACTCAGAAATAGCCCTCACATACCCATATGCATAGTTACCCATGCAGATGTAGAAGCGAATAGCCACGAAGTGAGACAATACTACATATTCCTGAAATCTACACTCGTTCAGCTATGTAACACTGTAGTTTGTTCATTCACACCATCAATGGTGTGGGCACAGTTCGTCGTAGAAGGTCGCACTTTTCTGAGATTTTCTGAAAAAATTAACAAAAATACATTTTCAAAGGTAGAAATCATGCCAAAACCTCATGGAATGTAAGAAAAAGTTACCAAATATCAATCTCCCCAATGTCCTGAATCAAACAGTATGCCATATGTGCATGCAAAAGTGCAATTACAAGAAAAAATCAAAGTGTGCTGTAATTTGAACAGCCTATTCAACTTGGAAATACCCTCCACAAACTATATATTTTTGGAATCTACACACCTTCAGCTACATCAGTGTCATGCTTTCGTATATACATGAAGAATTCTAGACGCTGTTATTCATAGAACTCCGTGCTTTTAGATTTTGTGAAAAAATAAAATAAGAGGACTCAAAGGTTCAAAAACCCCACTAAATGGCAATCTCCCACATGTCCTGAATCAATCGGTATGCCAAATGGGTGGGTGCAGAGACGGGGCCACCAACTAGCTCAAATGGGACCCATGTGCAATTGCAATTACAAGAAAAAAAGAAAAAAACGCCACAACCCACCCCCACCCCCACGCACATTCTCCCTTTTAGTGGTATTTTAGTGAAAACCAGTTAGTACGGAGAGTCACACAAGTTTTTGCACACTTTACTGATCCTAAAAATTCAATCCGGTCTTTTTTTGGTACCTCTGCAAAATTTCCTACTAAAAAAGGCTTAGTTTCGCTTGAAATCGAACAAACAATGTTCTATTTAATAAATAATAAATCTGTGTTTACTTTACTGATATCACCGGGGACATTGGGAGGCTTGATGAAGACAAAGTTTTTTGCTAATTTATAGTTTTAGGGTAAAAAAAAGGGGGGGGGATGTGTATCACTTTAAGAATTTTTTTGTGTGTTTTTTTTTTTTTTTTTTTGGATCATTCCCAAAGATGATCATCAAATCATCTTAGGGAATGATGATAAACTTGGAATACGGGCGTTCGAAATCCGATCGGAAAAATCACTTCCCTCAAATCATTTTCCAGCAAGTGATTTTTCATTCACTGGCAAAGATCAATAATTTGGTGATCAGAAGTGATCACCAAATTTTGGTCTCCCCATTTTTTTTCTATGTCTTTGCTAAGTAGGTAAGGTAATGGGAAGCTTAGGGAATATTGATCATAATATAGTGTCATTTAATATAGGTTGCAAAAAACAAAAGTGCACTGGATTAACAAGAACGTTTAACTTTAGGGAAGCTTATCTTATGTTGTTACAGGAATCACTCCTGCTTCTACAGATTTGTTCCTAGGTAAGGCTATTGAACAGAAGTATAGCCTTTTAAAGTGGTATTTAACTATTACGTTCCTAAATTTATACCTTTAGGGAACAAGTGTAAAAACATTAGGTCCACTCCTACCTGGCTTAATGCTCAGGTAAAAAGGGAAAGGGAAAAAAGAAAAAGGCTTTAAATGGGAGGGAACAGAACAGGTTTCCAGAAAGTATAATTGTTGTAATAGGAGTGCTAGTAAGCCATTAAACTAGCTAAAGTAGAAAAGGAAATACGGATAGCAGAACAAAGTGAGTTTAATCCCAAAGTGTTTTTTAAGTATATCAATAGTAAAAAAAAGAGGACTGAGAATGTGGGACCATTAAATAATGGGTCTGAGATAGTTGTAGTGGATGCCATAAAGGTTAATGCTAAACTGCCCCCCCCCCCCTGTGTTCACTATAGAGCATCCTAGTCCTTATAGCAGGGACTGTAATAACATGAAGAGTATACATGTTAATGAGGAATATTCAAACATAGAAAAGATAATCAATGCACATTCCTAGGCCCCATACAATATCATATTTTCTGCACACTGGTATACTTTATATACAAAGGGTTTTTAGTATATTACTGTTATCACATGAAACGCCTTCCAACCACATCAAGGTAACCCCAGTCTGGCAGGTCCTAACTTCTAACCTTTATAAATGTATTTTACTTCAATTACGATTAGCAAACGTTTGCATTTCTCATTCTTACACACTCCATATAACAGGCTCTCACACTTCCCCCCAGCCCTTTGGCTTTTTAAAATGAGGGAAGAGCCATCCAGTGCTTTATATTAAAGGCATAGGACTTCCCATAAAAGGGGCATGTTGTGGGTGCTATTACCACATGGTGGCTTGACCAGGCCTCCCAATAAATACATACAATACAAGGATTGTGGAAGCACTCCAATTAGGCTAATTTACAACTTCAATTATGATTAGCAAACTTTTGCATTTCTCATTCTTACACACTGGATCCATATAACAGGCTTTCACACTTCCAGAGGAATATTCACTCTGGCTGACAGAGTAAGCTGCCTGGCAAACAATGCCAGGCAGCAACGGTTAGAGCTAGTAAAATATTGTCTTGTATAAAGAGGGGAATAATTTCAAGAGAGAAAAATATTTGGAATATGCAGTGCAGTTTTGGAATCCCATATACAAAAGGGACATCTTGGAAATTAGAATGAGGTGAATAGAGGGGCTTGACTATACAGGCATATTAGACAAGTTAGGGCTGTGTACATACACTTTATGCAATAAACTCTCTGGTGCATTGTTCCCCAATAGGTCATATCCGAGGACTCGTGGACATCCTTTAATATTAGAATAAAATATGTTTCACCTTCTGGCTAGGAAAGGTTTACTTACAGTGAGAACAGTGGAACTGTCTTCCAGCAGATGTGGTAATGGCAAGTTCATTGAATAGCTTTAAGAGTGGGCTGGATAAGTTTTTAAAACTAAAAAATATTGAGACTTACTGTTTTTAATACATATAATGTAGTTCTGTTTGATCCAGGTATACTTGGAGCCAGGTAGGAATCTCTCCCCCACACACCCAACCCCCATCCCCTTCCCCTTTTTTTCTTTTTTTAAAGATTTTTTTTTTCACCTTCCTCTGGATCATCTGTAAGTTAGGGTTTAAAAGGAGGTTGTACTTGATAGACGTGTGTCCTTATTCAACCTCAGTTACTATGTAACCATGTAGACCATAACTATAAACTGTTAACAAAACTAATGGCTAACAGATTGAGTCAACTTATGCCTCATCTGCTTACAGAAACTCAAATGGGCGTCACTAAATTAAGAAACACAACCAAGGCAGTGAGGACAGCACTCACAGTACTTTTAACTTATGCCATCACACCTAAGTCTATGGATTTCGTATTGAGGCAAGGCATTCAACAAAAATTCTTATCTCTTATTCTTAATCGGAGAAAATTCTTCAGATTCTTCAGACAATCTGAATCATCCATTGCTCTATTCATTAATGAAACCTTATCTAATCAATTTCACACAAATTTGTGCACAAATAAGGGCGCCCCCTCTCCCCCTTACTGTTCAATCTAAGCATAGACCAATTTCTAAGACATTGTTGTGGTTCTGTCAGAAGATTAGCAGAGGAGCAGGAGACCGGGTATGTTCCGTATATCTTCTCTTCTGGCTCCTGCAGGTTTTATTTGAGAATGGGAGGTAAGACAGCTTCTTTACCTCCCATTTTACATTTAAACCAAAAACCCCAAAGTCAGTTTCCTGGTGGAGATACCCTTTAAAAACTACTTATATTGCTAACAACTAAAGGTGTCTTTCTGCTTAAGAGAGTAGTGCTGGTCATTCACTTGCCTAATGGCTGATTATGCTGTTCCCCTGAGTTTTAGGTGTAAGTTCAAATTGCTCCAATAAATGTCATCACCAGACAAGTGATGAGAAACACCCATTAAATACTATAATGTAGAGACTGACACTCTTCATTTACAGTGGCTTCCAGGGGTGTGTGTATCTGATCCCCTTGAAGTTGCAGAATCCTTCCTCTCTATTGTTGAATGCTAGTTATTGTATATTTGCTGTGTACATTCCTTAATTATAGAGGAATTCATAACTATCACTGTCTTTTTGCTATGTTCTATTCTGTACATGCACAGTAAGTAAGGTTTTAGGAACTCGAAAGAGAGTGACAACTAATAGGGCTATGTACCGAGAGCTGCTATAGCTCTAAATTGCCCCCTTCAGGCAATGCACTTATCCGATAGTGTCTAGACTTTAAGGAGCTCTCTTTCATCCAAATCATGGTAGAGTGGGATGCGAAAGTTTGGGCAACCTTGTTAATCGTCATGATTTTCCTGTATAAATCGTGGGTTGTTATAATAAAAAAATGTCCGTAAAATATATCATATAGGAGGCACACACAGTGATATTTCAAAAGTGAAATGAAGTTTCTTGGATTTACAGAAAGTGTGCAATTCTTGTTTAAACAAACTTAGGCAGGTGCATAAATTTGGACACTGTTGTCACGATTCGTGCAGGTGCGTGCTGTTTGTTTGAATTTGGATTGCCTCTCCCATAGTACCTGCTCTTTCGGTATGTAGCATTTTCCCTCTTTGCAGCTAAATGTATGATGTCACAGATACTGAAGACACCTTGATTGTTTATATTGATGGAATATTGATTGGACATTTTATATTGGAACATTCGATACACATAATTCTATATAGACATGGAACACACACAGTATAGCAGCACACCTAATGCAGATCATAGATATAAGGATGCGGAATTAGTATTTGCAGATGACCCAAATGGTGACTGGGATCACCAAGTATGGACCAAGGACAGTGAACATCTATCTAAGGAATTAGAAAAATGATGACCTCAGAACTAAAAATGTGGTGGGACATCTGTACTCTAGAAAATTATATTAAAGCTAAACGTATTCCACATGGTCTCTGCATAAAAAAGTACCCGACTTTCAATATAGTTACAAAGGACTTCATGATAACTTGGAATGCTGTTCTTTCTGATTTCTCCTTCCACCTGATGGATTTAATTATAACATATACTAAAAAACAACATACAAAAGCAATGGAGGATATACAATATATGAATGACAATTTGCTAAACAGAGATCGCAAGAGTGGGAAAGAGCATAACTATTAAGGATAAAATGTCCAAAATGGAATATGATATCAAAAAAATGAAACATAAGTTTCTTAGAGATAAAAAAGATTCAGAATCGGACAATGTATATGTTTGGCACAACAATAGGCATGGTAGATCACACAACCGAGATGATTTGAGAAAACGGACAAGGGTCACATGAGAGAAGTTAATTTTGTAACACAGGACCCTGGACAAACTAATGGCCGACAGAGGAAAGACTCCTCCCCCCCCCCCTTGTTTTCCTCCTCTTCTTCTTTTTTATTAGAGGACACCAGAGATTTGGACCACCATTCCAGTCCCCCCGAGGTTGAGATATCGAGACAAGTTAAGAGAGAAACCCGGTACAAGAGAAAGAAAAGGGGTCGCAGGAAGATATGCAGAGCAACCTAAACATCTGAATCAGCGAGGCACGGTACTGGAGGGGCAGGATGAGGAATTGAATACCCAGCGATTGGCAAGAGATAAGATTTGGAGGGTCCCCTCAAGGTGAATGACAATGTAATTAATATCTCACACTATAATCTTAACGAGACCGAAGTGTCTGCCTTAAATTTGGGATTTAATTATGCCCTACCTGAATCGTCTAAGACTTTCGATATAATGATAGATCTAAATCAATTTGTTCGGAAACTGACTTTAAAGAGACATTTTCAACAGATTCCAGATGATGGGATGCCCATAATATTGAGACTCTGCTACTTTTTGACACCTCGACATACAATTGGGGAAATGTGATGTTTATAGGTTAGTGCAATATGGATCTTTTGATATCATTGATGAATAATACTGATAATGTATCTTTACCTACAGTACCCTCGGCACTTAAGAATAAATCCATTTTCCCTATCTACGACTCTAAAAGAGATTAGAGATAATTCAGATATCGGGGTACAGATGGCTGTTAAAGGCGGTTCTATAGTTGTTCTAGATACAGAGACCTATTTGGCGGAAGCCATGAGACAATTATCAGATATGGACACATACGAGGACGTATGTGTACGATGGACATATCTTCCCTTTACTCATTGATTACCACATGATATTGAGCTAAAATCCATCAGATATTGGCTGGATAAGAATAATATATATCCAGATACCAAAAATGTTTCATTATGAAATCTCTAACATTTTTCTTGTTTAATGATGGGGGGGTGTTAGGGGGTACATTTTCACCCTCATATGCAAATTTATTTATGGGGTATTGGGAGCTAACCTTCATCTTTGACAGTTGAAACCAGTTTAAAAATCATATTAAGGTCATCTATAGATATATAAGCCTATCACCAGAAATACTTCAGTGATATGAGCAATGCCATATGGACAGATTTTACACCTTAGGCGTATCTGTTCCAGTTGGGAGTCCAGGCCAGGTCCATGGAACTTTGGGACAGGCTGCTAGAAAGAGGGTATGTCACTGGAGATATTATAAGGGCATATGAGAGAGCAGTCAGAACATCACTTTTGGGCAATAAACAAGACCACACTTGAGAGAGAGAAAGCAGGTCAGAGAACCAGAGCCCTAGTTTTGTAACTACCTAAAACAAAAATAGCCATAAAGTTCATGGAATACTACACAAACACTGGCCTACTCTACTCATGGACCCGGTTCTAAAAGGTATACTCCCTCCCTGTCCTAGATTGAGTTTCAGGAAGGGAAGAACTACTGTATAGGGACAATTGTATCCACAAGTCTTTTCAGTAAGGGCTCCAACAACAAACCAACTCAAAGGATGCTATAGATGTGGCCAGAAATGCTGTAAAGTGTAAATACATCCATGTTTCTCAGACATTTAAAAGTAGCCACACAGATAAATCCTTTTCCATCAAGAGGTATTTTAATTGTAGATCAATATACGTGATATATCTGGCAACATGCATATGTGGCAAATAGTATGTTGGCAAGACTGTTCGACCAGCCTATAAAAGAATTGCTAAACATGTCAATGCAGCACTTAAGGTTGCTTACAATACGGCCATATCGGCCTATGTTATGGATAATCACAACAGGAGGGTGGAAGTGAGCTTTCAAATTATAGATCACGTACCACAAGGAACTAGAAAAGGGGACAGAGAGTAAAGTCTCCTTAAAAAGGAGGCTTTTTGGATATATTTCTTAAATACAGTTTTTTTTTTAATTAAGTTCTCTGAGATTTTCTATATTGCCCATTTTTGCCCAATGAACTAGAGATGTTTTGTAAAGAGGAGTGGTCCAAAATACCTTCAACCAGAATCCAGACTCTCATTGGAACCTACAGGAAGTATTTAGAGGCTGTGATTTCTGCAAAAGGAGGATCTACTCAATATTGATTTCATTTATTTTTTGTGGTGCGCACCTGCCCTAATTTTGCTTAAACAGTTATTGCACACTTTCTGTAAATCCAAAACTTCATTTCACTTCTCAAATATCACTTTGTGTGTCTCCTATATGATATATTAAACTGACATTTTTTATCATAACAACCAACGATTTATACAGGAAAATCATGACGATTAACAAGGTTTCCCAAACATTTGCATCCCACTTTATATCTGTTGGTATTGAGATCAACTGAACTTGAAGTTTAGTTCTTGAAGACATTTCATTAGTCATCTGACTGGCTTTATAAATTCAGAATGAATGGATAAAATAATCTGTTGGCTATAAAGGTCCCTAACAGACAAGGTTTCAGAGACCTTCTGAATGCAAGGTGTTACATTGTAGCTAAGAGGTGTTATCGTAACTGTCCAGGGTAAAGCATCTCAAAGTAGCATTGTACATGGCTGACCGTTGGTGTTGACCCCCCCAACACAACTAACACCACCTCTATTTAGGCTTGGTTTCTCTATTTTTACATAAATGTTCTCTTTAACACCTCACCTAAACCAATCCTGTTCCTTTGCAGAGAAGTTGACAATACAATCTTTCCTAAAGATGCATGTTCATGGCTGAGTCCTGACCCGAGGAGTTTGCTCCTCTTGCTAGGCCATACTTTGGTGCAGCTGCTGTTTTGTCTCCCCTACATGCAAATCAGAGCACTCTTCACTGCTCTGCATATATGATGTCGTTCTCTTATGTTTTAGTGTTGGGTCATTCTAATGCACCAGTTGCTGCCTCAGTGTGTTGTTTGGTATAAAGCATAATGGTATGCCTTGTCTTAATTTCTCTGAGACCTCTGCTACAAATTGGATGACCATGTTCTTTCTCCTGTACGGTGTCCATTTTAGGACATCATCAGGTATCGGGTATCAGGTGTCGGGTATCAGGTGTCAGGTATCAGGCATCAGGTATCAACTGTCTTGCTTTCCTCCTTCACTGTTGGTATTAGTGTCCTTTTCTTTCCTTCCATCTCTTTTGGCAAAGATATCCACAAGTTTTAAGGGCTCCTGAGATGTTTACATTTTTTAGCCTTTGCCTCTGTGCTAGTGCAGATGTTCTCCGCTTTGTGTTGCAGGATTCTGATAACACCCAGCTTGTGATCTAAAGGGTGGTGGAAGTCAAACATCAAATACTGGTCTGGTTTTCTGTAAAAAATCTGATATTTTGGTCTACCACGTTATGTTTTCTCTGAGGGCTTGTATGTCATTCTGGTGGACTTTAACCCAGGTGCACTTATCTGAACCGGTGGCTGTGTGCAATGCCCTTGAAATTATTAAGAGTCTGTGTTTCCACTTCCTATTGGTAAATGTTTGCCACAATGGCTGAAACTGGAGATCCCATAGCACATCCATATTTTTGCTTTTAGACCATTTCCTTATATTTGAAATATATTATTTTGAAAAAATAAGTCCAGTAGCGAACACACCTGTTTTGGGTTAAGATCTGTTCTGCTGGTAAGGGTATTGTATTGGCCCAGCCAATCTCTCACAGTTTGAATAGCTTCCTTGGTGGGTATATATGTGAAGAGGGATATCACATCATAGGATACCATAGTTCTACATCTTGAATGTTATTAGTGAAATCCTGGGAGTCCTGGATGTAATGCTTAGAACTTCCAAACATGGGCCCTAGGGTGTTGGTTAATTAATTCTGATGATTGATGATTTACCCTTTTGAAGCTGTTGTGGTAAGTCTTTTTGAAGCTGTTGTAGTAAGTCTTTTTCTTGTAGTGGCTGGTGGGATCCCTTGTTACAGACTCATATGTGTTATTGTAATTGTTGAACCTTTCTGTTATATGATGATTGGGACTTTCCAGGGTATTTATAGCCAACATATTCTTGTACAGGTCATTCTGAATTGAGAAAGCCAGTCGGATGACTAGTGAAACATCTTTAAGAACTTAACTTCAAAGTCCAGTTGATCTAACTGAATACAACAAATATTTCGAGCCGATATTGTCTCGGTACATTGGTTTCGTTTTCATGACCCAGTTTTTATTAGTATTGCCACAACCGCCGTTAGTTCTGTCTTAAATCTGCATTAACCCTTGATACATCGGCTAAAGTGGTTTTAAGACACAAATATTCTCACCGTACATAGCCCCAAATAGTTAATTGTTCAGTTGTTGCATAAACCAAAAACATACATACTGCATTGTTTACAAAATAATGTCTAGCATAGGAACTGTATGATACATTACAGTACATCCAAATAGTGTCTGAGCAACTTTGACAGTTTCCAATAATCCTTTTGTTTTGATAACTGTTCCACCATTAAATGGTTCTTTTTAAAACTGTGTTTTAAGAAACACACACACACACTTTGATGGATTATGTATAGTCTATATTGCCATCAAAATGAAATAAAGAAGAAATATCAGCCAATATGTTTCTTTTATTACTTAATTGTCAACACATTCAGGAAACTCCTCATGACTTACAATACTGTATGTGAGAACCTCTTATTAATTTAATTGCTTCATTGTTACATCTGAAATGGCTGTCCAACTGAGTTGTTCCTTTTTTCTAGAAATGATTTACTTGTAAAAAAGTTCATTCGACTTTAGAAATAATGCTTGGTAGTACCCTTGGGCAAAAAAAAAAAAAGACTTGATTTCCCAATAGGAAATTGAAGGGAAGCATCTAAGATTTAAAATATACCAGGCACTATTGTTAAAGTTAAATAATTTTTTATTAAAGTTATCTACTTCTGTGATTTTGTACTAGCCATCATAGCTAATGTCTGCTCTTCCCAGGTCCACAAAATGAAAAAATCAGTTTCTATAACACAGTAATGTCAGATTTTCTAGTAAATTTTGAACTAGGCAGTAATGTGACTGTATTGATATTACAGACATGCTCAAACTAGTTGTACACTTATACGTCAGTTCAGATATCATACCCAACAGTATATTTCATACTTTACAGGGTAGTGCCCTCGTCTGCGCTCTCAACGACTTATAGGCACAGTATCATCATTCTGACGATTATATCAAACATAATATAGGCCTACCATGCTAATTAGACATTATCTAAATTGCAATATACCCACCAAATTCTCTCCTAATTAGTGAAATTAACATTACATGGAGATGTCTCAACTCTTATATACTATACATAAATACCCCCCTAAAAACACCTAAAACACACCAACAACTATAAGTGATGGAGGATGTTCCAAATGATGCAGTCATATCACGCACCTATCCTATATTATTTGGCATGTCGATATATGTTGACATACTCTATACTGCATGGATTAACAACACATCTACCTTCAGAAAAAATCAAACTTGTAGATAGAGTCAATTCAAATAGCGATCGTGTCTGCTAGATCGCTATTTAACGGTAAATGTGGGGGTTAGGCAATATGTTGTATACGAAGTTTGAAAAGGCTGGATTAATGGAGGAAGACATCTGATGCACGAGCGTGTCTAAAGATGAGAACGCTATTCCTAGGCAGAGGATCTGCATGGTCGGAGACACACTTGGACAACTAAGGATAAGTGTGGGGTAGTTTGGCATGTAACGGAGGGACTGTAAACAAGTGGGTGGGGAACTTGCACACCTATATTCTATGTCAAGAACGCTAAGCTCATAGATGCTTGGCCAGTGTTAACACAAGCGTTATGAGGTCTGGACATAGCGATTGAATGACATAATGTTCAAAGTTATAAACATATTATTGTGTCTACATTGTAAGACACACCATGTTTCATCGTAAAAAATAAAGATGAAAATAGAGGTTATGTGCCAGGGTTCCCGTTACTACCGTCACTGTATATATTTTTTCAAACTTAGATATATTAGCTGTGAAAGCTATCATTCCTCTTGTCCATATAAGTTATGTGACTGTGTAGTCAATAAGATCAGAAGTACAATGCTGTGTTTAGAAAGTAAGTTAGCCTCCAGTAATGAATGAACAAGATGTGGATCCACCATAAAGGATACCTTCATTTCTAGAACCTCATTACTGCAAACAGTAGCATGTCAACCCTCTCATTGTTTTTATCTACTAGTGTGTACTGTAAGTGCAATATTAAGGAATTTATTTTTACTTTTCTCAGAAATAGCCTTTTTATTTAGATTTTTCCTTGTTTATTGCTTTATTTACATGATCTATTTGTTCCTAATACATTATAAAGTCTTACAGTGACCCAGTTTCAACACAAAGCTTTTGCCTAGATCTGTTTTTGCTTCTAAGCGAAATACAATGTGATGTACAGTATATTTGCTTAGTAGACCATTAAAGGTATGAAATATAACTTGTGTTTTAAGGTCCGTAAACATTTTCTTCCAATTAATTAGCTGTAAAGTTTTCCCATTTAAAATTCTATAGTTTAGTTAGTCATACATACTGTTGTCTGTGCAACACGTTCTTAAAGTAACCAATGTTATAATCACTGATTTCTTTGAATTTTCTGTGTTATGCATTGTTTTACCACATTTGCACTGGACTCTTCAGTTAACTTTTCAGAACAAATAAACCAATATCCACTACTTGTCTTACCTGTAGCTAAGCCCCCATTTCTCCATGTGTTTTAAAGTATTGATGCTTTACCCCCTCAAAAAAAAGCCAAAAAACCCACAAAGGCAGACCGAGTACATTAAAATAATAAAACAGTCCAATGTCTGTAATAGAGCAATATTGAGGTTGAGAAGTTGAGAACACAGTCCGGAACATAGCCAAATTTCATACACTGATATCAGTCAGATCAGGCAAGTTATAGATAGATCAAGCAGATGGTAGACGGACAGTTAGCAAAACAAGGTCAGTAAACAAAGCTGGTAACGAGACAGAGTAATCAAAAACACATCACAAGCAGATAGCTGCAGAGCTGATAAGCACAAACTGCAACAGGAAAAGATGAACAGATTGTGGAAGGTTTAAAAAGAGGGTTCCACCAATGAAACATGCAAAGAAAACCCCAATATGATTGGCCAATCATGAAATTCAAACTAAACAAACAAAAACCCAAGAGAAACAAAGCAAACAGAATCAAATGATGCAAACATTTTTCAAGACAATTATACTGGCTAAATTCACTCCCTCCCCCTTACAGGTACCCAGGACTAGGGATGGCCGGTTCACGGATCTGAACTCGGATCTGCAGCGGAATTATCCCGTTCGCAAACGGCGGATTTTTCCGGATTTTCCGCCTTCCGAACTTCCGATTCGCGGATTTTTTGTATTTTCGAAATTTTCGAAATTACGAGTTTCACGTATTTTCGAAAATGTTTGAAAATACTAGTTTTCTCGTAATTTCGAAAATTCGCGAAAACCCGTAATTTCAAAAAATTTTCGGGTATTTTTCATTTTGATGGGTCCCTCGCGGATTTTCGAATTTTCGAATTTTTTCGAAAATTCGCGGATCCTCGAGCGGACCGGATTTTGCGAAGTTCGGACATCTTTACCCAGGACCTGATTCATTAATTTGTCACCCCTGGGTACATTTTCTATCTTCAGCAATACTTACATAAAGATTCCATTTATGCCCCAGTCTCACACCGCCTTTGAGACTGGGAAGACACACTATTCCAGAGTCACATCTTCCAATTTGCTTGAGTTGTGGATAGCCTGAAAATGAGTGTATTCAGGGGTATGTGTTAACACATTATCTTTTGAAATGAAAGTTTTTTTTTAAATGTATGTTTGATTTTGAATGTCCTAAGCCAGTCAAAAGGAAATGAAGAATCTCTTTAACCTATTCTAATATTTCTTTAAGAAAGGTATACGATATAAATCAGAAAATGTATGAGTTTTTGTGGTTTCCCTTAAGGTTCCCAAACACATACCTTGTATATCCAGCTTTCCTAACTGTATCATCATTTTACGAACATCTTATCTAAGATGATCAGCAATTCATGCATGCAAGGCCAGTGGCACATGAGATGGCTTTTATTGCTATGATCCTCTCAGGTAGAAATGGAGCTTTTAAATGCCCTTAAGCTTGGGAAACTACTTTCTGTTTTATTGAATTAGACATGTGCAGCCTAAAAGAAAACGCGATTTAAAATAAGAACATTGACTTCACTGAGCTTAAAGGATAACTGTATTGCCTCAATGCATTTTTAAAAAAAATTACTTTAGAAAGAGTAAAGGTATGCAGCCCTCCCCGTAATTTTTTTTCCTGATTTCGAGCCTCTCTCTGCCTTCAATTAGCCGTGCTGTGAAGGCGGTGTAACAATTCTGTCTGCCACTAACTGTCACTCAGAGCTAGCATGGGAGAAACACTCCTCCACCCATCCTTGATCAGCTTGATTATGTAGGCTGTATCCTAGCAACAGGACATTTCAAGTTTGTTTAACCGGCAGAGGAGGAGGAGAGAGGCTGTAACAGACATTCCCACCAGCGAAATGGGCCATCTAGGAGGCGGGCTTTTAGCACTCCTCTTTGCTGTGTGATATCTAAGGGAGGGCAGCACAGCTGTAAATGTGAGTAAGTGATTTCAGCTGCTGGAAGTGTGGACATGTAATGGGGCTGATGGTTTTTTTTTTATATTGTTGTCCTTTAATGGATGCTGTTTTAAGGTGCCATACACCCACCACCTATTCCTAGTTTGCCTCTCCAAGTGAAATTAAACTAAAGTGTGCACCAAATTCTTATTGATTAGAGTGTTGAAAATAGAAGTTTTAAATAGTATCTGTAACCCATGTTAAGTTCTATTTGAAACATACATGTTGCTGTCATTTTAGAATTGCTTCTTTATGAAAAACGTCACTATTCTCATTCTGATTAGGCTGTATAATTCTTGGTCTGCAGAGCTGCATTGATTTGCACATTACTGTGTGCAATGGAATTTACTACTGTAGGTAATGGTCAGAAATATGGCAGTGTAGGCAGAGTAGATGCATGGTAAGTAATATAAAAAGCAGTGCCTTATTTAGGGTTGGATAAAACATTGAAATAAATATTTTTTGTTGTTGCTTTGGATGTTGCATTTATTATTTATGGATCATGTTTTGATTGATCATATTATACATTATTGCAAAATAATGTTGCAAGTTTTTTTTGACTTTAATGTAAATCTTTATCAAAATGTTTTTAAGGACATGTCCATTCATAAAACTAAACTACCTTCCCCAAAGATCCCTCTGAAGATACTTATAAGACCCAGTCCTTTACTGCCTGGGTGCTGCCTCATGCTGCTGTTGCGAGCTGATATTGATCATGCTCAGCAGTAGTTAGGTGCTTTCTGACATCAATGGCAGAGCAGGGAAGCACAGCAGAACTACGAGGGACCAGGCCATGTAAATATCTTCAGAGGCATCTTTGGGGAAGATAAGTGAAAGTGGGGGGTTGGAGGTGAGGGGGGTATTAAAATTTAGTTTTATGACTGGTCATGCCCTTTAATATTTGTCACATTAATGATTGCCTGCTATCTTCAATGAATCTTCAAGGCTATACTTTTCTATATGCTATTTGGGAATAAAGGATAAACAACTGAATTATATTGAGATTCCTCTGAATTTTGGAATGAATAAAAAGCATAAAGGAGTAATTTGATCTGGGGTATTAAAGTTACTCTACACTTATTATTGGTAATGGTAATTTGGTAATATGATTTTAGTAGCAAATAAAAAGAAAAACAAACAAACTTTAAGCTTCCTTATTGGTTCCTTAAGCTTTTTCAGAAAGGTCAAGTCCTTTTCTTTACTAAAAAAAACCCTTCCCTTTATGTAAACAGCTTTTTTCCCCCTACTCATTTTATTTGGTTTCAGGAGTATATTTCTCTTTGACCTCATGTAAAGTTTACACCAGTTATGTCCAGCCTGCATCTCCCCGGTATATCCATTTATACAATAGCTTTTGTTTGCTTTTTCCATACAGCTTGATGCCTAGAACTATATTGCCCCAGGTAATAACCTTATATCTTTATCCTTATAGTTTTGTCAGAATGTCTTTGTATGTTTTTTTTTATTATTTCTCATGTGCATGGTTGAACATTGTGGCCATATTGTTCAGTTTCAGAACAAAGACATGGCAGTATTTATCAAAGAGGGATAACTGCTTTGATAAATACTGAAAGCCAAGAAAATAGCTGTGAGGTTGCTGACATTGCGATTAAATGATATTTCTCACTATTTCATTAATTGGGTGGGTGTTACAAAGGTTTTGATTTTTTGAACAGCCAAAAATCTGAAAAACCCACTAGATACATTTATAAGTAATTAATATAATTTCCATGTTGGAACCATTAAACACCCTTAAGAGAATAAGAACTGATAGAAGATCTGTATGGTGGAAAAAAATACATCATAACTGTTCCAAACTAATTAAAGGGCATTTATGCTAGCTAAACTGCTTTTTTCATACAAAAAAGGAAAGTAAGTATAATTGTCCAGGTGTGTTAGTTCCTGTGAAGTGTACTGTGAAGCATACACTTAGCAGGGCAGGACTTCCACCAGATCGAAGAGGTGAATTATAGAGCTGACCCCTAGTACCCACAGGTTAATTTTATAAATCACTCAGCAGCCACAGCAAATGGAGGGATGAGACACAGATTGTTGTATCGTTGGGAATATGCTCTGTCTACTGGGACAATGTTGTTCATTTTACTATTTACTATAGTTTCCATTACTAAAATACTTAAATAATGGGGATAAGATATGATATAGATAACGTAGGATGCCATAAAGCAAACATCTTAAACTTTTCCCCCCTTCTGTATACACTAAAGAACTTTCAAGTATAAATACCATGGAGTATAGTAGCAATAATGGTCAAAGGGTGTGTTGCACTTCAGATACCAATAAATAACGTAATATTAATAAAGCTCCAGGTCCGGATAAAATACATCCTCGGGTTCTTAGAGAACTACGTTCAGTTTTATCAAGGCCATTGTTTCTTATTTTCTCAGATTCCCTTATATTGGGAAACATGCTTCTGGATTTGGAAAAGGCTGATGTAATTCCAATTTTTAAAAAGGTAGTCATTTTGTAAAGTTTGATATGGGAACATATTCTACTACTGACAAAATTAGTAGTAATTGGCATGGATTAATGAGGAACAGATCTTGTCAAACCAAATTCCTATTCAGTAGATAAATT
Organism: Hymenochirus boettgeri; assembly: GCA_019447015.1. Classification (NCBI taxonomy): domain Eukaryota; kingdom Metazoa; phylum Chordata; class Amphibia; order Anura; family Pipidae; genus Hymenochirus; species Hymenochirus boettgeri. The sequence continues at coordinate 189,597,895 of CM033475.1, forward strand.
ATACTTAGAAATTGCTAAGGCTTTTGATACAGTCCCCCATAGCCAACGTATGTAAAAGCTAAGGTCTGTTGGGCTTGGGCGCCACATTTTTACATGATGGGAAATTGGTTTATTGGTTGAATGCAGAGAGTTGGTAATGTTGCTTCATCAATGTGGACTAAGGTTCTAACTGGTTTGCCTCAAGGTTCTGTGTCGAGGCCACTTCTATATATCAGTGATTTGGAAGTAGGTATTTTCAGCAATAAAAAGCTAAGAAAAGCTCTGTGTTTGCAGATTACACCAAACGTTGTAAACCATTAAAAGCTATAGATGATGTGCAATTGTTGCAGGCAGATTGTCATATTGGGCTGCTTAGTGGCAGATGAGAGTCAATGTTGATAAATGTAAGGTGATGCATTTTGTACTTAAAAACCCCTGTGCTGCTAATATTATAAATGGCTCTGTGTTAAAGGGACACAAAAGTGAAAAAAAAATGACTCGCCATTCTCCTTTTCTATATGTTTAGTGCTCCCAGGAACTGGATCTCTTTTTGCTCTCAGTGCTCCCTGTCACTAGTTTTCCTTATGTTCTGTTTTAATGGATATCAAGCTTAAATGTAGCAAGCAGCGCCAGGTGGAAACAGCTATAGCCAGCAAGGTATTGTCTTGTAAAAAGATGGGTTCAAGGTAGAAAAATATTATTCTCTCTCTTAACAAAACACTGGTATGGCCTTATTTAAAATATGTGGAGCAATTTTGAAATTCTTTGTACAAAAAGGATATCTTGGAAATGGAAATTGTTCAGAGAAGGACAACTAAATTAATAAGGTGGTTGGGGAAGCATGAATATGAAGACAGATTGAATGAGTTAGTTATGCAGAAAAGGAGCTTGTGTAGCGATATGATCACTGTGTATAAATGCATTAATAGGACATACAATAAACTATCTGGTGCATTGTTCATCAATAGAACATGTCAGAGGACACATGGACATCCCTTAAGACTGAAAGAAAAGAAGTTTAGTCTTCAAGTGTGGAAGGGGTTTTTCACTGTGAGAACAGTAAAACTTTAAAACTATGCAACTGTCTTCCATTTGTTGTGGTGCTGGCAGGTTCATAGCTTAGTTTTAAAAAAAACCATTTTTAGTTCTATAAGTTCTATTCTATCTATACGTTCAAATTTGCACAACAAATGAATGCTGCATATTATAGAGTTTATAAAATAAGTTATAAGAATATTTAGAGTTTACTGATTTTTCCCTAACACTAAAACCTGTAGTACATAAATATGAAAATACACCTTTTTGTACCTCCAGTTCTATGGGATCATGCAAGAAATGATTTACTATTTAATGAAAGAAATGTTCAAAATGTCATTTCTATTGTATATTTTTTCATCCATGACTGCGTGCATTTTAATAGGCAAATCATAATTTAATTAACGTATAAATGTTTTCTGCTGGTTTTAATTAAAAGTGTTTTAGTATTTACCTAACCCTCCTTGAACAAAATCAGTGAAGTAGTGGAAATATTACACTACTCCTTCAGAATGCAAGTCAACATAGCTGTCTTTACTTATTTTGTATTCACAAAGGCTCTTCTAGCACTTACAGCTGAATCACATTAACTGGCTTTTCCTTGGGTAATCTCATCCACTATGGATTTTTTAATCATTTTTTAAGAAGGGTTTTTTTCCCTTTATCTTGGTAAAAAAAAAGATGAAGAGGTCAAGGGACAGAGAAATATAAAAGATCTAATTAAACGGGGAGGGGGGGGGAATCGGCAAAATCTCTTATTTACTGTTATAGTAGTGGAATATCTCATTACAATATGAAAAAAGATGTATGTGTGGGGGGAAGCAAAAATAATAATAAAAACATGATATTTAAGAATTAGTTTGAGTTGAAAAGTGTACACTTTTCAACTCAAACTAATTCTTAAATATCATGTTTTTATTATTATTTTTGCTTCCCCCCACACATACATCTTTTTTCATATTGTAATGAGATATTCCACTACTATAACAGTAAATAAGAGATTTTGCCGATTCCCCCCCCCTCCCCGTTTAATTAGATCTTTTATATTTCTCTGTCCCTTGACCTCTTCATCTTTTTTTTTACCAAGATAAAGGGAAAAAAACCCTTCTTAAAAAATGATTAAAAAATCCATAGTGGATGAGATTACCCAAGGAAAAGCCAGTTAATGTGATTCAGCTGTAAGTGCTAGAAGAGCCTTTGTGAATACAAAATAAGTAAAGACAGCTATGTTGACTTGCATTCTGAAGGAGTAGTGTAATATTTCCACTACTTCACTGATTTTGTTCAAGGAGGGTTAGGTAAATACTAAAACACTTTTAATTAAAACCAGCAGAAAACATTTATACGTTAATTAAATTATGATTTGCCTATTAAAATGCACGCAGTCATGGATGAAAAAATATACAATAGAAATGACATTTTGAACATTTCTTTCATTAAATAGTAAATCATTTCTTGCATGATCCCATAGAACTGGAGGTACAAAAAGGTGTATTTTCATATTTATGTACTACAGGTTTTAGTGTTAGGGAAAAATCAGTAAACTCTAAATATTCTTATAACTTATTTTATAAACTCTATAATATGCAGCATTCATTTGTTGTGCAAATTTGAACGTATAGATAGAATAGAACTTATAGAACTAAAAATGGTTTTTTTTAAAACTAAGCTATGAACCTGCCAGCACCACAACAAATGGAAGACAGTTGCATAGTTTTAAAGTTTTACTGTTCTCACAGTGAAAAACCCCTTCCACACTTGAAGACTAAACTTCTTTTCTTTCAGTCTTAAGGGATGTCCATGTGTCCTCTGACATGTTCTATTGATGAACAATGCACCAGATAGTTTATTGTATGTCCTATTAATGCATTTATACACAGTGATCATATCGCTACACAAGCTCCTTTTCTGCATAACTAACTTATTCAATCTGTCTTCATATTCATGCTTCCCCAACCACCTTATTAATTTAGTTGTCCTTCTCTGAACAATTTCCATTTCCAAGATATCCTTTTTGTACAAAGAATTTCAAAATTGCTCCACATATTTTAAATAAGGCCATACCAGTGTTTTGTTAAGAGAGAGAATAATATTTTTCTACCTTGAACCCATCTTTTTACAAGACAATACCTTGCTGGCTATAGCTGTTTCCACCTGGCGCTGCTTGCTACATTTAAGCTTGATATCCATTAAAACAGAACATAAGGAAAACTAGTGACAGGGAGCACTGAGAGCAAAAAGAGATCCAGTTCCTGGGAGCACTAAACATATAGAAAAGGAGAATGGCGAGTCATTTTTTTTTCACTTTTGTGTCCCTTTAACACAGAGCCATTTATAATATTAGCAGCACAGGGGTTTTTAAGTACAAAATGCATCACCTTACATTTATCAACATTGACTCTCATCTGCCACTAAGCAGCCCAATATGACAATCTGCCTGCAACAATTGCACATCATCTATAGCTTTTAATGGTTTACAACGTTTGGTGTAATCTGCAAACACAGAGCTTTTCTTAGCTTTTTATTGCTGAAAATACCTACTTCCAAATCACTGATATATAGAAGTGGCCTCGACACAGAACCTTGAGGCAAACCAGTTAGAACCTTAGCCCACATTGATGAAGCAACATTACCAACTCTCTGCATTCAACCAATAAACCAATTTCCCATCATGTAAAAATGTGGCGCCCAAGCCCAACAGACCTTAGCTTTTACATACGTTGGCTATGGGGGACTGTATCAAAAGCCTTAGCAATTTCTAAGTATAATTTATCTACTGAATAGGAATTTGGTTTGACAAGATCTGTTCCTCATTAATCCATGCCAATTACTACTTATTTTGTCAGTAGTAGAATATGTTCCCATATCAAACTTTACAAAATGACTACCTTTTTAAAAATTGGAATTACATCAGCCTTTTCCAAATCCAGAAGCATGTTTCCCAATATAAGGGAATCTGAGAAAATAAGAAACAATGGCCTTGATAAAACTGAACGTAGTTCTCTAAGAACCCGAGGATGTATTTTATCCGGACCTGGAGCTTTATTAATATTACGTTATTTATTGGTATCTGAAGTGCAACACACCCTTTGACCATTATTGCTACTATACTCCATGGTATTTATACTTGAAAGTTCTTTAGTGTATACAGAAGGGGGAAAAAGTTTAAGATGTTTGCTTTATGGCATCCTACGTTATCTATATCATATCTTATCCCCATTATTTCGGTATTTTAGTAATGGAAACTATAGTAAATAGTAAAATGAACAACATTGTCCCAGTAGACAGAGCATATTCCCAACGATACAACAATCTGTGTCTCATCCCTCCATTTGCTGTGGCTGCTGAGTGATTTATAAAATTAACCTGTGGGTACTAGGGGTCAGCTCTATAATTCACCTCTTCGATCTGGTGGAAGTCCTGCCCTGCTAAGTGTATGCTTCACAGTACACTTCACAGGAACTAACACACCTGGACAATTATACTTACTTTCCTTTTTTGTATGAAAAAAGCAGTTTAGCTAGCATAAATGCCCTTTAATTAGTTTGGAACAGTTATGATGTATTTTTTTCCACCATACAGATCTTCTATCAGTTCTTATTCTCTTAAGGGTGTTTAATGGTTCCAACATGGAAATTATATTAATTACTTATAAATGTATCTAGTGGGTTTTTCAGATTTTTGGCTGTTCAAAAAATCAAAACCTTTGTAACACCCACCCAATTAATGAAATAGTGAGAAATATCATTTAATCGCAATGTCAGCAACCTCACAGCTATTTTCTTGGCTTTCAGTATTTATCAAAGCAGTTATCCCTCTTTGATAAATACTGCCATGTCTTTGTTCTGAAACTGAACAATATGGCCACAATGTTCAACCATGCACATGAGAAATAATAAAAAAAAACATACAAAGACATTCTGACAAAACTATAAGGATAAAGATATAAGGTTATTACCTGGGGCAATATAGTTCTAGGCATCAAGCTGTATGGAAAAAGCAAACAAAAGCTATTGTATAAATGGATATACCGGGGAGATGCAGGCTGGACATAACTGGTGTAAACTTTACATGAGGTCAAAGAGAAATATACTCCTGAAACCAAATAAAATGAGTAGGGGGAAAAAAGCTGTTTACATAAAGGGAAGGGTTTTTTTTTAGTAAAGAAAAGCACTTGACCTTTCTGAAAAAGCTTAAGGAACCAATAAGGTTTATTTATTTGCTACTAAAATCATATTACCAAATTACCATTACCAATAATAAGTGTAGAGTAACTTTAATACCCCAGATCAAATTACTCCTTTATGCTTTTTATTCATTCCAAAATTCAGAGGAATCTCAATATAATTCAGTTGTTTATCCTTTATTCCCAAATAGCATATAGAAAAGTATAGCCTTGAAGATTCATTGAAGATAGCAGGCAATCATTAATGTGACAAATATTAAAGGGCATGACCAGTCATAAAACTAAATTTTAATACCCCCCTCACCTCCAACCCCCCACTTTCACTTATCTTCCCCAAAGATGCCTCTGAAGATATTTACATGGCCTGGTCCCTCGTAGTTCTGCTGTGCTTCCTTGCTCTGCCATTGATGTCAGAAAGCACCTAACTACTGCTGAGCATGATCAATATCAGCTCGCAACAGCAGCATGAGGCAGCACCCAGGCAGTAAAGGACTGGGTCTTATAAGTATCTTCAGAGGGATCTTTGGGGAAGGTAGTTTAGTTTTATGAATGGACATGTCCTTAAAAACATTTTGATAAAGATTTACATTAAAGTCAAAAAAAACTTGCAACATTATTTTGCAATAATGTATAATATGATCAATCAAAACATGATCCATAAATAATAAATGCAACATCCAAAGCAACAACAAAAATATTTATTTCAATGTTTTATCCAACCCTAAATAAGGCACTGCTTTTTATATTACTTACCATGCATCTACTCTGTTTTAGATCCGCCTACACTGCCATATTTCTGACCATTACCTACAGTAGTAAATTCCATTGCACACAGTAATGTGCAAATCAATGCAGCTCTGCAGACCAAGAATTATACAGCCTAATCAGAATGAGAATAGTGACGTTTTTCATAAAGAAGCAATTCTAAAATGACAGCAACATGTATGTTTCAAATAGAACTTAACATGGGTTACAGATACTATTTAAAACTTCTATTTTCAACACTCTAATCAATAAGAATTTGGTGCACACTTTAGTTTAATTTCACTTGGAGAGGCAAACTAGGAATAGGTGGTGGGTGTATGGCACCTTAAAACAGCATCCATTAAAGGACAACAATATAAAAAAAAAAAACATCAGCCCCATTACATGTCCACACTTCCAGCAGCTGAAATCACTTACTCACATTTACAGCTGTGCTGCCCTCCCTTAGATATCACACAGCAAAGAGGAGTGCTAAAAGCCCGCCTCCTAGATGGCCCATTTCGCTGGTGGGAATGTCTGTTACAGCCTCTCTCCTCCTCCTCTGCCGGTTAAACAAACTTGAAATGTCCTGTTGCTAGGATACAGCCTACATAATCAAGCTGATCAAGGATGGGTGGAGGAGTGTTTCTCCCATGCTAGCTCTGAGTGACAGTTAGTGGCAGACAGAATTGTTACACCTCCTTCACAGCACGGCTAATTGAAGGCAGAGAGAGGCTCGAAATCAGGAAAAAAAATTACGGGGAGGGCTGCATACCTTTACTCTTTCTAAAGTAATTTTTTTTAAAAATGCATTGAGGCAATACAGTTATCCTTTAAGCTCAGTGAAGTCAATGTTCTTATTTTAAATCGCGTTTTCTTTTAGGCTGCACATGTCTAATTCAATAAAACAGAAAGTAGTTTCCCAAGCTTAAGGGCATTTAAAAGCTCCATTTCTACCTGAGAGGATCATAGCAATAAAAGCCATCTCATGTGCCACTGGCCTTGCATGCATGAATTGCTGATCATCTTAGATAAGATGTTCGTAAAATGATGATACAGTTAGGAAAGCTGGATATACAAGGTATGTGTTTGGGAACCTTAAGGGAAACCACAAAAACTCATACATTTTCTGATTTATATCGTATACCTTTCTTAAAGAAATATTAGAATAGGTTAAAGAGATTCTTCATTTCCTTTTGACTGGCTTAGGACATTCAAAATCAAACATACATTTAAAAAAAAACTTTCATTTCAAAAGATAATGTGTTAACACATACCCCTGAATACACTCATTTTCAGGCTATCCACAACTCAAGCAAATTGGAAGATGTGACTCTGGAATAGTGTGTCTTCCCAGTCTCAAAGGCGGTGTGAGACTGGGGCATAAATGGAATCTTTATGTAAGTATTGCTGAAGATAGAAAATGTACCCAGGGGTGACAAATTAATGAATCAGGTCCTGGGTAAAGATGTCCGAACTTCGCAAAATCCGGTCCGCTCGAGGATCCGCGAATTGTCGAAAAAATTCGAAAATTCGAAAATCCGCGAGGGACCCATCAAAATGAAAAATACCCGAAAATTTTTTGAAATTACGGGTTTTCGCGAATTTTCGAAATTACGAGAAAACTAGTATTTTCAAACATTTTCGAAAATACGTGAAACTCGTAATTTCGAAAATTTCGAAAATACAAAAAATCCGCGAATCGGAAGTTCGGAAGGCGGAAAATCCGGAAAAATCCGCCGTTTGCGAACGGGATAAATCCGCTGCAGATCCGAGTTCAGATCCGCGAACCGGCCATCCCTAGTCCTGGGTACCTGTAAGGGGGAGGGGGTGAATTTAGCCAGTATAATTGTCTTGAAAAATGTTTGCATCATTTGATTCTGTTTGCTTTGTTTCTCTTGGGTTTTTGTTTGTTTAGTTTGAATTTCATGATTGGCCAATCATATTGGGGTTTTCTTTGCATGTTTCATTGGTGGAACCCTCTTTTTAAACCTTCCACAATCTGTTCATCTTTTCCTGTTGCAGTTTGTGCTTATCAGCTCTGCAGCTATCTGCTTGTGATGTGTTTTTGATTACTCTGTCTCGTTACCAGCTTTGTTTACTGACCTTGTTTTGCTAACTGTCCGTCTACCATCTGCTTGATCTATCTATAACTTGCCTGATCTGACTGATATCAGTGTATGAAATTTGGCTATGTTCCGGACTGTGTTCTCAACTTCTCAACCTCAATATTGCTCTATTACAGACATTGGACTGTTTTATTATTTTAATGTACTCGGTCTGCCTTTGTGGGTTTTTTGGCTTTTTTTTGAGGGGGTAAAGCATCAATACTTTAAAACACATGGAGAAATGGGGGCTTAGCTACAGGTAAGACAAGTAGTGGATATTGGTTTATTTGTTCTGAAAAGTTAACTGAAGAGTCAAGTGCAAATGTGGTAAAACAATGCATAACACAGAAAATTCAAAGAAATCAGTGATTATAACATTGGTTACTTTAAGAACGTGTTGCACAGACAACAGTATGTATGACTAACTAAACTATAGAATTTTAAATGGGAAAACTTTACAGCTAATTAATTGGAAGAAAATGTTTACGGACCTTAAAACACAAGTTATATTTCATACCTTTAATGGTCTACTAAGCAAATATACTGTACATCACATTGTATTTCGCTTAGAAGCAAAAACAGATCTAGGCAAAAGCTTTGTGTTGAAACTGGGTCACTGTAAGACTTTATAATGTATTAGGAACAAATAGATCATGTAAATAAAGCAATAAACAAGGAAAAATCTAAATAAAAAGGCTATTTCTGAGAAAAGTAAAAATAAATTCCTTAATATTGCACTTACAGTACACACTAGTAGATAAAAACAATGAGAGGGTTGACATGCTACTGTTTGCAGTAATGAGGTTCTAGAAATGAAGGTATCCTTTATGGTGGATCCACATCTTGTTCATTCATTACTGGAGGCTAACTTACTTTCTAAACACAGCATTGTACTTCTGATCTTATTGACTACACAGTCACATAACTTATATGGACAAGAGGAATGATAGCTTTCACAGCTAATATATCTAAGTTTGAAAAAATATATACAGTGACGGTAGTAACGGGAACCCTGGCACATAACCTCTATTTTCATCTTTATTTTTTACGATGAAACATGGTGTGTCTTACAATGTAGACACAATAATATGTTTATAACTTTGAACATTATGTCATTCAATCGCTATGTCCAGACCTCATAACGCTTGTGTTAACACTGGCCAAGCATCTATGAGCTTAGCGTTCTTGACATAGAATATAGGTGTGCAAGTTCCCCACCCACTTGTTTACAGTCCCTCCGTTACATGCCAAACTACCCCACACTTATCCTTAGTTGTCCAAGTGTGTCTCCGACCATGCAGATCCTCTGCCTAGGAATAGCGTTCTCATCTTTAGACACGCTCGTGCATCAGATGTCTTCCTCCATTAATCCAGCCTTTTCAAACTTCGTATACAACATATTGCCTAACCCCCACATTTACCGTTAAATAGCGATCTAGCAGACACGATCGCTATTTGAATTGACTCTATCTACAAGTTTGATTTTTTCTGAAGGTAGATGTGTTGTTAATCCATGCAGTATAGAGTATGTCAACATATATCGACATGCCAAATAATATAGGATAGGTGCGTGATATGACTGCATCATTTGGAACATCCTCCATCACTTATAGTTGTTGGTGTGTTTTAGGTGTTTTAGGGGGGTATTTATGTATAGTATATAAGAGTTGAGACATCTCCATGTAATGTTAATTTCACTAATTAGGAGAGAATTTGGTGGGTATATTGCAATTTAGATAATGTCTAATTAGCATGGTAGGCCTATATTATGTTTGATATAATCGTCAGAATGATGATACTGTGCCTATAAGTCGTTGAGAGCGCAGACGAGGGCACTACCCTGTAAAGTATGAAATATACTGTTGGGTATGATATCTGAACTGACGTATAAGTGTACAACTAGTTTGAGCATGTCTGTAATATCAATACAGTCACATTACTGCCTAGTTCAAAATTTACTAGAAAATCTGACATTACTGTGTTATAGAAACTGATTTTTTCATTTTGTGGACCTGGGAAGAGCAGACATTAGCTATGATGGCTAGTACAAAATCACAGAAGTAGATAACTTTAATAAAAAATTATTTAACTTTAACAATAGTGCCTGGTATATTTTAAATCTTAGATGCTTCCCTTCAATTTCCTATTGGGAAATCAAGTCTTTTTTTTTTTTTGCCCAAGGGTACTACCAAGCATTATTTCTAAAGTCGAATGAACTTTTTTACAAGTAAATCATTTCTAGAAAAAAGGAACAACTCAGTTGGACAGCCATTTCAGATGTAACAATGAAGCAATTAAATTAATAAGAGGTTCTCACATACAGTATTGTAAGTCATGAGGAGTTTCCTGAATGTGTTGACAATTAAGTAATAAAAGAAACATATTGGCTGATATTTCTTCTTTATTTCATTTTGATGGCAATATAGACTATACATAATCCATCAAAGTGTGTGTGTGTGTTTCTTAAAACACAGTTTTAAAAAGAACCATTTAATGGTGGAACAGTTATCAAAACAAAAGGATTATTGGAAACTGTCAAAGTTGCTCAGACACTATTTGGATGTACTGTAATGTATCATACAGTTCCTATGCTAGACATTATTTTGTAAACAATGCAGTATGTATGTTTTTGGTTTATGCAACAACTGAACAATTAACTCTTTGGGGCTATGTACGGTGAGAATATTTGTGTCTTAAAACCACTTTAGCCGATGTATCAAGGGTTAATGCAGATTTAAGACAGAACTAACGGCGGTTGTGGCAATACTAATAAAAACTGGGTCATGAAAACGAAACCAATGTACCGAGACAATATCGGCTCGAAATATTTGTTGTATTCAGTTAGATCAACTGGACTTTGAAGTTAAGTTCTTAAAGATGTTTCACTAGTCATCCGACTGGCTTTCTCAATTCAGAATGACCTGTACAAGAATATGTTGGCTATAAATACCCTGGAAAGTCCCAATCATCATATAACAGAAAGGTTCAACAATTACAATAACACATATGAGTCTGTAACAAGGGATCCCACCAGCCACTACAAGAAAAAGACTTACTACAACAGCTTCAAAAAGACTTACCACAACAGCTTCAAAAGGGTAAATCATCAATCATCAGAATTAATTAACCAACACCCTAGGGCCCATGTTTGGAAGTTCTAAGCATTACATCCAGGACTCCCAGGATTTCACTAATAACATTCAAGATGTAGAACTATGGTATCCTATGATGTGATATCCCTCTTCACATATATACCCACCAAGGAAGCTATTCAAACTGTGAGAGATTGGCTGGGCCAATACAATACCCTTACCAGCAGAACAGATCTTAACCCAAAACAGGTGTGTTCGCTACTGGACTTATTTTTTCAAAATAATATATTTCAAATATAAGGAAATGGTCTAAAAGCAAAAATATGGATGTGCTATGGGATCTCCAGTTTCAGCCATTGTGGCAAACATTTACCAATAGGAAGTGGAAACACAGACTCTTAATAATTTCAAGGGCATTGCACACAGCCACCGGTTCAGATAAGTGCACCTGGGTTAAAGTCCACCAGAATGACATACAAGCCCTCAGAGAAAACATAACGTGGTAGACCAAAATATCAGATTTTTTACAGAAAACCAGACCAGTATTTGATGTTTGACTTCCACCACCCTTTAGATCACAAGCTGGGTGTTATCAGAATCCTGCAACACAAAGCGGAGAACATCTGCACTAGCACAGAGGCAAAGGCTAAAAAATGTAAACATCTCAGGAGCCCTTAAAACTTGTGGATATCTTTGCCAAAAGGGATGGAAGGAAAGAAAAGGACACTAATACCAACAGTGAAGGAGGAAAGCAAGACAGTTGATACCTGATGCCTGATACCTGACACCTGATACCCGACACCTGATACCCGATACCTGATGATGTCCTAAAATGGACACCGTACAGGAGAAAGAACATGGTCATCCAATTTGTAGCAGAGGTCTCAGAGAAATTAAGACAAGGCATACCATTATGCTTTATACCAAACAACACACTGAGGCAGCAACTGGTGCATTAGAATGACCCAACACTAAAACATAAGAGAACGACATCATATATGCAGAGCAGTGAAGAGTGCTCTGATTTGCATGTAGGGGAGACAAAACAGCAGCTGCACCAAAGTATGGCCTAGCAAGAGGAGCAAACTCCTCGGGTCAGGACTCAGCCATGAACATGCATCTTTAGGAAAGATTGTATTGTCAACTTCTCTGCAAAGGAACAGGATTGGTTTAGGTGAGGTGTTAAAGAGAACATTTATGTAAAAATAGAGAAACCAAGCCTAAATAGAGGTGGTGTTAGTTGTGTTGGGGGGGTCAACACCAACGGTCAGCCATGTACAATGCTACTTTGAGATGCTTTACCCTGGACAGTTACGATAACACCTCTTAGCTACAATGTAACACCTTGCATTCAGAAGGTCTCTGAAACCTTGTCTGTTAGGGACCTTTATAGCCAACAGATTATTTTATCCATTCATTCTGAATTTATAAAGCCAGTCAGATGACTAATGAAATGTCTTCAAGAACTAAACTTCAAGTTCAGTTGATCTCAATACCAACAGATATAAAGTGGGATGCAAATGTTTGGGAAACCTTGTTAATCGTCATGATTTTCCTGTATAAATCGTTGGTTGTTATGATAAAAAATGTCAGTTTAATATATCATATAGGAGACACACAAAGTGATATTTGAGAAGTGAAATGAAGTTTTGGATTTACAGAAAGTGTGCAATAACTGTTTAAGCAAAATTAGGGCAGGTGCGCACCACAAAAAATAAATGAAATCAATATTGAGTAGATCCTCCTTTTGCAGAAATCACAGCCTCTAAATACTTCCTGTAGGTTCCAATGAGAGTCTGGATTCTGGTTGAAGGTATTTTGGACCACTCCTCTTTACAAAACATCTCTAGTTCATTGGGCAAAAATGGGCAATATAGAAAATCTCAGAGAACTTAATTAAAAAAAAAACTGTATTTAAGAAATATATCCAAAAAGCCTCCTTTTTAAGGAGACTTTACTCTCTGTCCCCTTTTCTAGTTCCTTGTGGTACGTGATCTATAATTTGAAAGCTCACTTCCACCCTCCTGTTGTGATTATCCATAACATAGGCCGATATGGCCGTATTGTAAGCAACCTTAAGTGCTGCATTGACATGTTTAGCAATTCTTTTATAAGCTGGTCGAACAGTCTTGCCAACATACTATTTGCCACATATGCATGTTGCCAGATATATCACGTATATTGATCTACAATTAAAATACCTCTTGATGGAAAAGGATTTATCTGTGTGGCTACTTTTAAATGTCTGAGAAACATGGATGTATTTACACTTTACAGCATTTCTGGCCACATCTATAGCATCCCTTGAGTTGGTTTGTTGTTGGAGCCCTTACTGAAAAGACTTGTGGATACAATTGTCCCTATACAGTAGTTCTTCCCTTCCTGAAACTCAATCTAGGACAGGGAGGGAGTATACCTTTTAGAACCGGGTCCATGAGTAGAGTAGGCCAGTGTTTGTGTAGTATTCCATGAACTTTATGGCTATTTTTGTTTTAGGTAGTTACAAAACTAGGGCTCTGGTTCTCTGACCTGCTTTCTCTCTCTCAAGTGTGGTCTTGTTTATTGCCCAAAAGTGATGTTCTGACTGCTCTCTCATATGCCCTTATAATATCTCCAGTGACATACCCTCTTTCTAGCAGCCTGTCCCAAAGTTCCATGGACCTGGCCTGGACTCCCAACTGGAACAGATACGCCTAAGGTGTAAAATCTGTCCATATGGCATTGCTCATATCACTGAAGTATTTCTGGTGATAGGCTTATATATCTATAGATGACCTTAATATGATTTTTAAACTGGTTTCAACTGTCAAAGATGAAGGTTAGCTCCCAATACCCCATAAATAAATTTGCATATGAGGGTGAAAATGTACCCCCTAACACCCCCCCATCATTAAACAAGAAAAATGTTAGAGATTTCATAATGAAACATTTTTGGTATCTGGATATATATTATTCTTATCCAGCCAATATCTGATGGATTTTAGCTCAATATCATGTGGTAATCAATGAGTAAAGGGAAGATATGTCCATCGTACACATACGTCCTCGTATGTGTCCATATCTGATAATTGTCTCATGGCTTCCGCCAAATAGGTCTCTGTATCTAGAACAACTATAGAACCGCCTTTAACAGCCATCTGTACCCCGATATCTGAATTATCTCTAATCTCTTTTAGAGTCGTAGATAGGGAAAATGGATTTATTCTTAAGTGCCGAGGGTACTGTAGGTAAAGATACATTATCAGTATTATTCATCAATGATATCAAAAGATCCATATTGCACTAACCTATAAACATCACATTTCCCCAATTGTATGTCGAGGTGTCAAAAAGTAGCAGAGTCTCAATATTATGGGCATCCCATCATCTGGAATCTGTTGAAAATGTCTCTTTAAAGTCAGTTTCCGAACAAATTGATTTAGATCTATCATTATATCGAAAGTCTTAGACGATTCAGGTAGGGCATAATTAAATCCCAAATTTAAGGCAGACACTTCGGTCTCGTTAAGATTATAGTGTGAGATATTAATTACATTGTCATTCACCTTGAGGGGACCCTCCAAATCTTATCTCTTGCCAATCGCTGGGTATTCAATTCCTCATCCTGCCCCTCCAGTACCGTGCCTCGCTGATTCAGATGTTTAGGTTGCTCTGCATATCTTCCTGCGACCCCTTTTCTTTCTCTTGTACCGGGTTTCTCTCTTAACTTGTCTCGATATCTCAACCTCGGGGGGACTGGAATGGTGGTCCAAATCTCTGGTGTCCTCTAATAAAAAAGAAGAAGGGGGGGAAAACAGGGGGGGGGGGAGGAGTCTTTCCTCTGTCGGCCATTAGTTTGTCCAGGGTCCTGTGTTACAAAATTAACTTTTCTCTCATGTGACCCTTGTCCGTTTTCTCAAATCATCTCGGTTGTGTGATCTACCATGCCTATTGTTGTGCCAAACATATACATTGTCCGATTCTGAATCTTTTTTATCTCTAAGAAACTTATGTTTCATTTTTTTGATATCATATTCCATTTTGGACATTTTATCCTTAATAGTTATGCTCTTTCCCACTCTTGCGATCTCTGTTTAGCAAATTGTCATTCATATATTGTATATCCTCCATTGCTTTTGTATGTTGTTTTTTAGTATATGTTATAATTAAATCCATCAGGTGGAAGGAGAAATCAGAAAGAACAGCATTCCAAGTTATCATGAAGTCCTTTGTAACTATATTGAAAGTCGGGTACTTTTTTATGCAGAGACCATGTGGAATACGTTTAGCTTTAATATAATTTTCTAGAGTACAGATGTCCCACCACATTTTTAGTTCTGAGGTCATCATTTTTCTAATTCCTTAGATAGATGTTCACTGTCCTTGGTCCATACTTGGTGATCCCAGTCACCATTTGGGTCATCTGCAAATACTAATTCCGCATCCTTATATCTATGATCTGCATTAGGTGTGCTGCTATGCTGTGTGTGTTCCATGTCTATATAGAATTATGTGTATCGAATGTTCCAATATAAAATGTCCAATCAATATTCCATCAATATAAACAATCAAGGTGTCTTCAGTATCTGTGACATCATACATTTAGCTGCAAAGAGGGAAAATGCTACATACCGAAAGAGCAGGTACTATGGGAGAGGCAATCCAAATTCAAACAAACAGCACGCACCTGCACGAATCGTGACAACAGTGTCCAAATTTATGCACCTGCCTAAGTTTGTTTAAACAAGAATTGCACACTTTCTGTAAATCCAAGAAACTTCATTTCACTTTTGAAATATCACTGTGTGTGCCTCCTATATGATATATTTTACGGACATTTTTTTATTATAACAACCCACGATTTATACAGGAAAATCATGACGATTAACAAGGTTGCCCAAACTTTCGCATCCCACTCTACCATGATTTGGATGAAAGAGAGCTCCTTAAAGTCTAGACACTATCGGATAAGTGCATTGCCTGAAGGGGGCAATTTAGAGCTATAGCAGCTCTCGGTACATAGCCCTATTAGTTGTCACTCTCTTTCGAGTTCCTAAAACCTTACTTACTGTGCATGTGCAGAATAGAACATAGCAAAAAGACAGTGATAGTTATGAATTCCTCTATAATTAAGGAATGTACACAGCAAATATACAATAACTAGCATTCAACAATAGAGAGGAAGGATTCTGCAACTTCAAGGGGATCAGATACACACACCCCTGGAAGCCACTGTAAATGAAGAGTGTCAGTCTCTACATTATAGTATTTAATGGGTGTTTCTCATCACTTGTCTGGTGATGACATTTATTGGAGCAATTTGAACTTACACCTAAAACTCAGGGGAACAGCATAATCAGCCATTAGGCAAGTGAATGACCAGCACTACTCTCTTAAGCAGAAAGACACCTTTAGTTGTTAGCAATATAAGTAGTTTTTAAAGGGTATCTCCACCAGGAAACTGACTTTGGGGTTTTTGGTTTAAATGTAAAATGGGAGGTAAAGAAGCTGTCTTACCTCCCATTCTCAAATAAAACCTGCAGGAGCCAGAAGAGAAGATATACGGAACATACCCGGTCTCCTGCTCCTCTGCTAATCTTCTGACAGAACCACAACAATGTCTTAGAAATTGGTCTATGCTTAGATTGAACAGTAAGGGGGAGAGGGGGCGCCCTTATTTGTGCACAAATTTGTGTGAAATTGATTAGATAAGGTTTCATTAATGAATAGAGCAATGGATGATTCAGATTGTCTGAAGAATCTGAAGAATTTTCTCCGATTAAGAATAAGAGATAAGAATTTTTGTTGAATGCCTTGCCTCAATACGAAATCCATAGACTTAGGTGTGATGGCATAAGTTAAAAGTACTGTGAGTGCTGTCCTCACTGCCTTGGTTGTGTTTCTTAATTTAGTGACGCCCATTTGAGTTTCTGTAAGCAGATGAGGCATAAGTTGACTCAGTCTGTTAGCCATTAGTTTTGTTAACAGTTTATAGTTATGGTCTACATGGTTACATAGTAACTGAGGTTGAATAAGGACACACGTCTATCAAGTACAACCTCCTTTTAAACCCTAACTTACAGATGATCCAGAGGAAGGTGCAAAAAAAAATCTTTAAAAAAAGAAAAAAAGGGGAAGGGGATGGGGGTTGGGTGTGTGGGGGAGAGATTCCTACCTGGCTCCAAGTATACCTGGATCAAACAGAACTACATTATATGTATTAAAAACAGTAAGTCTCAATATTTTTTAGTTTTAAAAACTTATCCAGCCCACTCTTAAAGCTATTCAATGAACTTGCCATTACCACATCTGCTGGAAGACAGTTCCACTGTTCTCACTGTAAGTAAACCTTTCCTAGCCAGAAGGTGAAACATATTTTATTCTAATATTAAAGGATGTCCACGAGTCCTCGGATATGACCTATTGGGGAACAATGCACCAGAGAGTTTATTGCATAAAGTGTATGTACACAGCCCTAACTTGTCTAATATGCCTGTATAGTCAAGCCCCTCTATTCACCTCATTCTAATTTCCAAGATGTCCCTTTTGTATATGGGATTCCAAAACTGCACTGCATATTCCAAATATTTTTCTCTCTTGAAATTATTCCCCTCTTTATACAAGACAATATTTTACTAGCTCTAACCGTTGCTGCCTGGCATTGTTTGCCAGGCAGCTTACTCTGTCAGCCAGAGTGAATAATCCTCTGGAAGTGTGAAAGCCTGTTATATGGATCCAGTGTGTAAGAATGAGAAATGCAAAAGTTTGCTAATCATAATTGAAGTTGTAAATTAGCCTAATTGGAGTACTTCCACAATCCTTGTATTGTATGTATTTATTGGGAGGCCTGGTCAAGCCACCATGTGGTAATAGCACCCACAACATGCCCCTTTTATGGGAAGTCCTATGCCTTTAATATAAAGCACTGGATGGCTCTTCCCTCATTTTAAAAAGCCAAAGGGCTGGGGGGAAGTGTGAGAGCCTGTTATATGGAGTGTGTAAGAATGAGAAATGCAAACGTTTGCTAATCGTAATTGAAGTAAAATACATTTATAAAGGTTAGAAGTTAGGACCTGCCAGACTGGGGTTACCTTGATGTGGTTGGAAGGCTTTTCATGTGATAACAGTAATATACTAAAAACCCTTTGTATATAAAGTATACCAGTGTGCAGATAATATGATATTGTATGGGGCCTAGGAATGTGCATTGATTATCTTTTCTATGTTTGAATATTCCTCATTAACATGTATACTCTTCATGTTATTACAGTCCCTGCTATAAGGACTAGGATGCTCTATAGTGAACACAGGGGGGGGGGGGCAGTTTAGCATTAACCTTTATGGCATCCACTACAACTATCTCAGACCCATTATTTAATGGTCCCACATTCTCAGTCCTCTTTTTTTTACTATTGATATACTTAAAAAACACTTTGGGATTAAACTCACTTTGTTCTGCTATCCGTATTTCCTTTTCTACTTTAGCTAGTTTAATGGCTTACTAGCACTCCTATTACAACAATTATACTTTCTGGAAACCTGTTCTGTTCCCTCCCATTTAAAGCCTTTTTCTTTTTTCCCTTTCCCTTTTTACCTGAGCATTAAGCCAGGTAGGAGTGGACCTAATGTTTTTACACTTGTTCCCTAAAGGTATAAATTTAGGAACGTAATAGTTAAATACCACTTTAAAAGGCTATAGTTCTGTTCAATAGCCTTACCTAGGAACAAATCTGTAGAAGCAGGAGTGATTCCTGTAACAACATAAGATAAGCTTCCCTAAAGTTAAACGTTCTTGTTAATCCAGTGCACTTTTGTTTTTTGCAACCTATATTAAATGACACTATATTATGATCAATATTCCCTAAGCTTCCCATTACCTTACCTACTTAGCAAAGACATAGAAAAAAAATGGGGAGACCAAAATTTGGTGATCACTTCTGATCACCAAATTATTGATCTTTGCCAGTGAATGAAAAATCACTTGCTGGAAAATGATTTGAGGGAAGTGATTTTTCCGATCGGATTTCGAACGCCCGTATTCCAAGTTTATCATCATTCCCTAAGATGATTTGATGATCATCTTTGGGAATGATCCAAAAAAAAAAAAAAAAAAACACACAAAAAAATTCTTAAAGTGATACACATCCCCCCCCCTTTTTTTTACCCTAAAACTATAAATTAGCAAAAAACTTTGTCTTCATCAAGCCTCCCAATGTCCCCGGTGATATCAGTAAAGTAAACACAGATTTATTATTTATTAAATAGAACATTGTTTGTTCGATTTCAAGCGAAACTAAGCCTTTTTTAGTAGGAAATTTTGCAGAGGTACCAAAAAAAGACCGGATTGAATTTTTAGGATCAGTAAAGTGTGCAAAAACTTGTGTGACTCTCCGTACTAACTGGTTTTCACTAAAATACCACTAAAAGGGAGAATGTGCGTGGGGGTGGGGGTGGGTTGTGGCGTTTTTTTCTTTTTTTCTTGTAATTGCAATTGCACATGGGTCCCATTTGAGCTAGTTGGTGGCCCCGTCTCTGCACCCACCCATTTGGCATACCGATTGATTCAGGACATGTGGGAGATTGCCATTTAGTGGGGTTTTTGAACCTTTGAGTCTTATTTTATTTTTTCACAAAATCTAAAAGCACGGAGTTCTATGAATAACAGCGTCTAGAATTCTTCATGTATATACGAAAGCATGACACTGATGTAGCTGAAGGTGTGTAGATTCCAAAAATATATAGTTTGTGGAGGGTATTTCCAAGTTGAATAGGCTGTTCAAATTACAGCACACTTTGATTTTTTCTTGTAATTGCACTTTTGCATGCACATATGGCATACTGTTTGATTCAGGACATTGGGGAGATTGATATTTGGTAACTTTTTCTTACATTCCATGAGGTTTTGGCATGATTTCTACCTTTGAAAATGTATTTTTGTTAATTTTTTCAGAAAATCTCAGAAAAGTGCGACCTTCTACGACGAACTGTGCCCACACCATTGATGGTATGAATGAACAAACTACAGTGTTACATAGCTGAACGAGTGTAGATTTCAGGAATATGTAGTATTGTCTCACTTCGTGGCTATTCGCTTCTACATCTGCATGGGTAACTATGCATATGGGTATGTGAGGGCTATTTCTGAGTTACAGCGTTGTTTTGTGGAAAAAACTGCAGACTGTTCAAATTCGGAGTTGGCAAAATATTTTCGCTTTTTCTGAGAAATCGTGCAATGTCTCACCGCATGTGTAACCACACATATGGCATACCATTTGATTCAGGACATTTGGGAGATTGATATTTAGTAACTTTTTTACATTCCATGAGGTATTGACATGATTTCTACCTTTTGAATATTGTTTGATGTTCATTTTTTTAGAAAATCTGCGAAAAGTGCGAACTTTTACGAAGAACTGCGGCCACACCATTGGTGGTATGAATGAACGAACTATAGCGTTACATAGCTGAAGTTGTGTAGATTTCAGGAATATATAGTGGGGGGTATTTCTGAGTTGGGGGCTGTTTTTTAGGAAAAACTGCAGACTGTTCAAATACAAAGCTGGCTAATTTATTTTTGCTATTACTGACATTCGGCATTGGTCACGCTCTGGGTTAGTTGGTAGCCATGTCTCTGGGTATACACATGAATGTGGCATACAGTTTTATTCAGGAGGGGTTAAGCTTTCATATTTGAGATGCGTTTGAACTTTCCTCTGCAGTTTTTAGCTGAA
Organism: Hymenochirus boettgeri; assembly: GCA_019447015.1. NCBI lineage: Eukaryota > Metazoa > Chordata > Amphibia > Anura > Pipidae > Hymenochirus > Hymenochirus boettgeri. The sequence goes on from CM033475.1 coordinate 189,618,749, forward strand.
ATTCGCATTTGATTTTGTCTCTGATTTTACAGTTTAGGAAAAAAAGGAAAATGTGAGAAAATAACTTACACTTGGATGAAGAGCTGCGCCCGGGTATCTGCATTTTGATCGAAACTCATAATATCCTGTGGGTGTGTAGTTTCTAAAAATATCTCACTTGTGAGGATATTTTAGTTAATTTGGAAGATATTCTGTGTTAATCGTCAGAAGTGGTTATACATTTTAATTTTGTGTAATATTCTTGAAGGTGCAGTTTTAGTTGGGGGGGGGGGGGGTCTCCTGTACAGGTAAATGGGGTACCTACTTATATCTGGTATCGTACTCGGGAGTATCAGAGCTTTTAGTAAGATTTTTGTGTGTAACCTTAAGAGAACTATTAGTAAAAATAGTAAAAATCCACGAAAATTTGCAAATTTTTTGACATTTTACCCATAATTCCAGTAAAATTTCCAAAAAAGTTACAAATATTACCATGTTAAAGTACATTTTGTGCTGAAAAAAACAATGTATAATATTTATGATTTACTGGGGGGTTTCCTACTGTAAACTTTGAACCAAAATGTGTCTAAAATCCTTAAAATTCTTCTGGCATTTAACGCACGCAAAGTGGTGAATTCTGCTGGCAGCGAAAGGGTTAATTTCCATTTCTTTGTTGGCATTTAGTGGCTTATAACATACACCAGCAATTAATTTACCCACCTTCTTACTTCCCATACACAGCTCCATCCATATTGTTTCTGCCTTATCGTTTATACCCCCATCTATCTCATTTTTGAGATTTGGCTTAAATTCTTGTTTAACATACATACATACTCCCCCTCCTTTCTTATTAACACTCTCATGTTTAAATAAGGTGTATCCTTCAATAATTACTGCCAAGTTGTGTGAATCATTTAGCCATGATTCCGCTATACCGATCCCATCATACCTTTCCTTTGAGGCGATTAGTTCTAGTTCCCCAGTTTTTGCCTCCCTAGCATAGCACGTGGCTGCAGTAGTATCTCTAAAAATACTACCCTTGGCATTCTTACTTTTATCTTGGCTCCTAATTCTCAGAAATCATGTTTGTTTAAGGACCTCTCCTCCTCCTCCTCCATCTTTGTGTTTAAAACTAAGACTACTGGGTCACTCCCAGCCTTACCCAATAATCTGTCAACACGATCCACCACATGTCGAACACTAGCACCAGGCAGGCAACACACTGTTCGACATGTAGGGTCTTGGTGGCATGTAGGGCCTTGGCAGCAGATTACCCTTATTTACCTTTCTAATAATGGAGTCCCCTGCCACTACCACCTGCCTATCCTTCCTAGCCCCCAGTTCTCCCTACTTTGTATTATAGATGGCAGTCCCTTGGTTGCTCAAGGGAATGGCCCACTCCTTAACTCACTTATATGCCCCATTTCCACCCTCCAGTTTTACTGGCCCCTGCCATTACCAGCATTTCCCCCAGGTTTGCCCAGCGCTGCATTGCTGTAAGTTTCCCCTTTAGTTTCTGCACCTCAGATTCCAAATAGGCAACCCACTCACATCTGACACATACAAAGGTCCCTTGAGGTGGCTGCTCCAAGATCCCATACAAGCGGTAGGATGCACATTGCGTGGCCTCAAATAAACTGTAAAGGAAAGAGTGAGATGACTGGATGGACCTGAATCAGCAACTTGAAGATTATAAAATGTATCTTTTATTTTCAAAGTTAAAATTCATACATTAACATGATTAAAATCACTGTCACAGGTCACCAGGAGCAAGGAGGAGGGGGGGGTGATCTGGCGCGTTTCACAGGACTTCCGCTTCCTCAGAGACCCTGGACCAGTTTTAGAGGATGTCTATGGCACGCCGCTGCATATAGGAAAGTCACAGAAAGGCAAAAAAACCGCGCACACCAGACTTGATGCAACTGTTGTTTATTTATCCATACAAACAGGGGTCACATACAGTAGATTTAAACGTATGATAAGTTCTGTTAGGGAGAATGGGGTGTATTTAAAGGATTGGGAGTGACCTATTCTATCCAATGTTGGTTCCAAAAAAAATAGTTGAAGTCCGCCAATAATGAGACTATATAATGTTAAAAGAAGTTGAAGTATTTGAGTATAAAAAGCAGTATTCAAGCCATTTGATGCATAGAGGTTAAGGATTGTGGAACTTTTCCCCATCATTTTGTTTGTTTTGTTTTTAAAAACAAAGAAATAAAGACAGGCATGTTAAATAACAATTAACAACATTATAACAAAACATTATAAACAAATATACATGTAAACTTTTACAATTCATTTGTTAATTTAGTTAACAAGGGTTATATAGAGCCCGGGTCAAAATCTGTATTTGTAGTTTGAAAAAGTTGAGTGTTGTCATGGCAGTTAATCTAAGGTTTGGTTAGCCATCTTGTCTGAAATGGGAATTGGCTTCCTCTGTTAAGTCCCAGTAGATTCCTATAGTAGCTGGGAGGTCTTTGGTCATGAGGTTAAGAAGGTCTTGGCCCCTATAGGATCCTGGGATGCCAATAAAGTGCAGATTATTCCATCTCAAAAGATTTTTCAGGTCATTGATTTTGTCTTGCAGCCAACCACAGAGGTGGTGTTTTCTGGGTCCCATTCTCCTTCCAGCGGGCAATTGGGTTGTATTTGGGGGCAGATAGTTAAGCTGAGACTTTTTGTCGATAAGGTTTGGGGGTGCCTGATAATTGTTTTTGAGTTGTCGTGTTGGGAAGGTTGATCTTGACATTGAGTGGATTTGCTTTATTGCTTTTGCCCATATCTGCTGATTTATCTAGCTATTTGTCCATGGCAATATAAAAGTAAATAAGGCAGAACAGATTTCAGAGTGGAATCTTATGATTCATTCAAGCAGAGCTCTAACCAAGAAATAAACTAACATGTAATTGTAATATAGTAGAGACTTGCATAAGTAAAGAGTATGGTCTAAAAATTACAGTCCAGTCTTATCCCGTCACTGGATAAAAGAAAGAAGAAAAAAATTTGTCCTTTAAGTTCAATATACCAGAGGATCAACAGGTGATCCATGTGTTATTTGGGTGTTTTTTCTCCTGGGTTGAACTGATGGCGGAAAAATCTCTTTCTCCTTTCCAATGCAGGTCTCATCTAAAGACGCACCTGGATCTGATCTGTGTAGTTTTTCAGTTCTTCTGGTGTCCGTAAATCCTGGTCGTGATGTACAGGCTCAATGTCAGTCTCAAGTGGGGCTGTGTCTGTGACGGATCTGGCTGATAAAAAGGAGATCAAAGGGGCTTGATTCTCCAGTAGTGGCTCAGGGTACAGGTCGGTGTACTTGCTGTACTGGGAGAACTGCTTTACATGTGTTTAATATTATATGGGGTTACGCGGTCTAGTTGGTGTTAGGGGATATATTTATAGTCCATTTCACAGAGTTGGTTAACACAGTGGCTCTTGGTGTCCTGACCCTGGAAGTCTCTGCGGATATACAAACATTTAATGTTGTTATGCACTGGAACTACGTTTTATTTCTGATCCCCACTTTACAGCAAGGTGAGGGTAAGGAACTAAACAATACACATGCTAGATAGTTTATTACTATTCAGGTTTAGTGCTTGTGAATGTTGCAGTACTCTCTGCAGAAGAAGTAACATAAGTAATCCATAGTTAAGGTTTAAGTATAAACCTGGGTTAAAATCTCGATATTTAGAACACCAAGCACATTTCTTACGTAGAATTTTATAAAAACAGTTCAGTATGATTTAAAGGAAAAAAAAGACTGAACCAGCATACAATTTCTCAAAGATAAGAGTCGTGTATGTAGATTATGTTGACAATCACAGCTGGAAGGAAAGAAAATATTCATAGATATAAAGAAGAAAAAGCGGTTATTTCTATAGCTACTGTATGTGCATGTTTTATTATTCATTTAATATTTTTCTTGTTGAAACAGCAGATATTCCAGCCACTAAAGCAATATAGCACATTTCATTTTATGACACGATGTTCAGGGGGCATTGGGTGCTGAAATTATAATAATAGGTAAAATTATGAGTGCCAATGATTGCCACTGTATGTGCCAACAATGGACTATAAAAAATATCTACAAAAGTCTAATTACTCAAGCAGATTATTATTATTATGGATTTATAGATCACTAACATCTTATGTAGCGCTTTACAATTACATGGATACAGTCACATCGCATTAATTCATGTGTGTGTATTGATAGTGTTCATGAATAGAGATGGGATCCAGGTCCGATCCGACACAGAACCCCTCCATTCCGAAATCTAAATTTTTCGTCCGAAATCGGACGGATCGTTTGGATTTCAGGACTTTTGAGCGCATTTTTGATTTTTAGCCTTGAAGGATTATCGAAGGTTCTAGGTTACTTCTGCGATCTTTTGAAAATAGCTTGAACGTTCTATAAAAATCAAAAATGCGCTTTTAAGGGTGGACATGCCCTTTAAATAACTAAGTATGCATCACAAAAACTAACAATTTAACAAATATTGATAATTTCCACTGATCTGTCCCTTTAATTGTTGCAGAAAGTGTGCCGACAGACAGACAAAAACCTAGTAAAAGGTCAGATGTAGGACAAATATTATAATTTCTGCTTCTGGAGTGACAAGTCTTTCCCTGTTAATGCTGTGATTTCAAATGATGATTTCTCAGAATCTACACCTCAGATTTAAAATCCGAAAAAGATTTGGGGATTAGTGAGATCTTGCTATATGTAAAGGTATAATTTTAGACATTTTGATTTTTTAGAGTATAGATACCCTTTAACATAGGTGCAGAACAGAGTGTGTCCTTTCCTATAGATTACACAGGAAGCACAGTGTATAAAAAGATTGTACTGGATAACAGAACCATAAGCCCTTTTCATGAGCTTGCAGCATCACAAATACAGTATATCCAGAGGAAGGGTAGAAGAAACTTCTATGGAGAGTAGCTACACAGCCTGTGACAATGAACACACCTATAACACACTGCCACCTTATGATCAGTTTGGTGTAATACATTTTTACCAATGTATGAATGATGTGTATATTTCAACAGTATTCGGAATATCATTTTTAGGTGAATACAGTTTTGGGTGTGTAAGCGTACTTTCCCATGAAGGCAGATTGCTGTTGTTTGACGGTCCCTTGACAGTTGCCACTAGTGAAATGTTACGTGTATTTTTCTGCCAGTAAAAACTTTTATAGGGATTAACTCCCTCTTAAAGGGGAACTGTTGTCTCTATACAAGTGGCCTTTATTAAAATGACAGGATCATGCTTCCAGCTGCAGTCTATCCAAAGTTTATAAAGTTTGTTTTGTTGGTACATCGCCAGCACCAAGTGCAATGGTTGAAATTCAGTTTCTGCATCACAGATTTGAATGAGGCAGGTAAGGAGCATGAAGGGTGGCAGCTGCTTTTAAATAACGTTTTGCATTGGGTGCCTGTAATGGAGCAAGCCCTGGAAATAATAAGTTAATCCCACGCTAACCTGATATAACCTCGGGAAGTGTGGGTTTAGCTCATTTTTGCCCCTTATTTGTCTATAAGCAAAATACCCATTACTAATAGTACAATCATTATGGCTTAGCAGGTATTTCACTGTTGAATTTAGGCTTCACTATCATTTTTATTTCACTTTTTACATTTTGCTTTCCACTTTTCACTCATTCATCCATTCATTTCATTCTGCGTTACATTTTCCCATTTTGATTTCTCAATTTCCTATTGTGCTGGGTTCATAGCATCACATCCATCTTAAAGGACAATTATAATCATCCCTCCAGCTTCACAGTTGGACCTTAACTACTTGGTCCTAACCCTTACATTCTTTCAAGGCTTGGCACACATAGGCAGATGTTTTGTTGTCTAGTTTAATCCTTCCTATATATATTAAGGTGATAAATTAAAATTATAGCGGATGACTGGAGAAAATTATCGTTGAACAGTAGAAAGAGACCATCAGTCCTGAACATCTAACAGAATTGGCCTTTGGAGGCATCATCAGGATCTGGTGGCCATATTGCTTTGTGTCTCTGCTGAGGGTGGGTGAGAAATAGCACCAACAAGTGTTTAGTGCACAAGCAGTTTGCTAGTAAGGAGGCAACATTTGGAAAAGGGATTCTCATAAAATGTAGTTGTTGTTATAGAGATTTTAATAGTAATAGTTGGTCAAGCATGGAAAAGAGCAAAAGCTGGTAAACAAGATTGGAAAAATATGGTTATGATGTGGTCACTGGTTATATGGTTGATGGAACAGTTTAATTGGTTTAAAAAGCTTATCAGGGTAATGATAAGGCATTAGCCTTTTACCATTCATCCTCCTTGTGACTATATTTTAGTTTGGTGTAAAAAATGTGTAATCTAGGTACAGTACAGTATATTTAATAATTTAGTAATTGGAACTTGTCACTGCCAACCTAGCCCATTAAGTTATGTCTTATTCTAAGCTTATAAACTTTACATGATTGTGGTTATATTGTTGTTCAGCTTGTAATGACTTGTAACACACCTAACATGGTCACCTTAAACATCAGAGGGGCTATGTACTGAGAGTCGCTATCCCTCTCTATTGCCCCCTTTAGGCAATTCATCGATAGTGGCTCTCAGTGCATTTCGAATGGAGTTTGCCTTTTGAGAATCTTAAAAGTCTTAAAAATCTTCTGGCGTTAGATTCACTGGGCCCCCAGCAAAACTATGATGGGGACCCTATCCCTGCTTCATCTACAGTGGCTTTCTGGGAGAAGGCAATATCTGTCACAGGAAAAATAAGATGGGGCCCCTCTGACTCCTGAGCCACCTTGCAGGGTCTGCTCCCCAGTTACTATGGTTTGGGGAGGGAGAAGTGTTGAACATAACTGCAAGTTTGGCGATACACGGGTTTGAGTCATTGATTGTGCTACTCTACTTATTTTTATACTCTTTATTTCCTTTCTGTCATCATATGGATGTACTGTACTTCTCTATTGATTGTTACTGGCCACATAATGTATAGTGGAACTGGAAACAGAATAGAAAATTAAATTAAAGGGATATTTATAAAGATGCCACAGCTGCATTAGTGTTTCTTTTACCTGGTCTGTATCTGCTGGTAACTTGCAATCAGCAAGTTCTTCTGCCACCCATCTGCATTTTTCTGAGTTTTGCTGTGCTCAGGATGTAGGTTAGAGGATTGTTGTCTGTGTACACTAGACAAGATGGACATTAATAAAGAATCTCTCACATATTAACCATTTCAATGCTAGGAATTCAAGTTTTCCTGAGTGCACACTGTATGGCAGTTTTTTCTCAGCTTTGGGGCCATATTTAAAATACCTCTTCTGTATGTCCACAACGAACTGCTCAGTTTGTTTTAGGAAAGACATTGCAATATCCTTTCTGTTCCTATTTCAACCATATGATCTTGTACCTTGTTAATCAGCCTCATGAAATGGCAATGCCTTTCGCCTTTCTCTGTTCCAACATTTTAACAATCTGGCATGTCTCGATTAGGTCCTCCACTGCCATATCAATTAACAATCGTCGGATTTCATTGTGTACTCTTTCTAGCTCCATTTTTGGGTTTAAATGCTAAAATTACCACACGGGCAAATAACATCACAGATATTTCACTTGTCGCTCAGTTTCTCTCCCTTGATGAAAATTTGAGTGAATTCCTCTCTATGATGCAGCACTATTCACCCAGCCCCATGTTGGGCGCCATTTTTGTTACTAATATGAAAAGTGATTACAAAGTGCGAGGGTAGGATAGAAGCAATCCTTTTTATTGTAGGGAACATCTGAAAGAACAGGAATATTTTTTTTCTTGCACATAGTAACCGGTGCGACAGATAAACGTGTTCTAAAATATTTCAGTATATTGTAACATCATATAAAACTGCACTAACAACAATATTCTCCTGAAATATCAATCAGTATAAAAATAACACAGTCCAATCTAAATCTTGCTGCATTGTGGATCTGCGACATACATTAAAGGGTATGTACTCTGTAAAAACAACTTTATGTTACTGGGTAGCTGAGGCTTTAAGTCTAAAGGGTAGCCAGCCTTTACTGCCTGAATGTTGCTCCTCTCTAATCCCGTTTTTAGGACTGCCCCCACGAGATTCTTCAAATCTCCTACATTCCCTTTGCCACAGAATATCGGTCCGTTCGTCGACCATCCAATACACGTCACTATCACTACAGTCACCCGGAAATATCTCATGGTGTGTACCCAGCCTTAATCCTGCACATGGTAATTGGTGCAACAGATAAAAGTTCCTTCCTCAGCTGTGCACACAGGTTCCCTCAGCAGTAGCAGAGCAGGAAGTGTTCATGACAAATACAGTCTTGCAGGAAACAATTTATAAGTGGTAAACACAAGTATTATTATGGGGCTTATTCTTAAGCCTCATACACACATGCAATTACGGGGGCTGACCCGTGACATTGATGTGTATGCACCTTTACACAAAGTAGAGATGGACTAGAACTCGAGGACTAGAAATATCCCGGTCCTGGATATCTCAGACTTTCGATAATCATCGAATGTTCGAGTAAAATGTATATTATACCAATACGCGAGTAAATATCGAATCCGTGAGTAGAATGTCTATTATACCTATACACAAGTAAATAACGAATTATCAAATCCGCAAGTAAAATGTCTATTATACCTATACACAAGTAAATACCGAATTATCAAATCCGCAAGTAAAATGTCTATTATACCTATACGCAAGTAAATATCGAATCCGCGGGTAAAATGTCTATTATACCTATACGCAAGTAAATATCGAATCCGCGGGTAAAATGTCTATTATACCAATAAGCGAGTAAAAATTTAATCCACAAGTAAAATGTCTATTATACTAATACCCGAGTAAATATCGAATTATTGAATCTGCGAGTCATTCATGGGATAATTATCGAATGTTCGAACGCGAGAGCTAAAAAGTAGCGCGCGTGAGAGTAAAATCGATTTTTCTAATGTCCTGGATATTCGAACATGTTCCCCAGACCATTTCCCAGGTCCCACAGCCATTTTAATTAAGTTACCATTGATATTTTAATTGTATTTCATTTGAAATTATTTGACTCCCATTGACTTCAATGGGTCCGTTTTCGAACTTTCGACCTTTCCATATAGTTTGAAAGTTCGAAAATGGACCGAACTTTCGAAAGTTCGTCCATCTCTAACACAAAGCAATGATATTGATCATAAGTGTTCATTAGGGTTACAGCTTCAATCACTTTATTACTATTATTATTATTATTGGGAAAATGCCTCAGATATGCCATTAAACTGGCCAAAAAAAGCTTTCCCTTTCACTACTCTTTGGAAGACTTTCATGGCTTTTTTTAAAAAATGTTTGTCATTCCCCAAGCCATTTTACAGATTCCAATGCAATATGTACGCTACCAATATTATGGCAATTAGCCTTTGAAATAAATCCAAACCGAACGGTTTGTTCCGCATCTTGAACTACGTGACCATTCACATTCAATGGGAGACAGTCAGATACCAGTAATAAGAGGTTCTCCTGTCTAGTTTCTTTTCTCTATTGAACTGCAGAATGACATATATACATACAGCACCATTTTCACTGATACTGACGCTGCTTCACTTCATCGTATGGACCAGCAGCTCTGCCCCATTGTAGCAAATTTCTAGTTTCACTTGTTTCGACATCAATCTCTGCAACAGCTGAGACGGATTTAGGATATATTTCAACACTTCATAGACAGAAAACAAGTGTTTGTTTACAAGGCAACATACATTAGTGGGCTTACTGGGATTATCAAGTCATAAGTCTATGGTGATTAGTAGTGAGTGACTCACTGGTCACATAGAGGTTCCTGGGAAGGGCAGAAAAAAAGGGGATTTGCTATTGACAGGAGATTATCCCACTGTCACCCAGAAACTAAATACTGGGAAATACTTTTCATCACACCCACACGTTTACTTTTGCCAATCTGCACATTTGTTTCAAATAGCACATGTTGGATTTTATTTATGGACAACTGAACCCTGTAACCATTGACCATTCCTTACCCTTTACTAAATAGATGTTCCCCCTGCCATATAGCACAATATTCACTCACCCTTCACTACCACCTTTTCAGACCATTGTGTCTGTGTATAAATAAATGATTGTGAAATACTGACTTCCTGTTTGCAGGACCCCTAATAGAGACCGTTATGGTCTTGCCCTTGATCCAGCGCCTGGGTTGATTCAGTTGCTCAGTAGAGATCTGAGCATCTTTGACCCATCCAACAGCCAATCAGTTGATATTAATGTTAGGAACATTCCAAGGATGTGGTGCATCCTGGGAAGAAGAAGGACTGTTAGAACCTGAAATGTCAGCTCACTAATGTCAACAGCAGGGAACAGTAAAGGGTATGAAATCAACTGATTTTTCAAAATGGGAGAGAATATGTAGAATAACTAAATATGCATTACTCAAAATAACAGTTTAACAAATATTGATAATTTCCACTGAACTGTCCCTTTAAAGGAATGGTTGTAAATTGTATTCAAGTGATTGAATTATGGTGGCCATTGATTGAATGTCATGGCAATGTGGGTGGTATGAACTAGGCGCCAATCATAGTGTAACTTATTCGTAAGTGAGGACCAGCAAGATAAAGTTCATATGAATAAATGGACTAAAACTTGTTTAGTGTCTGTATTACTTTAATATTAAATGATAAGTAAACTGGATAACTAGATAATAGATAGACAGATAGATAGATATAGAGATAGATAGATAGATAGATAGATAGATAGATAGAAAGATAGATAGATAGATAGATAAATAGATGATAGATAGATAGATAATAGATGATAGATAGATAGATAGATAGATAAATAGATAGATAGATAGATAGATAGATAGATAATAGATAATAGATGATAGATAGATAGGTAGATAGATAGATAGATAGATAGATAATAGATGATAGATATATAGATAGATAGACAGATGATAGATAGACAGATAGATAGATAATAGATAGATAGATTAGATAGATAGATAGATAGATAGATAGATAGATAGATAATAGATAGATAGATAGATAGATAGATAGATGATAGATACATAGATAGATAGATAGATAGATAGATAGATAGATAGATGGATAGATAGATAGATAGATAGATAGATAGATAGATAGATAGATAGATAGATAGATAGATAGATAGAATAGATATAATAAGAAGGTTGTGAATGTTAGATGATAGGTTAGATAAATAGGAGGATAGAAAGATAGATAGATAGATAGAGATAGATAGACAGATAGATAGATAGATATGATAGATAGATAGATAGATAGATAGATAGATAGTAGAGATAGATAGATAGATAGATAGATAGATAGATAGATAGATAGATAGATAGAAAGACATATAGATAGATAGATAGATAGATAGATAGATAGATAGAGATAGATGATAGACATAGATAGATAGATAGATAGATAGATAGATAGATAGATAGATAGATAGATAGATAGATAGATAGATAGATAGATAATAGATCGATAGATAGATAATAGATAGATAGATAGATAGATAGATATAGAGATAGATAGATAATACATGATAGATAGATAGATAGATAGATAGATAGATAGATAGATAGATAGATGATAGATAGACAGATGATAGATAGATAGATATATAGATAGACAGACTGATAGATAGATAGACAGACTAATAGATAGATAGATAGACAGACAGATGATAGATAGACAAGACTGAGATAGATAAATAGATAGATAGACAGACAGATAGATAGATGATAGATAGAGATAGATGATAGATAGATAGACAGATAGATAGAGATAGACAGATAGATAGACAGAGAGACAGATAGACAGATAGATAGACAGATGATAGATAGACAGATAGATATAGATAGATAGACAGACAGACAGACAGACAGACAGACAGACAGACAGACAGACAGATAGATAGATAGATAGATAGATAGATAGATAGATAGATAGATAGATAGATAGATAGATAGCACTTTGTAGAATGATAACGGAGGCACTTTAGAAGGTCAAGCACTTTCAAACACAAAAAAACTATACCAGGCACTTTAAATCACCAAGCACTTTAAATATTGGAGAAGTAATAGAAACTAAATGGTAATAGATTTTTAAAAAATGAAAATTTTAATGAAAAGAAGTGTTTTTTGTTTTAAAAAATTATAAATGTATATGTCACAAAATGTAAGAGTGTTAAGCCACTCCCCAAAGGGGAGGGATCACAAGTATATAAAGTTGCACGAGTGTGTTGTAGTTATGCACCTGAGGAAGGGGACACTCCCCGAAACGTTGTGCAAGCATGTCACTTAATAAATACTAAAAAGCAAGAAGGTCAATAGTGTGCGTTCTTCAACCCAGTGCAACTTATAAGATAGATAAGATAGGTAGAATAAATAGATAGATGATAGATAGACAGTTATAGATGACAGATGACAGACAGATAGATAGACAGATGACAGATAGACAGATAGATAGACAGATGATAGATAGACAAATAGATAGATAGATAGATAGATAGATGATAGCTAGACAGATAGATAGATAGATAGATAGATAGACAGATGATATATGACAGATGATAGATAGACAGATGATGATATACAGATAGATAGATAGACGACAGACAGACAGACAGACAGACAGACAGACAGACAGACCGATAGATAGATAGATAGATGATAGATAGACAGATGATAGATAGACAGATGATAGATAGACAGATGACAGACAGATAGATGATAGATAGACAGATGATAGATAGATAGATAGACAGACTGATGATAGATAGATAGATAGATAGACAGACAGATAGATAGATAATCTTTTGGGATACTATTCTAGAGTGTGGGTCCTTCAATGTATTGTAAATAAATGGAGGAATGAATGTAAATATAATGATAATGACACACGTTAAATCAATGTGTATAAAGCCCCTCCGATTCTGGACAAGCACATCCCACTTCCGGACAAGCACCACCCATTCCATTCCAAAACCACACCCCTTCCGGCGGCGAGGGGGGCAGCATTTAGAATTTTGTGTCAGGTGGCAAAAAGTCTAGAGACGGCCCTGGGCCAATAAAAACCCAAACAATAGAGATTGGTGAAAAGAACACAGACAAAGGCTGGGAGTTTGTTGACTATTGCATGTTTGTTGACTATTGCATGGAATAGACTTTATTTCATTTCTCAGGACAGGTATAGACTGAATAAATGTACAGTGATTTGATTGTAAAATGGTAAATTGCATTTTATAGATTTCCTTTCATACGCAAATCTAGGAGAAGGAATTTATGTCCAAACCATTTTAGTGACAATTCATATAATGCTGCCCACTATCCAGGCTATTTGCCTTCTTTGTATGAAGGCTCAATAAAACCAAAACTGTCTACAGATGATGCTTTGGTTCTTGCATTTTGCCTTATAAAGCCAAACAGATAGCATGGTATTCTTTAAGGTTCTCATGGAACTAAATAGTTTACCCAGACCTTAGACTTATCTCTTATTTTTCACTTCCATAAGTGGTTGCTGAAATGTTTCAATGATGCAAACTAGCTGCTTACTCTGTACTGATGAAGGATGGAAAACTAAGTAATAATTTAAAATCCCAACACATGGGTGCGGCATTAAAGGGCATGTCCACCCCGAAATTTAACTTTGATATGTGGTAGGGCATGCTCCCCCAGCCCCAACCGCATTAATATAATTGTTAGAAAGTCCCCGATTCTTACTTACTGCCCTCTCTCCTCGCTGCAGTGTTCAGGCCCTCTGCTTGCATGCATGGATTGAAAGCAGGGGGCGGGACTGGCAGCCGCGTCCGTGATTGGCTGAGAGGCAGGGAGGGCTGCACTGAGCATGCCTCAACCTTGATGAGGTTGAGGAAGTCTCAGGCACAGCATGAGTCACACACTGCTCCTACACAGCAGTTTCCTGGACTTTGGAGGGGCACAGAAGGGGAACTATTTTGAGCAGGAATGTAAGGTAAGGATTGTTTTAAACTACTTGATGTGGCCAGTAAGGGGTTAATTTTAGTTTTGGGGGTGGACATGCCCTTTAATAAAGGAATCCCGTAGAAACATGGAAAATACTAGATGTCTCCTCTTCACATGATGGTTACTTTATTTAAAGTATCTTAAAACATTGGCAAGTAATATGAAATAGTATTCCTAGTACTGCATAGATAAATTCAATATTTTTGGGGATCCCCAGAAGTATCCATACCTTGCATGGCAATGGATGGTTTAACAAACTAAAAACATTGTTCTGCATTCAAATACCATCAATACCATAAGGAGGTTAATGAAGGAAGTCTGAGACACTGTATAATCCTCTACTAGCTTTGAGCTTCGACTCCCAGAGATCCTTTAAAGGGAATGGAGATTACAGGTTGTACAGTATTGCATGCATTAACCACACAGCCAGATAAGTCTTCTTTATAGAGGGTGCCCTTTGTTGGTTTAATGCTATGGAGACAGATTCCTTTTCCTAAGCCTGTGGATACATTTTCCCTCTTCTACTGATACTGATTATTATTGACATACTTTGCTAAATCAGGTTTCCTCCCAGTAAATTGTTTCCGTTTGAATTACTTTATACAGATGGTATAATCTCTTTGAGGGTGGGCGGGCAATGTATGTACAATCTTTGGATGGGACTCTCCCCAATTCTCTTCTCCACAGTTAATACCTGTTTATAGTCTTACCATCTGTATTGGAGACCTCACACATTAAAGGGGAAGTTCAGTGGGAAATGCATATGCTATTCAGAAAAAAGAGCAGTATTTTTCCATCCCAATGACCTTAATCTGCCAATCAGCATTGGGTCGTGTATAAATAAATGCAAACGAAATACGACTTCCTGTTTGCAGGACCCCTAGTAGAGACCGTTATGGTTTTGCCCTTGACCCAGCGCCTGGGGTTAATTCAGTTCTCAGTAGAGATCTGAGTATCCTTGACCCATCTAACAGCCAATCAGTAGATATTACTGTTAGGAACATTCCAAGGATGTGGTGCATCCTGGGAGAAGAAGAAGGATCGTTAGAACCTAAAATGGCAGCTCACTAATGTCAACAGCAGGGAACAGCAAAGGGTATGAAATCAACTGATTTTTCAAAATGGGAGAGAATAGTAGAATAACTAAGGAAGGATTACACAAAACTAACAATTAACAAATTTCCACTGAACTGTCCCTTTAAAAGTAATAATACCTATAGCAGTCATTATATGTTAGTTGGTATGTGTTTATCCCATATTAGGAATTTGTTAAAAATACAATGAATTCATAGGGACATGATTGTGGTACAGAGGGTCACACATTAAAAATAAAGAATATCCCATTACCACTCGCAAAACCCCAATTTATTTCCATAACCAAATGTTTTGCTAACTTACGAACATGTAAAAAAGTAAAACTAAACCTTAATTGGAGTATTTAATTCATACCGAACATCCTGTTTCTAACCTCTGTAATTACCAGCAGGTTTCTTTGCCAAGTTGTTAATTTCCCTCTCCCCATTTTTCATTGATTACAAATTAGTTTTATCTCTGTGCACAGGCTGTAAAGTGTAATAATAATAGTGTAATGTTATTATAAGTGCAATAATAATAATATAATATAGTAATAATAATAATAATTTTAATTTAGAAATGTTTTTATTACACTTTTCACAATGATAACTGTATATGGTATTCCTTAAGTGGAAGTATTACCATGGTATATATCCTTCCTTATCACAGAAGGCGGTTTATGGACTATTATGGACACCTTATAAAAGGATTAAAATGTTGTCTTTATATTCGATACATGTTGATGTAAAATTGAGCTTTTTTGCACAAAAATTGTTTACACTAACCACACCCCCTGTGGTTAGTGGTATAGGATTGCACTTGGTCTATTTAAGGGGATAAGGATTGTGTATGATACCTGATGAAGGGGACAATGTAATCCCCGAAAAGTTGTGTTTTTGTGATTCACTGGAAATAGTGTGAAGAATCACTGGAATAGTGTGCACCTCAGCACTTTTTTCTTGCTTGTGCTATACATTGGAGTCAGGATTTTTTTTGTCTCCTCTGGATCAACTGTAGGTAAGGTTAAAGAGTAGGGTGTAAAGGTTGCACTAGATGGACGTATGTTGTCTTATTCAACGTCAATTATATGTAACTATTTATGTAACTATGAAATCATTTTCATATATACTACTAGCAGAGTACCCGGCATTGCCCAGTTTTCATTAAGATCCGACCCAACCTGCATCCAAAATTCAACAAACCCACACCCTTTCTAATCAAACCTGAACTATTCAAACTCACTGATCAAACTCACTGTTCTGCCAAGATTTGCCCTTTTCTCACTCGCTCCACTACTAAAATGCTCATGCATGCCCTTATAATCTTGACTACTGCAACATTCTGTACTTGGTCTCCCGGCATGTCATCCTCTCCTCTCCGGTATATCTTAAACTGGGCAGATCAGATTATCTCACTCTCCTCCAAAAGAGAAACCACAACCCTGATACCACAGTCCATAGCGTGTTTTCCATCAAACAAAGAATCATATTCAATACCCTTCTTTTAACCTTTAAATCCCTTCACTCTACTGCACCTCCCTACTTATCTTCTCTCTTGGTCCCTTATGTTCCTAGCCGTGCTCTCCGTTCCTCACAAGGAAATCTTCTCCATAAACCACCAACGAACACTGCTTCCTCCTCCGTCTTAAACCATTCTCTCTTGTTGCTCCCTACCTTTGGAACTCCTCCTCTCTCACTTCAACAGGTGACATCCATTAATACTTTTAAATCTAGATTGTATCCTACCTTTCTGAGTACCAGCACAACAAATGATTGTTAGCCACCTCAAGTACTTTGTACCCACTCCAACTTCGGGTTAGGGATCTCATTCCTAATGTGTCAAGGCATGCTGCACTTATATCAATTATCCATAATTTATATATATGTATTCTTTACCTATGTATGAAATTGTATTTAATTTTATTTATCAGTATAATTGCTTGTATAATCCCCTTGTTTGTATACTCAGTATTTATAATGTATAACACTGCGTACCCAAGTGGCACTTTATATAGGGATAATCCGCTACCTACAGTGTAATATAAGGATATTATGCCACCGAGGAGTTCCATGACCATATAAGGGGCAAGGACTCATAGGTGAAGTTAATCCATATATTACACTGTAGGTAGCATATTATTTCTTTTAATACATAAGGCCATTAAAAAAAAAAAAACAGCACAGACACAGTCTCCCCCTAGTGTATAAATAGTTAATAATGGTTCCTATTGAAAGGAGAAAGAAGGACCAACAGCCCCATAGAGGAAGTTTATCAGTCATTGTCAGTCCCTGTACACAGCAGTGAGACAGAGGGTAAAAATGTCCCCATGGACTCTCACAAGCAGCAGAAATGGGCTCAATATAACTTACAGTTACTCCCTCCTGATCTCTATGGAGATCACAGCACAGAAGAACTACAAGTTCAGGGAAGGGGTGGGAGGGGGCGGAGCTCTGCACTCTGATTAGCAACAACAGAATAAAATGAAGTATTGTGTCCTGAAATTAGGTGATTATTGATCACCACCAGATGGCAGCACACAGGTTAATTAACTTTAAAATGTTGAAAAAAGGGGTACGGAGGCATTTTAAACATTGTAAAGTAGCCTATGCTCTTTCCAGGACCTTATACATAAGTGTACCAAGTCTCCTAAAAATTGTCCCAGCGGTTTTAAAGTTTTCTGGAACATACAAACATACATACACAAGAGAGTGTGTGAGAGTGTGAACCCCTAGTTCTGCCAATCAGAAAGCTGATTCGTGCCTTGTTGAAATAACAAAGAGATACAAACATCACTTGTAATGAGTCCATCCTAAATCCTGTATAGTAAATTCACCAAGTCATTAAAATCCTGAAATAAATATTTACACCAAATTCTTTTTCATACATGAACTGTATGTACAGTAAGATTTATCTATTTACCCCAGGTGAATGGGGATATTAAAACATAGTATAATTAAACTTATGTACATCAATGAGAACATATAAAAGGGACAAACTGAAAAAGGCATCAGTTAAAAGGTGCAAATTCATTGTCTCTCAAAATAACCAAGCCGGGGACCTATGTTAAAGAACTTCTATAGACTTGCAGCAACTTTTAGTAGTTGCCGATAAAGTTGCCATATACTTCTTTGCGGCAAATTAGGCAGTAAAAGTCCAATTTTTTTCAAGGCAGAGAAAGCTAAGCACATCGCTAGTAGCCTGTCATGAAACAGAGAGGCACATATGGTGAAATTTCCATTCCTGATTGGTGAAGGTCATGCATAGGGTTGCTACCCAACCAACTGCCGTGACAGTGCAAAATTACAGTGCAAATTTGTAAGTAGCCATTCCTATATTTAAAATGGGCATAAGACCATGTCCCCAAGTCCAACTCAAGCTGCACAACTAATTTTTGAGGATAGTGTTAGCAAACCTATACACCCATCAGCAATGAAAAGGACGGGAACTTAAACCTGTCACTGGCCCTCTCACTTTGTTTCTCGTGAATTGAAATAAATGAACTAGCAGGTAATAAGTAAAACCACATTATGGACATCTACAGTAGTTATAGTAAGTTGCTGTAAGAATATAGTTTTCTTATTAAAGTGAAGGGTAATTTCAGTCTGCCACTGACCGATACTGTTGCAGTGACCAGGATGCAATAACCATAAAAGACAAGCAGAAGGACATCTGTAGAGATAGAGAACAACTAAAGTCGATGGATGTGTTCCACTTCTAGTTCATACTCATCACCAGGAAGGACGTATAGAATGGAGGGATGTTCGAGTCTCTCTATGGGGGGGTTTTAATTCACCATGATTTGCTAAATGTAGCTTTGCCATATCAGTGCCATCTTTAACTCCATGTTTGGCATCTATTTCTGCAAGTTCAGCTTTGACAAGTGGTAGATAATACCAGCTCCAAATGAGTCGCCAACTACATTGATAGATGTGCGCATTCGATCTCTAGGAGGGAAAAAAAGGGATTAGTGCCAATTCTTCTTTTTTGGGGGGGGGGGGGGGTCCGACCTAATAACATTACTGTGCAGAACAATAAAAGGCAATACTTACAACAGCCAGTCTACAGCTACCAGCAGACTAATGTCCTGGGTTGGTAGGCCCACAGCTGTCAAGATGAGTAGCATTGTAACAAGGCCAGCACTAGGGATACTAGCAGCACCTACACTGGCTAAAGTGGCAGTAAGGCTGTAAAAAAGAAAAAGAATAAAGCCCGTACAGATAGAAAATGCAAAAGAGCAAACTAAGGGGGAACTGTGATTTCCATACAAGTGTCCACTTTTAAAAAGATCACATTCCTACTGGAATTTTGTCCGAAAATGCATTTTTAATTGTTGACGAGAACTGTACTGCGTGTTTGGAAATGGTGAGGGGTTTGGGGCAGACGGCATCCAAACCACAGAGGAGAAGCGGTAAGTTTGAACACAGGTTTTTGCCAAACTGATATATTATGGAAAAGTTCCGTTGATGGAACCTTTTGAAATAAGTGATAGGCTTATTAAGGCATTCTTATAACAAGTGAGCGTGTATTTACCTTCAAGGCAGGGCTGTTATTATATGTTCAGTGTCCAACTCCAGCATGATTAGTGTGCAAAGTGATTAATATATAACATTTCAGGGAGATTCAATAAAATTCTTATTCATTAAAAATGGTGCTAATGTTGCCCTAACCAATAAGATGTTCAAATTGTAAAGAGGATCTGAGCTTGGGGCAAAATAAGCACCATTTGTAACGATAAGAACATTATTGAATCTCCCTGATTGTTTTTAACCTGATTCCGATTCCAAATTGCTAAATTGCTGGTTTTCGAAGTTCCGTAGAACTTTCAACTTTTCTAAACCAAAATTTTTTTCGAACATTTGGAACTTCGAATATTCAATACCGATGATCAAAATTGAACTTCCATTGGGTTATTTTCAAAAAAATCGATTTTGAACACTTCTAATTCCTTACTTTAAATGAATCATGAAAATCATGCTTCTAGCTGCAATCTATCCAAAGTTACAGCAGTATAGAAGAGTGCTGCTTTCTGCTTACAATGTTAGCGATGACATCAGCATGCCCCTTCTGTAAGCATGCCTGCTTTTAACCTTAATTTGTTTCTCTCCCTACGGTTTTGTCCATAGTAAAAAAGTAGAGTACTGTGATACTTTTAATGGACTACCAATTTATTTTAGAAAATAAGCTTTCGAGGGATACCCTCTTCCTCAGGTCAGAGCATTACTGCTCTGACCTGAGGAAGAGGGTAGATCTCTCAAAAGCTTGTCTACTAAAATAAGCTGTCCATTAAAAGTATCACAGTACTCTACTTTTACTACATATATTGAACTAATACGGCAAAGCAATATTTTTTTCCTATGGTGTCCATAGACAGAGGAAAAAACACATCATAATTGCAAGCCGTATCTAGCTTTAGAAAAGATCAATTTGTGGAGGGGCTTATGACACAGCCTATAGCACATGCCTGTCACAGGGACAGTGCAGAGTAAGACGCGGAATTTTACAAGCCTATAACTTTGGATTGATAACAGCTAGAGACATTATCATAGGCTTGCTTAAAAAGGCATTGCATGGAGACATACAGTTTCACCCTAGACAGGATACATGGTAAAAAAGTTTATGACAGAAAGAAAAGAAATTTAAAACATGTTTAAGCATGGAAAATATGGTGGATTTGCTTTAACCAAGGGTGGGGGATATGTTAGACATGAACATGGCAAATAAGCTGAGGTTGTAAATAGCACATATTTAAGATATATTTTTTTATATATTTTATAAATATGGTATATATTTTATAATAAGTACTAATAAACTATTATTTTTAAAGAAATGGTATTAAATACCTCACAGTTGCAATCTGACCAACCATCTAAGATATTCCATTCATCTGGGCAATAAAAATGGCTGCCACTGCTTCATAGAGGGCAGTACCATCCATATTAATGGTAGCTCCTATCGGCAAAACAAAGCGTGTAACCCGTTTATCAATTTTTTAAATTTTCCAAGCACCGAAAAGTCACAGGAAGTGTACACAGCACTGTAACAAAGACAATTATTACTAACGATACGGTGTGACATATTTCACAGTTTGTCATAACTCGAAGCAGCATTTGTTCTAATAGCATATGAGAGATTTGTAGCTGTTGTTTTCCTGTCACTGATTTACTGGCTGTCAAGTGAATACTGGTGGGTGGTGACAACCCTAGCCCAAGGCAGCAGACTAAATTGCCTTGTGAATAATATCTTTGAACTCAAACTGTTGTAAAATAGAACAAAACATAAAAGGTTATTCAATAAAAGTTCTTATCGTTAAAAAATGGTGCTAATTCTGACCCAGCCAATCAGATATTTAACATTTGAAAGCTAACAATCTGATTGGTTGGGGCAAAATCAGAACCATTTTTAACAATAACCCTGGACATAATGTAAATAAACATTTATGTAATATTGTATCCTCCAAAAACTATGAGGATACACAATACATAAGAGCCTATTGCACTCATTAGGACTAATGTAAAAGGTAAATGTCCTCTTACTATTTTGGTCCAAAAAATATCAATCAAATCTTTTAATGCATAAGGCCAGGAAAAAAGCTAATATCTTTTGGTTGTTTTGGAAAAAACTGCCTTGCAGACTTCTAATTTGCAGCCATTTTAATTACATGTCAGTGTTTCTGTGTGTTCACTTAAAGTCAACAGGTTACACTTTAGAAAGAAAGTTTAATAGGGTTGTCAACATCTCTGGCTAAAAAAATACCAGCCTTGGTATGTCACAGACAGAGCTGGGGTGGGTACATCTCACCCACTTAATAGGGAGAATGGACAGTATTTTTAAATAGTTTCAACCCTCTCCATGAACTATAGGATAGGATTATATTAAAGATATAGTTCATTGCAAAGTGAACTCTTCCTTTAATACATTTATTGAAGACCGGGAGGAGGATAAGGAGCTATTCCTTTTTACCTCATTCAAACAATGCATGTGGAGCCAGGAACGACAGATAGAAAAAAATTACCTTTCACGCGATTATCCGCACAGCAACGGAAATTCCCAACCACTTCCTGGTACTGTGTAACTATAGCGGTATTAGCGCAATTATCACGCATGCACGATAAGCTAATCAGAACGAGAGGAAGCAGTCGGGACCTGTCAGTCCTGATCATGTGACAGGTAAGTTTATTCTATCTTCATTTCTTTTCATTGAAGAATGGAAGGAAGGAATAGCTGTATCCCCCTTTTGAATATACCTATATTACTCCCAGACTAATACGGAACTTCTAAAGGGTGACAATATAAACACCATAAAAAAGTAAAGAAACTAGAAAACAGTATAATCATTGTTTGCTGTTCCTCAGCTGTTTACCGGAAGCGGTTCCAAGAGCAGTGATCCAGGCGCTGGAATATTCCACCATAAAAGGTGAAAGGGTTTCTTCTGGTGACTGAGAAAAAAATAAGTGGCAGAACCATCCTCCATGAATAAACCAGACCACACTATAAAAGTGACCATATACATTCCCAGCTGCTTGCCACAGTCTCCAGGTCTTTAAGGGCTGCTATCTTCCACAAATTAGAGAAGCGATCCCCAGTGGAGAAACCTACACAACAAAAAGGCTAATTAAGTGACAAACTTTGAATTTTATTTAATTTAAAAGAATATCTTTACTACAAGAAAATAAGTGTTCCAATACACTATTAAATGTTACTGAAGCTCAATGGGTAAAATGGAAGCTTCTTCTTAAAGGGGAACTATTGTAAAGTCTCCAAGAAAACATTGGTCCACTAGACCAGTGGACAGTGAACCTTTTAGTGCCCAAACTGCAACCCAAAACCCCACTTTCTATTGCATACTGCCCAAAATGATTATTTAACCGAATAGGGAGTTTTTAATTTAGAAAAAAAAAAACAACACAAATAGACACACAGACGAATACAGTTTAAAGAATTGGTTATAGATTACCTATTAAACAGTGACCATTAACCCTACATTATTAGACAGGAGTTTGAGATTCAAAAACAGGGATGTAGAAAGAGACCATCAGTCCTGAACAATCTAACAGAATTGGCCTTTGGAGGCATCATCAGGATCTGGTGGCCATATTGCTTGTGTCTCTGCTGAGGGTGGGTGAGAAATAGCACCAACAAGTGTTTAGTGCACAAGCAGTTGCTAGTAAGGAGGCAACATTTGGAAAGGGATTCTCATAAAATGTAGTTGTTGTTATAGAGATTTTAATAGTAATAGTTGGTCAAGCATGGAAAAGAGCAAAAGCTGGTAAACAAGATTGGAAAAATATGGTATGATGTGGTCACTGGTTATATGGTTGATGGAACAGTTTAATTGGTTTAAAAAGCTTATCAGGGTAATGATAAGGCATTAGCCTTTTACCATTCATCCTCCTTGTGACTATATTTTAGTTTGGTGTAAAAAATGTGTAATCTAGGTACAGTACAGTATATTTAATAATTTAGTAATTGGAACTTGTCACTGCCAACCTAGCCCATTAAGTTATGTCTTATTCTAAGCTATAAACTTTACATGATTGTGGTTATATTGTTGTTCAGCTTGTAATGACTTGTAACACACCTAACATGGTCACCTTAAACATCAGAGGGGCTATGTACTGGAGTCGCTATCCCTCTCTATTGCCCCCTTTAGGCAATTCATCGATAGTGGCTCTCAGTGCATTTCGAATGGAGTTTGCCTTTGAGAATCTTAAAAGTCTTAAAAATCTCTGGCGTTAGATTCACTGGGCCCCAGCAAAACTATGATGGGGACCCATCCCTGCTTCATACAGTGGCTTTCTGGGAGAAGGCATCTTGTCACAGGAAAATAAGATGGGGCCCCTCTGACTCCTGAGCCACCTTGCAGGGTTGTCCCCAGTTACTATGGTTTGGGGAGGGAGAAGTGTTGAACATAACTGCAAGTTTGGCGATACACGGTTTGAGTCATTGATGTTGCTACTCTACTTATTTTTATACTCTTTATTTCCTTTCGTCATCATATGGATGTACTGTACTTCTCTATTGATTGTTATGGCCACATAATGTATAGTGGAACTGGAAACAGAATAGAAAATTAAATTAAAGGGATATTTATAAAGATGCCACAGCTGCATTAGTGTTTCTTTTACCTGGTCGTTATCTGCTGGTAACTTGCAATCAGCAAGTTCTTCTGCCACCCCCATCTGCATTTTTCTGAGTTTTGCTGTGCTCAGGATGGAGGTTAGAGGAGTTGTCTGTGTACACTAGAACAGATGGACATTTAATAAGAATCTCTCACTATTAACCATTTCAATGCTAGGAATTCAAGTTTTCCTGAGTGCACACTGTATGGCAGTTTTTTCTCAGCAGCTGGGGCCATATTTAAATACCTCTTCTGATGTCCACAACGAACTGCTCAGTTTGTTTTAGGAAAGACATTGCAATTCCTTTCTGTTCCTATTTCAACCATATGATCTTGTACCTTTAATCAGCCTCATGAAATGGCAATGCCTTTCGCCTTTCTCTGTTCCAACATTTTAACAATCTGGCATGTCTCGATTAGGTCCTCCACTGCCATATCAATTAACAATCGGCGGATTTCATTGTGTACTCTTTCTAGCTCCATTTTGGGTTTAAATGCTAAAATTACCCAAGGGCAAATAACATCACAGATATTTCACTGTCGCTCAGTTTCTCTCCCTTGATGAAAATTTGAGTGAATTCCTCTCTTGATGCAGCACTATTCCCCAGCCCCATGTTGGGCGCCATTTTTGTTACTAATATGAAAAGTGATTACAAAGTGCGAGGGTTGGATAGAAGCAATCCTTTTTATTGTAGGGAACATCTGAAAGACAGGAATATTTTTTTTCTTGCACATAGTACCGGTGCGACAGATAAACGTGTTCTAAAATATTTCAGTATATTGTAACATCATATAAAACTGCACTAACAACAATATTCCTGAAATACAATCAGTATAAAAAAACACAGTCCAATCTAAATCTTGTGCATTGTGGATCTGCGACATACATTAAAGGGTATGTACTCTGTAAAAACAACTTTATGTTACTGGGTAGCTGAGGCTTTAAGTCTAAAGGGTAGCCAGCCTTTACTGCCTGAATGTTGCTCCCTCTTTATCCCGTTTTTAGGACTGCCCCCACGAGATTCTTCAAATCTCCTACATTCCCTTTGCCACAGAATATCGGTCCGTTCGTCGACCACCATACACGTCACTATCACTACAGTCACCCGGAAATATCTCATGGTGTGTACCCAGCCTTAATCCTGCACATGGTAATTGGTGCAACAGATAAAAGTTCCTTCCTCAGCTGTGCACACAGGTTCCCTCAGCAGTAGCAGAGCAGGAAGTGTTCATACAAATACAGTCTTGCAGGAAACAATTTATAAGTGGGTAACACAAGTATTATTATGGGGCTTATTCTTAAGCCTCATACACACATGCAATTACGGGGGCTGACCCGTGACATTGAGTTGTATGCACCTTACACAAAGTAGAGATGGACTAGAACTCGAGGACTAGAAATATCCCGGTCCTGGATATCTCAGACTTTCGATAATCATCGAAAGTTCGAGTAAAATGTATATTATACCAATACGCGAGTAAATATCGAATCGTGAGTAGAATGTCTATTATACCTTAACACAAGTAAATAACGAATTATCAAATCCGCAAGTAAATGTCTATTATACCTATACACAAGTAAATACCGAATATTCAACCGCAAGTAAAATGTCATTATACCTATACGCAAGTAAATATCGAATCCGCGGGTAAAATGTCTATTATACCTATACGCAAGTAAATATCGAATCCGCGGGTAAAATGTCTATTATACCAATAAGCAGAGTAAAAATTTAATCCACAAGTAAAATGTCTATTATACTAATACCCGAGTAAATATCGAATTATTGAATCTGCGAGTCATTCATGGGATAATTACGAATGTTCGAACGCGAGAGCTAAAAAGTAGCGCGCGTGAGAGTAAAATCGATTTTTCTAATGTCCTGGATATTCGAACATGTTCCCCAGACCATTTCCCAGGTCCCACAGCCATTTAATTAAGTTACCATTGATTTTTAATTGGATTTCATTTGAAATTATTTGACTCCCATTGACTTCAATGGGTCCGTTTTCGAACTTTCGACCTTTCCATATAGTTTGAAAGTTCGAAAATGGACCGAACTTTCGAAAGTTCGTCCATCTCTAACACAAAGCAATGATATTGATCATAAGTGTTCATTAGGGTTACAGCTTCAATCACTTTATACTATTATTATTATTATTGGAAAATGCCTCAGATATGCCATTAAACTGGCCAAAAAAAGCTTTCCTTTCACTACTCTTTGGAAGACTTTCATGGCTTTTTTTTTAAAAATGTTGTCATTCCCAAGCCTTTTACAGTCCAATGCAATATGTACGCTACCAATATTATGGCAATTAGCTTTGAAATAAATCCAAACCGAACGGTTTGTTCCGATCTTGAACTACGTGACCATTCACATTCAATGGGGGACAGTCAGATACCAGTAATAAGAGGTTCTCCTGTCTAGTTTCTTTTCTCTATTGAACTGCAGAATGACATATATACATACAGCACCATTTTCACTGATACTGACGCTGCTTCACTTCATCGTATGGACCAGCAGCTCTGCCCCATTGTAGCAAATTTCTAGTTCACTTGTTTCGACATCAATCTCTGCAACCGCTGAGACGGATTTAGGATATATTTCAAAACTTCATAGACAGAAAACAAGTGTTTTGTTTACAAGGCAACATACTTAGTGGGCTTACTGGGATTATCAAGTCATAAGTCTATGGTGATTAGTAGTGAGTGACTCACTGGTCACATAGAGGTTCCTGGGAAGGGCAGAGAAAAAAGGGGATTTGCTATTGACAGGAGATTATCCACTGTCACCCAGAAACTAAATACGGGAAATACTTTTCATCCAACCCACACGTTTACTTTTGCCAAATGCACATTTGTTTCAAATACACATGTTGGATTTTATTTATGGACAACTGAACCCTGTAACCATTGACCATTCCTTACCCTTACTAAATAGATGTTCCCCTGCCATATAGCACAATATTCACTCACCCTTCACTACCACCTTTTCAGACCATTGTGTCTGTGTATAAATAAATGATTGTGAATACTGACTTCCTGTTTGCAGGACCCCTAATAGAGACCGTTATGGTCTTGCCCTGATCCAGCGCCTGGGTTGATTCAGTTGCTCAGTAGAGATCTGAGCATCTTTGACCCATCCAACAGCCAATCAGTTGATATTAATGTTAGGAACATTCCAAGGATGTGGTGCATCCTGGGAAGAAGAAGGACTGTTAGAACCTGAAATGTCAGCTACTAATGTCAACAGCAGGGAACAGTAAAGGGTATGAAATCAACTGATTTTTCAAAATGGGAGAGAATATGTAGAATAACTAAATATGCATTACTCAAAATAACAGTTTAACAAATATTGTATTTCCACTGAACTGTCCCTTAAAGGAATGGTTGTAAATTGTATTCAAGTGATTGAATTATGGTGGCCATTGATTGAATGTCATGGCAATGTGGGTGGTATGAACTAGGCGCCAATCATAGTGTAACTTATTCGTAAGTGAGGACCAGCAAGATAAAGTTCATATGAATAAATGGACTAAAACTTGTTTAGTGTCTGTATTACTTTAAATTAAATGATAAGTAAAATGGATAACTAGATAATAGATAGACAGATAGAAGATATAAGAGTAGATAGATAGATAGATAGATAGATAGTAGAAAGATAGATAGATAGATAGATAAATAGATGATAGATAGATAGATAAAGATGATAGATAGATAGATAGATAGATAATAGAATAGATAGATAGATAGATAGATAAATAGATATAGATGATAGATAGATAGGTAGATAGTAGATAGATAGATAGATAATAGATGATAGATATATAGATAGATAGACAGATGATAGATAGACAGATAGATAGATAATAGATAGATAGATTAGATAGATAGATTAGATAGATAGATAGATAGATAGATATAGATAGATAGATAGATAGATAGATAGATGATAGATACATAGATAGATAGATAGATAGATAAGATAGATAGATAGAGATAGATAGATAGATAGATAGATAGATAGATAGATAGATAGATAGATAGATAGATCGATAGATAATAGATGATAGATATATAGATAGATAGATAGATAGATAGATAGATAGATAGTAGATGATAGATAGATAGATAATAGATGATAGATAGATAGATAATAGAAGATAGATAGATAGATAGATAGATAGATAGATAGATAGAGACAGATGATAGACAGATAGATAGATAGATAGATAGATAGATAGATAGATAGATAGATAGATAGATAGATAGATAGATAGATAGATAATAGATCGATAGATAGATAATAGATAGATAGATAGATAGATAGATATAGAGATAGATAGATAATACATGATAGATAGATAGATAGATAGATAGAGATAGATAGATAGATAGATAGATGATAGATAGACAGATGATGATAGATAGATATAGATATATAGATAGACAGACTGATAGATAGATAGACAGAAATAGATAGATAGATAGACAGACAGATGATAGATAGACAGACTGATAGATAGATAAATAGATAGATAGACAGACAGATAGATAGATGATAGATAGATAGATAGATGATAGATAGATAGACAGATAGATAGATAGACAGATAGATAGACAGATGACAGATAGACAGATAGATAGACAGATGATAGATAGACAGATAGATATAGATAGATAGACAGACAGACAGACAGCAGACGGACAGACAGACAGACACGACAGAAGATAGAAGATAGATAGATAGATAGATAGATAGATAGATAGATAGATAGATAGATAGATAGCACTTTGTAGAATGATAACGGAGGCACTTTAGAAGGTCAAGCACTTTCAAACACAAAAAACTATACCAGGCACTTTAAATCACCAAGCACTTTAAATATTTGGAGTAATAGAAACTAAATGGTAATAGATTTTTAAAAAATGAAAATTTTAATGAAAAGAAGTGTTTTTTGTTTTAAAAAAATTATAAATGTATATGTCACAAAATGTAAGAGTGTTAAGCCACTCCCCAAAGGGGAGGGATCACAAGTATATAAAGTTGCACTGAGTGTGTTGTAGTTATGCACCTGAGGAAGGGGACACTCCCCGAAACGTTGTGCAAGCATGTCACTTAATAAATACTAAAAAGCAAGAAGGTCAATAGTGTGCGTTCTTCAACCAAGTGCAACTTATAAGATAGATAGATAGATAGGTAGATAAATAGATAGATGATAGATAGACAGATTATAGATAGACAGATGACAGACAGATAGATAGACAGATGACAGATAGACAGATAGATAGACAGATGATAGATAGACAAATAGATAGATAGATAGATAGATAGATGATAGCTAGACAGATAGATAGATAGATAGATAGATAGACAGATGATATATAGACAGATGATAGATAGACAGATGATAGATATACAGATAGATAGATAGACAGACAGACAGACAGACAGACAGACAGACAGACAGACAGACAGATAGATAGATAGATAGATGATAGATAGACAGATGATAGATAGACAGATGATAGATAGACAGATGACAGACAGATAGATGATAGATAGACAGATGATAGATAGATAGATAGACAGACTGATAGATAGATAGATAGATAGATAGACAGACAGATAGATAGATAATCTTTTGGGGATACTATTCTAGAGTGTGGGTCCTTCAATGTATTGTAAATAAATGGAGGAATGATATGTAAATATAATGATAATGACACACGTTAAATCAATGTGTATAAAGCCCCTCCGACTTCTGGACAAGCCACATCCCACTTCCGGACAAGCACCACCCACTTTCCATTCCAAAACCACACCCCTTCCGGCGGCGAGGGGGGCAGCATTTAGAATTTTGTGTCAGGTGGCAAAAAGTCTAGAGACGGCCCTGGGCCAATAAAAACCCAAACAATAGAGATTGGTGAAAGAACACAGACAAAGGCTGGGAGTTTGTTGACTATTGCATGTTTGTTGACTATTGCATGGAATAGACTTTATTTCATTTCTCAGGACAGGTATAGACTGAATAAATGTACAGTGATTTGATGTAAAATGGTAAATTGCATCTTTATAGATTTCCTTTCTATACGCAAATCTAGGAGAAGGAATTTATGTCCAAACCATTTTAGTGACAATTCATATAATGCTGCCCACTATCCAGGCTATTTGCCTTCTTTGTATGAAGGCTCAATAAAACCAAAACTGTCTACAGATGATGCTTTGGTTCTTGCATTTTGCCTTATAAAGCCAAACAGATAGCATGGTATTCATTTAAGGTTCTCATGGAACTAAATAGTTTACCCAGACCTTAGACTTATCTCTTATTTTCCACTTCCATAAGTGGTTGCTGAAATGTTTCAATGATGCAAACTAGCTGCTTACTCTGTACTGATGAAGGATGGAAAACTAAGTA
Source organism: Hymenochirus boettgeri (assembly GCA_019447015.1). Lineage (NCBI taxonomy): Eukaryota > Metazoa > Chordata > Amphibia > Anura > Pipidae > Hymenochirus > Hymenochirus boettgeri. The sequence continues at coordinate 189,649,356 of CM033475.1, forward strand.
ATAATTTAAAATCCCAACACATGGTGCGGCATTTAAAGGGCATGTCCACCCCGAAATTTAACTTTTGATATGTGGTAGGGCATGCTCCCCCAGCCCCAACCGCATTAATATAATTGTTAGAAAGTCCCCCGATTCTTACTTACCTGCCCTCTCTCCTCCGCTGCAGTGTTCAGGCCCTCTGCTTGCATGGAATTGAAAGCAGGGGGCGGGACTGGCAGCCGCGTCCGTGATTGGCTGAGAGGCAGGGAGGGCTGCACTGAGCATGCCTCAACCTTGATGAGGTTGAGGAAGTCTCAGGCACAGCATGAGTCACACACTGCTCCTACACAGCAGTTTCCTGGACTTTGGAGGGGCACAGAAGGGGAACTATTTTGAGCAGGAATGTAAGGTAAGGATTGTTTTAAACTACTTGATGTGGCCAGTAAGGGGTTAAATTTTAGTTTTGGGGGTGGACATGCCCTTTAATAAAGGAATCCCGTAGAAACATGGAAATTACTAGATGTCTCCTCTTCAATGATGGTTACTTTATTTAAAGTATCTTAAACATCTTGGCAAGTAAATATGAAATAGTATTCCTAGTACTGCATAGATAAATTCAATATTTTTGGGGATCCCCCAGAAGTATCCATACCTTGCATGGCAATGCATGGTTTAACAAACTAACAACATTTGTTCTGCATTGCAAATACCATCAATACCATAAGGAGGTTAATGAAGGAAGTCTGAGACACTGTATAATCCTCTACTAGCTTTGAGCTTCTGACTCCCCAGAGATCCTTTAAAGGGAATGGAGATTACAGGTTGTACAGTATTGCATGCATTAATCCACACAGCCAGATAAGTCTTCTTTATAGAGGGTGCCCTTTGTGTTGATTAATGCTATGGAGACAGATTTCCTTTTCCTAAGCCTGTGGATACATTTTCCCTCTTCTACTGATACTGATTATTATTGACATACTTTGCTAAATCAGGTTTCCTCCCAGTAAATCTGTTTCCGTTTGAATTACTTTATACAGATGGTATAATCTCTTTGAGGGTGGGCGGGCAATGTATGTACAATCTTTGGATGGGACTCTCCCCAATTCTCTTCTCCTACAGTTAATACCTGTTTATAGTTCTTACCATCTGTATTGGAGACCTCACACATTAAAGGGGAAGTTCAGTGGAAATGCATATGCTATTCAGAAAAAAGAGCAGTATTTTTCCATCCCAATGACCTTAATCTGCCAATTCAGCATTGTGTCTGTGTATAAATAAATGCAACCGAAATACTGACTTCCTGTTTGCAGGACCCCTAGTAGAGACCGTTATGGTTTTGCCCTTGACCCAGCGCCTGGGTTAATTCAGTTTCTCAGTAGAGATCTGAGTATCCTTGACCCATCTAACAGCCAATCAGTAGATATTACTGTTAGGAACATTCCAAGGATGTGGTGCATCCTGGGAAGAAGAAGGATCGTTAGAACCTAAAATGGCAGCTCACTAATGTCAACAGCAGGGAACAGCAAAGGGTATGAAATCAACTGATTTTTCAAAATGGGAGAGAATATGTAGAATAACTAAGGAAGTATTACACAAACTAACAATTTAACAAATTTCCACTGAACTGTCCCTTTAAAAGTAATAATACCTATAGCAGTCATTATATGTTAGTTGGTATGTGTTTATCCCATATTAGGAATTTGTTAAAAATACAATGAATTCATAGGGACATGATTGTGGTACAGAGGGTCACACATTAAAAATAAATGAATATCCCATTACCACTCGCAAAACCCCAATTTATTTCCATAACCAAATGTTTTGCTAACTTACGAACATGTAAAAAAGTAAAACTAAACCTTAATTGAGTATTTAATTCATACCGAACATCTCTGTTTCTAACCTCTGTAATTACCAGCAGGTTTCTTTGCCAAGTTGTTAATTTCCCTCTCCCCATTTTTTCATTGATTACAAATTAGTTTTATCTCTGTGCACAGGCTGTAAAGTGTAATAATAATAGTGTAATGTTATTATAAGTGCAATAATAATAATATAATATAGTAATAATAATAATAATTTTAATTTAGAAATGTTTTTATTACACTTTTCACAATGATAACTGTATATGGTATTCCTTAAGTGGAAGTATTACCATGGTATATATTCCTTCCTTATCACAGAAGGCGGTTTATGGACTATTATGGACACCTTATTAAAAGGATTAAAATGTTGTCTTTATATTCGATACATGTTGATGTAAAATTGAGCTTTTTTGCACAAAAATTGTTTTACACTAACCACACCCCCTGTGGTTAGTGGTATAGGATTGCACTTGGTCTATTTAAGGGGATAAGGATTGTGTATGTTATACCTGATGAAGGGGACAATGTAATCCCCGAAAAGTTGTGTTTTTGTGATTCACTGGAAATAGTGTGAAGAATTCACTGGAATAGTGTGCACCTCAGCACTTTTTTCTTGCTTGTGCTATACATTGGAGTCAGGATTTTTTTTTGTCTCCTCTGGATCAACTGTTAGGTAAGGTTAAAGAGTAGGGTGTAAAGGTTGCACTAGATGGACGTATGTCTTTATTCAACGTCAATTACTATGTAACTATTTATGTAACTATGAAATCATTTTCATATATACTACTAGCAGAGTACCCGGCATTGCCCAGTTTTCATAAAGATCCGACCCAAACCTGCATCCAAAATTCAACAAACCCACACCCTTTCTAATCAAACCTGAACTATTCAAACTCACTGATCAAACTCACTGTTCTGCCAAGATTTGCCCTTTTCTCACTCGCTCCACTACTAAAATGCTCATGCATGCCCTTATAATCTTGACTACTGCAACATTCTGCTACTTGGTCTCCCGGCATGTCATCTCTCTCCTCTCCGGTATATCTTAAACTGGGCAGATCAGATTATCTCACTCTCCTCCAAAAGAGAACCCACAACCCTGATACCACAGTCCATAGCGTGTTTTCCCATCAAACAAAGAATCATATTCAATACCCTTCTTTTAACCTTTAAATCCCTTCACTCTACTGCACCTCCCTACTTATCTTCTCTCTTGGTCCCTTATGTTCCTAGCCGTGCTCTCCGTTCCTCACAAGGAAATCTTCTCCATAAACCACCAACGAACACTGCTTCCTCCTCCGTCTTAAACCATTCTCTCTTGTTGCTCCCTACCTTTGGAACTCTCTCCCTCTCTCACTTCAACAGGTGACATCCATTAATACTTTTAAATCTAGACTGTTATCCTACCTTTCTGAGTACCAGCACAACAAATGATTGTTAGCCACCTCAAGTACTTTGTACCCACTCCAACTTCGGGTTAGGGATCTCATTCCTAATGTGTCAAGGCATGCTGCACTTATATCAATTTATCCATAATTTATATATATGTATTCTTTACCTATGTATGAAATTGTATTTAATTGTTATTTATCAGTATAATTGCTTGTATAATCCCCTTGTTTGTATACTCAGTATTTTATAATGTATAACACTGCGTACCCAAGTGGCACTTTATATAAGGGATAATCCGCTACCTACAGTGTAATATAAGGATATTATGCCACCGAGGAGTTCCATGACCATATAAGGGGCAAGGAACTCATAGGTGAAGTTAATCCATATATTACACTGTAGGTAGCATATTATTTCTTTTAATACATAAGGCCATTAAAAAAAAAAAACAGCACAGACACAGTCTCCCCCTAGTGTATAAATAGTTAATAATGGTTCCTATTGAAAGGAGAAAGAAGGACCAACAGCCCCATAGAGGAAGTTTATCAGTCATTGTCAGTCCCTGTACACAGCAGTGAGACAGAGGGTAAAAATGTCCCCCATGGACTCTCACAAGCAGAAATGGGCTCAATATAACTTACAGTTACTCCCTCCTGATCTCTATGGAGATCACAGCACAGAAGAACTACAAGTTCAGGGAAGGGGTGGGAGGGGGCGGAGCTCTGCACTCTGATTAGCAACAACAGAATAAAATGAAGTATTGTCCTGTAACTTAGGTGATTACTTGATTCACCACCAGATGGCAGCACACAGGTTAATTAACTTTAAAATGTTGAAAAAAGGGGTACGGAGGCATTTTTAAACATTGTAAAGTAGCCTATGCTCTTTTCCAGGACCTTATACATAAGTGTACCAAGTCTCCTAAAAATTGTCCCAGCGGTTTTAAAGTTTTTCTGGAACATACAAACATACATACACAAGAGAGTGTGTGAGAGTGTGAACCCCTAGTTCTGCCAATCAGAAAGCTGATTCGTGCCTTGTTGAAATAACAAAGAGATACAAACATCACTTGTAATGAGTCCATCCTAAATCCTGTATAGTAAATTCACCAAAGTCATTAAAATCCTGAAATAAATATTTACACCAAATTCTTTTTCATACATGAACTGTATGTACAGTAAGATTTATCTATTTACCCCAGGTGAATGGGGATATTAAAACATAGTATAATTATAACTTATGTACATCAATGAGAACATATAAAAGGGACAAACTGAAAAAGGCATCAGTTAAAAGGTGCAAATTCATTGTCTCTCAAAATAACCAAGCCGGGGACCTACTGTTAAAGAACTTCTATAGACTTGCAGCAACTTTTAGTAGTTGCCGATAAAGTTGCCATATACTTCTTTGCGGCAAATTAGGCAGTAAAAGTCCAATTTTTTTCAAGGCAGAGAAAGCTAAGCACATCGCTAGTAGCCTGTCATGAAACAGAGAGGCACATAGGTGAAATTTCCATTCCTGATTGGTGAAGGTCATGCATAGGGTTGCTACCCAACCAACTGCCGTGACAGTGCAAAATTACAGTGCAAATTTGTAAGTAGCCATTCCTATATTTAAAATGGGCATAAGACCATGTCCCCAAGTCCAACTCAAGCTGCACAACTAATTTTTGAGGATAGTGTTAGCAACCCTATACACCCATCAGCAATGAAAAGGACGGGAACTTAAACCTGTCACTGGCCCTCTCACTTTGTTTCTCGTGAATTGAAATAAATGAACTAGCAGGTAATAAGTAAAACCACATTATGGACATCTACAGTAGTTATAGTAAAGTTGCTGTAAGAATATAGTTTTCTTTATTAAAGTGAAGGGTAATTTCAGTCTGCCACTGACCGATACTGTTGCAGTGACCAGGATGCAATAACCATAAAAGACAAGCAGAAGGACATCTGTAGAGATAGAGAACAACTAAAGTCGCATGGATGGTTCCACTTCTAGTTCATACTCATCACCAGGAAGGGACGTATAGAATGGAGGGATGTTCGAGTTCTCTCTATGGGGGGGTTTTAATTCACCATGATTTGCTAAATGTAGCTTTGCCATATCAGTGCCATCTTTAACTCCATGTTTGGCATCTATTTCTGCAAGTTCAGCTTTTGACAAGTGGTAGATAATACCAGCTCCAAATGAGTCGCCAACTACATTGATAGATGTGCGCATTCGATCTCTAGGAGGGAAAAAAAGGGATTAGTGCCAATTCTTCTTTTTTTGGGGGGGGGGGGGGGCCGACATACTTATAACTTACTGTGCAGAACAATAAAAGGCAATACTTACAACAGCCAGTCTACAGCTACCAGCAGACTAATGTCCTGGGTTGGTAGGCCCACAGCTGTCAAGATGAGTAGCATTGTAACAAGGCCAGCACTAGGGATACTAGCAGCACCTACACTGGCTAAAGTGGCAGTAAGGCTGTAAAAAAGAAAAAGAATAAAGCCCGTACAGATAGAAAATGCAAATGAGCAAACTAAGGGGGAACTGTGATTTCCATACAAGTGTCCACTTTTAAAAAGATCACATTCCTACTAGGGAATTTTGTCCGAAAATGCATTTTTAATTGTTGACGAGAACTGTACTGCGTGTTTGGAAACTGGTGAGGGGTTTGGGGCAGACGGCATCCAAACCACAGAGGAGAAGCGGTAAGTTCTGAACACAGGTTTTTTGCCAAACTGATATATTATGGAAAAGTTCCGTTGATGGAACCTTTTGAAATAAGTGATAGGCTTATTATAGGCATCTCTTTATAACAAGTGAGCGTGTATTTACCTTCCAAGGCAGGGCTGTTATTATATGTTCAGTGTCCAACTCCAGCATGATTAGTGTGCAAAGTGATTAATATATAACATATTCAGGGAGATTCAATAAAAGTTCTTATCATTAAAAATGGTGCTAATGTTGCCCTAACCAATAAGATGTTCAAATTGTAAAGAGGATCTGATTGCTTGGGGCAAAATAAGCACCATTTGTAACGATAAGAACATTTATTGAATCTCCCTGATTGTTTTTAACCTGATTCCGATTCCAAATTGCTAAATTGCTGGTTTTCGAAGTTCCGTAGAACTTTCAGAACTTTTCTAAACCAAAATTTTTTTCGAACATTTGGAACTTCGAATATTCAATACCGATGATCAAATATTGAACTTCCATTGGGTTTATTTTCAAAAAAATCGATTTTGAACACTTCTAATTCCTTACTTTAAATGAATCATGAAATCATGCTTCTAGCTGCAATCTATCCAAAGTTACAGCAGTATAGAAGAGTGCTGCTTTCTGCTTACAATGTTAGCGATGACATCAGCATGCCCCTTCTGTAAGCATGCCTGCTTTTAACCTTAATTTGTTTCTCTCCCTACGGTGTCCATAGTAAAAAAGTAGAGTACTGTGATACTTTTAATGGACTACCAATTTATTTTAGAAAATAAGCTTTCGAGGGATACCCTCTTCCTCAGGTCAGAGCATTACTGCTCTGACCTGAGGAAGAGGGTAGATCTCTCAAAAGCTTGTCTACTAAAATAAGCTGTCCATTAAAAGTATCACAGTACTCTACTTTTTACTACATATATTGAACTAATACGGCAAAGCAATTATTTTTTCCTATGGTGTCCATAGACAGAGGAAAAAACACATCATAATTGCAAGCCTGTATCTAGCTTTAGAAAAGATCAATTTGTGGAGGGGCTTATGACACAGCCTATAGCACATGCCTGTCACAGGGACAGTGCAGAGTAAGACGCGGAATTTTACAAGCCTATAACTTTGGATTGATAACAGCTAGAGACATTATCATAGGCTTGCTTAAAAAGGCATTGCATGGAGACATACAGTTTCACCCTAGACAGGATACATGGTAAAAAAGTTTTATGACAGAAAGAAAAGAAATTTAAACATGTTAAAGCATGGAAAATATGGTGGATTTGCTTTAACCAAGGTGGGGGATATGTTAGACATGAACATGGCAAATAAGCTGAGGTTGTAAATAGCACATATTTAAGATATATTATTTTTTATATATTTTATAAATATGGGCTATATATTTTATAAATAAGTACTAATTAAACTATTATTTTAAAGAAATGGTATTAAATACCTCACAGTTGCAATCTGACCACCATCTAAAGATATTCCATTCATCTGGGCAATAAAAATGGCTGCCACTGCTTCATAGAGGGCAGTACCATCCATATTAATGGTAGCTCCTATCGGCAAAACAAAGCGTGTAACCCGTTTATCAATTTTTAAATTTTCTTCCAAGCACCGAAAAGTCACAGGAAGTGTACCAGCACTGTAACAAAGACAATTATTACTAACGATACGGTGTGACATATTTCACAGTATTGTCATAACTCGAAGCAGCTATATTTGTTCTAATAGCATATTGAGAGATTTGTAGCTGTTGTTTTCCTGTCACTGATTTACTGGCTGGTCAAGTGAAATACTGGCTGGGTGACAACCCTAGCCCAAGGCAGCAGACTAAATTGCCTTGTGAATAATCTATCTTTGAACTCAAACTGTTGTAAAATAGAACAAAACATAAACAGGGTTATTCAATAAAAGTTCTTATCGTTAAAAATGGTGCTAATTCTGACCCAGCCAATCAGATATTTAACATTTGAAAGCTAACATCTGATTGGTTGGGGCAAAATCAGAACCATTTTTAACAATAACCCTGGACATAATGTAAATAAACATTTATGTAATATTGTATCCTCCAAAAACTATGAGGATACACAATTACATAAGAGCCTATTGCACTCATTAGGACTAATGTAAAAGGTAAATGTCCTCTTACTATTTTGGTCCAAAAATATCAATCAAATCTTTTAATGCATAAGGCCAGGAAAAAAGCTAATATCTGTTTGGTTGTTTTGGAAAAACTGCCTTTGCAGACTTCTAATTTGCAGCCATTTTAATTACATGTCAGTGTTTCTGTGTGTTCACTTAAAGTCAACAGGTTACACTTTAGAAAGAAAGTTTACTAGGGTTGTCAACTCTCTGGCTAAAAAATTACCAGCCTTGGTATGTCACAGACAGAGCTTGGGGTGGTACATCTCACCCCACTTAAATAATGGGAGAATGGACAGTATTTTTAAAATAGTTTCAACCCTCCTCCATGAACTATAGGATAGGATTATATTAAAGATATAGTTCATTGCAAAAGTGAACTCTTCCTTTAATACATTTATTGAAGACCGGGAGGATAAGGAGCTATTCCTTTTTTACCTCATTCAAACAATGCATGTGGAGCCAGGAACGACGATAGAAAAAAAATTACCTTTCACGCGATTATCCGCAGCAGCACGGAAATTCCCAACCACTTCCTGGTACTGTTTAACTATAGCGCGTATTATCGCACATTATCACGCATGCACGATATAGCTAATCAGAACGAGGAAGCAGTCGGGACCTGTCAGTCCTGATCATGTGACAGGTAAGTTTATTCTATCTTCATTTCTTCATTGAAGAATGGAAGGTAAGGAATAGCTGTATCCCCCTTTTGAATATACCTATATTACTCCCAGACTAATACGGAACTTCTAAAGGGTGACAATATAAACACCATAAAAAAGTAAATGAACTAGAAAACAGTATAATCATTGTTTGCTGTTCCTCAGCTGTTTACCTGGAAGCGGTTCCAAGAGCAGTGATCCAGGCCTGGAATATTCCACCATAAAAGGTGAAAGGGTTTCTTCTGGTGACTGAGAAAAAAATAAGTGGCAGAACCATCCCTCCATGAATAACCAGACCCACTATAACAGTGACCATATACATTCCCAGCTGCCTTGCCACAGTCTCCAGGTCTTTAATGGCTGCTATCTTGCCACAAATTAGAGAAGCGATCCCCAGTGGAGAATACCTACACAACATAAAGGCTAATTAAGTGACAAACTTTGAATTTTATTTAATTTAAAAGAATATCTTTACTACAAGAAAATAAGTGTTCCAATACACTATTAAATGTTACTGAAGCTCAATGGTAAAATGGAAGCTTCTTCTTAAAGGGGAACTATTGTAAAGTCTCCAGAAAACATTGTCCCACTAGACCAGTGACAGTGAACCTTTTAGTGCCCAAACTGCAACCCAAAACCCCACTTTCTATTGCATACTGCCAAAATGATTATTTAACCCGAATAGGGAGTTTTTAATTTAGAAAAAACAACACAAATAGACACAGACGAATACAGTTTAAAGAATTGGTTATAGATTACCTATTAAAACAGTGACCATTAACCCTTACATTATTAGACAGGAGTTTGAGATCCAAAACAGGGACTCAAGCAGAGCTGAATGTTATAGCGTGCGACCTCACTCTGCTACAGACAGCCGCTACACTATCTCTCAGCTTTCTGGTAACAAACTCTGGTGAAGTCTGCTGTGCATGAGTGCCCACAGAGAGGGGCCACGCGTGCCATAGGTTCGCCACCACTGCACCAGACAAAGCACATTCAAAAAGATACAACATTCTGTGCCTTACCGCTCCATTAGTTGCGGCTGCTGGGTGATTAATAAAATTAAATTGTGGGTAATAGAGGTCAACTTCCAAAATCCACCTTAGCTGAATGATACCCAAGCAGTGTGTAAGCAGTACAATGTAAGGATTTAACATTGGTAATCTCAGTTTCCCCACACATTTCTTTGCATTTCATACAAAAACAAAATTTTACCTTTACAGTTTATTTTCTATTAAGCACTGAAGGGAAGAAAAAGTAAAGCTGGGTACACACCATACAATAATTTGGCCCGACTAACCACGTCTGATTATGCAGCCCCCTATGGTCCTCCTGGCTGAATGGTTGGTCAGGAGGAAGCATCGCAATATGTGTACCCAGTTTAAGTCTGGGGATTTGATCCTGTGTCCTCATGGACTGTGTGTTTCTAAAAAGAATGCTGAGCCACCACAGCATAGGAAAAGTTTACAGGCAGATTTAGAAACTTTATATTTTGCTAGGAACCAAATCATAAAAAGATAATGGCAGTAAAATCAGCTGAATATTTCGTATTGTTAAAGGATAGAAAGCTGTCAGCAATCAATCCAATGATAAATAAACAAACTGCATGGTAACAAACAGCTTTCAAAGTCTTATCAGGGACTTCCATATAGGTGTGGAGTTAAAAAAATGCATAGAGACAGTAAATTGAAGACTAAATATGGAATATGTTATACTGGCAACAACATGGAAACCTTCTTAGTTATGTATGTAAATGCAACTTACTAGAGATGTATAGTTTCTTAAGGGACAAAAGCTTTCACATTAGTAGTTATATGTTTATTTCTCCTTTAAAGGGACAGTTCAGTGGAAATGATCAATATTTGTTAAATTGTTAGTTTGTGTAATGCATACTTAGTTATTCTACATATTCTCTTCCATTTTAAAAATCAGTTGATTTCATACCCTTTGCTGTTTCCTGCTGTTGTCATTAGTGAGCTGACATTTCAGGTTCTAACTGTCCTTCTTCTTCCCAGGATGCACCACATCCTTGGAATGTTCCTAACAGTCATTTCTACTGATTGGCTGTTGGATGGGTCAAAGATGCTCAGATCTCTACTGAGCAACTGAATCAACCCAGGCGCTGGGTCAAGGGCAAAACCATAACAGTCTCTACTAGGGGTCCTGCAAACAGTCAGTATTTCGGTTGCATTTATTTACATACAGACAAAATGCTGAATGGGCAGATTAAAGGACAATTATACTCACCTCCCCCTCGTTCCTTTCCGCCCACTCCTGCAAAGTACTCAGGGTGAGGACCTAAAAAGCTAAGTCCTCACCTCTGGGTACTTTACAAAAGTCCTGCACTACTTACTTGTAATCTCCCTCGTCGCTTTGGTCCGATCCTCCCAATTGGCACTTTGAGTAACAGGTCGCGAGGCAGCCAATGGGAAGACGCTCTCTGCAAGGAAGTGTGTCTTCCCATTGGCTGCCTCCTGGACTGTCACTGACAGTGCCAGTGGGGAAGATCCGACCGGAGCGACGAGGGAGATTACAAGTAAGTAGTGCAGGACTTTTGTAAAGTACCCAGAGGTGAGGACTTAGCTTTTTAGGTCCTCACCCTGGGTACTGTGCAGGAGTGGATCGGGGAAATGGCAAATGGCAAGTATAATTGTCCTTTAAGGTCATTGGGATGAAAAAATACTGCTCTTTTTTCTGAAAAGCATATGTATTTGCACTGAACTTCCCCTTTAAGCAGTAAAGTGAAGAAATGGCAAAATGGAAAATCCCTGTTTTCTGCAGTTTTAAAATCCCTGGTTTTTTTCATCGCTCCACAGTCCAAACCCCTAACTAGACTCTTAAAACTCAACACCATGACCGTTTCTACAATAACATGTCTTCCATTGAGCATTCAGAGATTTAAGACAAGCACAGGCATGATACGAACCACTGTTTAAATCTCCCAGCACTTCTATTACTTTTCCATTTAGAAAGAATTTGCAATATTAAAAAGCTCAAGGAAATCCAACAGCCAATCTACTGATTGGCTGTTGGATGGGTCAAACATGCTCAGATCTCTACTGAGCAACTGAATCAACCCAGGCACTGGGTCAAGGGCAAAACCATAATGGTCTCTACATGGGGTCCTTCAAACAGGAAGTCAGTATTTCAGTTGCATTTACTTATACACAGACACAATGCTGAATTGGCAGATTAAGGTCATTGGGATCGAAAAATACTGTTTTTTCTTTAAAAAAAAATTATTTGCACTGAATTTCCCCTTTAAGGAAAAATCTGTGAAAGAGCACAGAGTCTGATCTCATAACATTTTCTGCTCACACTCCTTAGAATATAAAACTAATATTTACAATACTATTACTGTCTTGGGTTAAACCTTAAAACCTCATTTCAACACCAGCAAGCATGTGATATATATATTCTATAAAACGTACAGAAGTGGCCATGTTTGTGAGAGAAGTTTAACCTTGTCACAGTAGCTAAATATTGATTTAATGGTGGGAAATGTAAACATGTATTTTGACTGGATCACTCTACACATATCAAATGCAAAGAAAAGAAAACACAAACTCTCCCAGGAATGTGTCTGCTTACCACATGATCAAGTTTACAAGCTTCATAATAATCTCATTGAGGATATTGAAGAAATCCGCCATTAGCTTTGCTTGGTCTCCCATCTTCCCCATCGAAATTCCAAATGCAATGAAAAATCCAATAAGTCCTATGGAAAAAGCCCAGTAAGGGACAACCATAGTCTTTAGGCAGTTTTATTACCCTTACAGTTAATAGTAGGGAACATAATGTTGAATATGATATATAATACACAGTTATACTGTTACACATACATTTTCATATGTTACGATGTTATGAATGATAGGCTGTATTTTGTTGTTGGTTGTTTGCCGCTAAAGCCCCGATAATGTCGGATCTGACGGGATCAGGGCTTCATCAGCACTGTGTGTGGTGGCTTTTCTGAATGAGCGTGCGGCTGCTGAAAGTTCAGGTCGGCCGAGCGGTCATTAAGGAAAGACGGTAAATTTCCCTCGGTCACGGGAGACTTCCTATAGAGGGAGTCAGCCACGGTCGAGGGAAACACACATTCCCAAACGTCCTCCCTATGCTGTGTATATGCTGTGTATGCTGTGCATAGGGAGAACTCTCCGGACTGTGTGTCTTGTAGATCCTGCAGATCCTGTCTGGTAGCGAACCGGTTAGCGCGACTTTACCTCCATATATTTGCCCAGCGAGTCTAGGTAAATGAGGTCCCAGGTGTACTAAAATAAATATTTTTTTGTTTCTATTGTTTTGTGAATGAAGAAAAGTGAAGGAAATACTTGGATAGGGTTTAATGCCGCAGTATCAACATCCTTTTAATTAGTACGAAATGTATTTTTACTATAACATCTCCTGTATTATAGGTTCACTGCTAAAGATGTAATATTCTCAATCAAAATAAAACATACATTCTACCTATTCTAAATATATAGTAAATGGGAAAAGGCTGATATAAGCAGAATTCAAAGGCAATACTGTCCCTTTATTGTTACTCTTACCAAGCACATTCATGCCACTTTTAAACTCAAGCTTCTTCTGTGTTACCATAACTGGTTCAGGGATCACCTCCCCCATTGTGCTGTTCACCTCAGATATGTTGGTTAGCATCTCAGATTCATTCACTGGTCTAAAGAATTCCAAGGGTGATGGTGCAACAGGAACTTTCTTGGAAACAGTCTGAATCTTGAAAGGAACAAAGTTACTTAATATTTTACAAAACTTTAGTGATTCTGTAAAGAAAATATTTCATGTTTAGATGTCTGCGGTGTTATTTGTAAATTGGATATTGCACAGGGTGGATACTGGTACTCTGAGTGGTGCCTGGTCATTTATATTTGGACGAGTGTAGATGGACAGAGCTACCTTGTCTGATTTTTAAGTGACACTTAAGTTTTAAACGAGGAAAACCTCCCCCCAATGTATTTGGTATAGAATCTTACCTGCTGAAAACAAGCTTGGACTAGATTCTCTGGAAAGAGATTTCTTATAAGATCCAGAAAGGCATCTATACTAGAAACTTCTTCATTTTTTGTTGTAATGCTGATTTGCTTCTTTAGTTTGGGGTTGCCAGGATGAATAGAGAGAACCAAGATCACTCCAAGCACTGCTGCTAAGACTGTAGTTGACATATAATAAACCATGGCACGTGTACCCATCCGTCCACTAGACTTGGCATCGAGACCAGCCAGACCTGGGAAAGGGACAGTATCCTTACCAATTATGTTTTTTTAAAAACAGAAAAAGTTATCAGTGAATTTACATAATGAAGGTAAATCTGTGTCTAAGAGACGGAACACTGGCACATACACAGTTTTCAAGTCAAACGGTGAACAATTCTTTACTTAAAACGATATGACCATATCCAGGACTACCTGATGCATTTAAAGCTCCAGTCACCCCCATGACAAAGAGCTGGAGCTCGAAACGCGTCAAAGAGTCCTGAATATGTTTATGTCGCTTTAAGTAAAGATTTGTTCACCGTTTGAATTGAATACGTGGTGTGTGTCTTTTTCCTGGGCATGCCAGTGCTTCTTTTTGGTGAAAGTCTATGGGATATACCGCGTGGAGTGGCGGGTCTGGGGTGCTGCACCCGGACTACTATTGTAGCTGTTGTTTTTCCTATTATATCAACTATATGGAGATGCAATAAATTTCCCTATTGCAACTGACCTGCACTTGTTCCGGCAATGTGGTAACCACTTTGCGACTGTTATTGCATCGTGTGAATGTGAGAGGTAAGTTACGATCATTGTGCATTTTAAAGCCACAATTGAAAAGGCTTCAATTTTGGTGCAAAAAACGAGTACAATTGTAATCTCTAAATTTATTAGATTGCTTGCACTTTGCTATTTCCAAAAGTCTTTGGGAATGGCGCAGGCAATGCAAAATGAGCTCATATTTAATTGAGTGCTTATTACTAAACAGTCACATTTATTTATAGGATTTATAAACTATTATGTATAATCCTTGTTTTATGCCCTACACTAAAATATGTTGATGTATTTTGTTGTTTAATAAAGCTGAGTATAAAACCATTATTATTTGTAAAATTGTTTAGTAGAATAAAGCAAATATGTTTTTTGTAAGTGTCTTAAAGGGCAATTATAAAAATATCCAGGCTAAACTGCTAGGTCCTCATTCCTAGCAGTTTAGTTCTGCTCGTAAGTGCCTGTCTGGCCCCATCCCCCTTCCTCAGTCCAGGACTGTTCTCAGACTGACCAAAGATAAAAGACGCTTCTTGCAGAGCCTGTCGAGCCAACTGCTATTGGAGGATGCAGGACCAGAACGGTACTAGAAGCAAAAATTGCAGGGCTAACCCAGAGGGAGGACCTAGCGGTTTAAGAAAACAGGAGATGGTGGAGTTTGTGGAGTATATAGAGTATATAGAGTTTTGGGACTGGAATTTTGACAGTGAAATATAATTCCAAATCAAAATCACAAAATTTTGATGCAGAATCGAAACGTTGTCAGTTTCAGAGTGAAATTTGGTTAGAAATTTTGACCAACAAAATGTCATTAACTAAACTAGGTTCAGGATAAGACTCTACACAGCAAGTTTTCTGCTATCAGAGTTAACTACATAAGCTCAACAGTGTTCTGCCACAGTTTTCCATCCCCTTCATTAAAATATGCTTATGTATGTCAGAGACTGTGGGAGTCAGAGATCAATCAATTAGAACATTTTTACCTTGGGCATTTGGCATGCCCTCAAGATTCCACTAATAAATCTTTAGGTTGTTATCTGTTAAAATAATAAATAGGAGTGCCCATAGTGGGTGTCATGTTATACAGGGTATTTGACAGATCGTTCCTGATAATTTCTCTATAATATTAAAAAAAATGCTCATGTCCAAAGACTAGAGCTGGTATAGGTTAAGATGTGGGCATGTTATGACAGTATCCCTTTTAATATAAAGACTTTATTTAAAGTAATTGTCTCACCAGAAATCAGGCTGGAAATAATTAGAGGCAATATCAACATTTTCAGCATTCGCATCAGAATATCTCCAGGGAATGAAATCAGGACCAGAATGTTGCCATCCAGAGGTGGCAGTAAGCGAAGGAGACAACCAAAAAGGGAGCCAAATATCACACCTAGAAAAGAAAGACTGTAAGGACACACTATAATAGTAAATCGGAGGATTATAAAGACTTTATTATAGAGACTTCCTTCCTTTCTTCTCTTTTTCTTGAGCAGTCACAATGGACACTGCCCAACATTTATGAAAGGAATTCTTCATTGCCACTTTGATTGGCCATACATCTTGTACTCAATCCACCAATCCTGTTAATTACCTTCCTTTGCTTTTGATTTGCACAAATGTTGGGATTTGGTAATGATTGTAGAGACGGCAATGATAAATGCTAGTGTGAACTGTAACAGCATGTCAGATCAGGGGATTAAAGGGTTCCCAGTCCCCAGGAATGACTGTGTTGGGGAGTATTTTAGATAAATAAGTTGTGAATTTTTATTGTCGAATCATTGTATTCACAAAGACCCTTATAAATGAGGGAGTTCTATTCTGTGGTAAACAGAACCTTC
This sequence comes from Hymenochirus boettgeri, assembly GCA_019447015.1. Taxonomy (NCBI): domain Eukaryota; kingdom Metazoa; phylum Chordata; class Amphibia; order Anura; family Pipidae; genus Hymenochirus; species Hymenochirus boettgeri. The sequence goes on from CM033475.1 coordinate 189,665,687, forward strand.
AGTATATGTGGCCAATTGACAAATCAAGTCATTAATTAATCAGTTGTTCTGAGTGACCTTAAATAAAGATTGGTATTAATAATCAGGCAGTAAGGTTTTCTCTCAGTAAACAGCTCCCCAGGAAGCGAACAAAGTGAAATTATATTATTATGGTCAATTGCCATTTGTAAACTGTGTGAGCCCAAATTCTGACCACCACTTATTGTGAAATATTAAAACAATAAAGACAGTTTTCATCCTTCTGATAGAGACTCTTAGATGTCTGCAAAATGGAGTAGCTTACTACTTTTGGCACAATAGGATTTCAGATTTCACTCATAGGATGCCTATTAAACTGTTACCGCTAGAGGACCTAGATCAGGTGGCTTCCTGCTAATAATGGACAGTAGATGTAAAGCTAGTTTCATGGGCAAAAATGTTTCTGAGGAAATTACTGATAAAATGTTGTCAACAAAACAGAAATTCCAAGTTGAGATTTAGTTTTGTGAAATTTCAACATGGAATTTTGTGATATTGAAATTAAAATCTCATTGGTAAGTTTCCCCAGAGAAAATTAAATTCTGAAATGTAATTGTACTTTGTGAACTCCTGTTAGTTGAAGCACAGCTTTATAAATATCAGTTTCTTCTCTGGTACAATTTCTTGAATACCCTATGAATTTCTAGGTTGAAACATAGGGTCTACTAAATAGTAATTAATTAGTATAACTAGTGAACTCAATATCCAATTGATATTCCATATAAGTATACAATATATTGGACATACATTTGCAGTTCACCACTTTTTTAGCATTTAGTTTAGTAAATAGAGTGCGTTTTAATTCAGACAGATTAGAGGATACCATACCTCACAAATTCTGTAAGGCCAGGAAAAGGATGTGGGCAGAGCCTATCAACGACCCACCCAGCCACACCTCAAGATACCCAGCTATGCGTCATATAAGCCCTGTCCACCACAGGACAAATAGTGATCTAGTACACAGGGAAAGGTCTCTCAATATAGAGTTGTCCCAGTCATAGCAGGATGGTTGAGGCTATAGGGTAAGGTGTGGACTTTTTATGTTATGACAGTATCCATTATAACAACAATCTCGTATCTTTTTACATAACGCAAGGTATAATGCAATACAACATATTTGCATAAAGTATCAGAATAGTACTAAGCACATTTTTTAATATATCATTGAATTGGTTGGTAATATTTGGGATTTACTTTTTCCTTGTTTCACATATGGTTATAACAGTGACACTTAAAGCCTCTCAGTTCATGTCAGCTCTGTCATATATTAGAATTATTGCTGATGATAGTTACCAAACATGGACGGAATTTGTGGCATATTTTTCATATATTGTACACATGGTAACCACCACACTTATACGTAAATACACCCCAATGACTGACTTTACAATGTTTTTTCTTTTCATATATCATTTCAGATGGAATGGGCTACTTGTCTTCATGTCAAAGCCCTGACAATTATATTTTATTGGTGCTACAGGAAATATGAGCCAGACAGCGGTACTGATTACAGTACATTAAATTTAAATGCAATTTTTTTCCATTTTATTTGTCATTAGGGCAATGACAAAAAAGGAGAACTAAAATAGAAATATTAAATTTTGAGTATTAACGGCAGCAATCCAGAATCCATGGTTGGTGCCTTAAATTTCCCAAAAGTTAATATATTTATTACAATACTTACCTTCCTTCATCACCTTTCTTGGGCTACAGAAGGCAAAAATGATGTCCGGCATTGGGGACAGCGCACTTGCCCAGGACGGGTGGTGAGCCTCCGGCCAGAGGAGCATGGGACCTGCTCATGTCTCCCTACTGCAGAAAATGAATTTAAATAACTTTAAAAATATTAACTTTTGAAAACATTTAAGGCAACAATCGAAAATGATGGATTGCTGCATTATCTTATCCAAACATTAATATTTTTGCATTTAGTTCTCCTTTAAAAATATTTTTTTTATATACCTTTATCTTATATATTGTTTGTATTGGGTAATAACAATCAATGTTTGGAACCTAATTTATCAAACATTAATAAAAAACGAACACACTGCCCTGAAACCAATTCATTCACAGTAGAAATACTGCAGAAACGTTACTGTTACTGTAAAACTAAATAAAGGTTTATTGGGAAATTACAAATAAAAAAAAATCACAAAATTCTTATGCATGAAAGAAGGTTTTGTAAACAAAAGAATGCAGAGCTCGAGACCTCGCCATGAAGCAATCCATAAGATAAATTAAGCAGAAGGAAGCAACAGCAGCTTGCAGGATTATGTGGGTTTAATTTTCTTCCTATTGCATGAAAATGTTAAAGAGACAATGAGATACTGATGAGTTTCCGTTAACTCTCATATTCCCACATTACAAGAAACCTACCAACTTCAGCTCTATTTGTCTACGTGGGATATTTTCTTCTGGGAGAGCTGGTGAAGAAGTTCACACAGTAAATTAAAGAAAAATTTTAAAGTAATAATTGTATCAGCCAAATCATTTGTGAATGAAAAGTTTTAAATGTTACAGTTTAGGTAGAATAGATGCAAAAACGTAGACGTTTTGTACTGATTCACACAGGCTACATTTGCTGGGTCCCACAAAGCATTATTGTTTGCATATATAATAAGATATTACTCAGGTTTTATGTACTGATATACTTTCTTCTAATTGGTGATTTTGTACTGGTACTCACCAATATGTGATCAGCATCATTACTTTATAGGACAATGATACTCACCTCCTCCTCGCTCCTCTTCTTCCAACAATTAGTACCCAGGGTAAGAACCTAAATCGCCCAAGTCCTCACCTTGGGTACTTTACAGATCAGCTGCAATACTTACATACTTATATGAAGTTACCCATGCTGCTCCAGTACTCTTCCGGCTTGTCTTTGTAGTGCTCAAATTAGCCACTGCAAAGAAGTGTGTCTTCCCATTGGCTACATTACAAACTGACACTGACATGGGCAGAGCAGACCAGAGCGATGAGAAATTTAAAGTAAGTATTCCAGCTGATTGGTAAAGGTGTGGAATGGAGGAAAAGTAAATATAATTGTCCTTTCACAGCAAATCGCTTACAAAAACACTTACCTGCTATGGTCAAGATTAAGAGAAGATGCCTTGTAAACCAACCACAGCGTTTAACCCAACAAGGCTTAGGAAGTTCTTCCATACTCATGGTATGTCCATCTGAGATTGGAACCTCTATATGATTTGTCATCCTATGTAGTAAAACATGAATATAACAAGTTAAAGTGTATTTCCACTTAAATAGGAAATTCGGTTTTGACAAAATTTAAGAATATCTTAAAAGGGAAAAGTCACATCATAACATTCACAAAGACACAACTAGCTGTGCCTAACTTCTCCCTTTAATGTGGCTGCTGGATGATTTATTAAATTAATAAATAATAAATGGGGTCAGCTCCCATAATCCACCTCTTTAATTAGAAGTCTAAGTGTACGCAGTACACTTCACATGATCTCTATTGTACAGCAGATCAAAACAAAGAAGCTGCAGCCTTGTCCTCTAGAAGCTAAAAGACAATCATATTACAGCTTATAGATCATGTCTCTCTCTAACATACAACAGAGATTTCAGTGTAGTGTTTTTAAACAAATTTAAACCAGGGGTGTAGCTCTAATGAGGCAAGTTGAAACATTTGTCTTAGGGCAGCAGGTGCCCTGGTACCTGAAAGGGGCATTAAACTGACTAGCAAAACAAATAATCAAAATCATAAGGCAAATAATATCTGTTTTATATCTTTTACACTATAGATTTATTGGGAGTTTAAATGACACAGAGGACTGTTTGAGGAACTGTATAAAATATCCCTGTGCACTCATTTTACCTTACTCACTAAAATGTTTACTTTTCGAATTCAATGCTTTATTGTCATGGGGGCATCTTTTCAATGTTTGTCTCTCTGTCTAAAAGTGCCCCTTATTTCAATACAAGTCCCTGAAAATTATATATTCCTTTGCTTTTCAAACAAAAAAGAAAAGTGATATTTTCAGTTTATTTCTTAGCTAGTATGGGTTTAAGAAACAGCATATTAAAATTTTAGTTAAAAAAGTAAGCCTGGGTAATTGAATCTGGACCCTCATTCATTGTAAAAGCAGAGCATTAGACCATTATCCCACCAGACATACTATGTAAAATCAACAACATGGAAACTTACTTTATTACAGAATTCTTACGAAATTGCAACCTCTGGAGAGGAAAGCATTCATATTAAAGGTAAACAAATAAGTTTAGTTCTGCTTTAATAAAAGCCCTTTCCCTAAAAAAATCTTTTTGCATTCATTAGAAACAAATAAGAACAAAACCAGGTGCATCCCACCAGTAAATCTCAGGCCTCAGTATGAGCAGAAAAGCACACTGGTTTATAATCACAATGAGTTTTTCTTTACTGTCTGGGTATTACATTTGAAATAGTTTCATTATAAGCAAGTAATTATACAGTTCTGACTTTAAACAGTCTTTTTTAAAATTTGATACAAGAAGTCAGTATTTCTCTAATATATAGGGCTGATGCAAAATAATGTGTAGCCAGTAAAAACATAAGCATCTAATTGGTTGCCTCAAATGAATAGCACAGACAAACTTTTGCACATTTTATTGCAACAGACCCATGAAGACCCATAAAGATTTTATAAAGGGTGAAGTAAGATTTAGCCTTGCAACCATAGAATACAATATTCCTCAGCATCTTACCTATTTATAAAGGCCATTCCGGATAGACATCTACTATACTGACTTCTAAATTAAACATTATAACTCTGCAAATTTATTTACATGCTTTGATATACTCTCCTCTTTATAATCTATGATGATTACACCCTAATCCCACCCCTAGCCATTTCTGGTTTCAACAGTAATGTCTCTTTGTGTCAGGTAGTTCTATGCTCTATGCATTCCCTCAATGGCAGTCTATGGGAGCAGTCCCAAATGCCAGCTTCACACAAGGAACCAAATCAACAATTAGACCATTGCTAAATGTCTTACTGGGTACCGGTAAACCATAAAAGTAGGATCATCTTTTTTTAACCTTCATTTTTTCCATGTTTAAATCCCATTGAATTTAACATAGTACCAGAATGGAGAAACCAGAAAACAGTTAACAAAGAAAATACAGCATGTTCAATCTCTGAAACCAATACCTATTGCATATCTTAAGCAAAGGTTTAGGAGTTATTGTTAAAGGCATATCTTACGTTTTTTTTTATTTGCTTCGAAAACTGAATGATGCTCTGGTGTTAAAGGGCATGCCCACTCTTAAAACAAAAAACTAATAACATGTCAGTTATCTGCCTGCAACCCCAACTGCTATTTTTACCAGTTTATTACATCCATTTGTACACAGATATTTAATGATGAGTTCTATTCTATGTATCTGCCTCCTTCCTCTGCTCAATGAGATTTTTTTAAAGCATGTGCCGAGCAGGTGGCAGGTGAAACAGCAGTCAATCATTGGTTGTGATGTCAGCATGGAGGGAGGGACAAGCTTATTATTATTGGTTAGTAATGCAGGTAATAAAGTGTAAAATATATCAGTTGTTGTTTGGGGCAGGTAAGTGACAATGGATCTGTTTTCTGTTTTAAGGGTGAACATGCCCTTTAACTTACTCCTAGTGGCTTTACCAAGAGCTATATTGAAAAATTAAACTACTATGATACTTGTGATATAATTTGCAATAGATACTAGGAGCTTATCTTTTTGACTATGTAAGGTATGTAATATTTTATACGCAACAAAAATTATAATTCTTTCCCCCTAAATGAATATTTATATCTGTGCATATATGTCTGCAGTGCTGAAACTCCCCTTACCCCTAGCAAAAGCAGAACAAATGAAGTCCCAACATATGTATTACCCACAAAATACTGAAACCCCAAGCAATAATCTATTCCTTTATCCTAATCCATATGAACTAGTTAAATGTATACCTTAAGTTAAGTTAAGTTAAAGGTTAAGTTATAGATTATACCTAATCTGAAAATATTAAATAGAATTTATATAAAGATTAATTTAAATGGCCAACCAATAAAATGTATCAAATTGCAGAGTGAATATGTACTAAATACCTACAGGGAGATTCAATAAAAGTTCTTATCATTTAAAATGGTGCTAATTTTGCCCCAACCAATTATTTAACATTTGAAAGCTAAAATCTGATTGGTTGGGGCAAAATTAGCACCATTTTAAATGATAAGAACCTTTATTGAGCCCTTATAGTGTCACCATTTCACCTTGTACTTTACATCCAATTCAAGTGCCTGGTGGCCTACATCAATCTCTGAGCTTCTTTTGGTCTTTGGTAAGTACATTTTCTACGTACTGTATTAGGCCCTGCTTCAAAAGTACTTGGCATAAGATGTCAATGATGTGAATTTTCTCTAAATGCTGCTTATTTCAGTATATCGGCACCCATGTACATGGGGTATATTTTTATTTGGGAGATATACATATATATATATATATATATATATATATTTACATTTCATTCCTTATCGATATTTATTTTTTTATCTTAAGTGTAGGAGAAAAATAATTGTATGATCCAAATTTTTATTTCTGATGACATAGGAAAACTTTATTTATGTGTTTTATGAAGATTATCTTCTTGCTTTATTGTACCATGAATCTCTAAAGGCTTCTGAAGCCTTTAAAATATTAACAGTTAATAATATATAAAGGCTATGGATATCCATTAAAATATATCCTTATAAATGGTGCTTACTGGTGTCATCAGCTATAGCTACAGATGCTTTCTAATGCTGCAAATCTAATTCTGCAAAACTTTACAAAATATTATGTATAATGTTCAATAAAAGTTCTTATAATTAAAATGGTGGTGTCATCAGCTATAGCTACAGATGCTTTCTAATGCCACACAATTCTGCAAAACTTTACAAACTATAGGGGTTATTTAATAAAAGTTATTTTCATTAAAATGGTGCTAATTTTTCCCCAACCAATCAGATGTTAGCTTTCAAATGTTTAATAATATCTGATTGGTTTGGGCAAAATTAGCACCATTTTTGACTACAAGAACTTTTATTGAATCTCCCTGAGAAAGTAATAAGTTAAACCTTTTTAAGGGTATCTAATAAAATCTCTAATTCCCAGAGAAGTAGGCGTAACCACTTATACCTTCCATTCTTGCTTCTACACATCAATCCACTGACATCTCTTTGTGACGATGAAACCACCCACCATACCCTCCCATCCATACTATATGCACATACGGTAGAGAAGGAGGAGGCAGACGGGCAGAGCAGTACTTGCTTTCAACATCATACAAGTAGGAATGGGAAGCGAGAGTAATAACTACTACTTCCCTGTTAATTGTATATATTTTTAAGCACATTTTTAAAACAAATAACAATGTATGTACCCTGTGTAACCCATGTACTCCATGACCTATGTAAAGACACAGCCTTCTACTTTCATATGATCAAGGTGCTCCTTAAACATTGATTATAATAGGGTAATTTATAAATTTTACCAGGGTCTGACAGCTATAAATAATACATTTACAGGGAAATTTAAAAAATGGTGCTAATTTTGCCCCAAACCAATCAGATGTTAGCTTTTAAATGTTAAAGTTTATCTGATTGGTTGGGACAAAATGAGAACCATTTTTTACAATAAGAACATTTATTGTATTTATTGAATCTTCCTGTTAGAGTCCAGGCAAGACGTTTGTGGGGGAATTGTCCAGCTACTGTTCATACCGAGAATGTAAGGCCTGTTAGGGTTAAGAAACAATTAAAATATAAATCTAAATAATACAATCTTAAAAACCCAGCCAACATGATGGAACAAACCAATTGATTTCTTTCTGTCACCACAATCCACGTCTTTGTTTCTCATATTTATAATGGGATTAGATTTTAGACTGTATAAACCCTAATTGTCAACGTAAATATTTCAACACATGAGATCTGTATTTTCACAAATATTCCATTGTTTTATGCACAACTTTACATTTTATTTTATTTTTTTTATATTTCCCAGCAAGATTTAAGACACAATACATACAGGGATTAGAATTGGATATTAGAATCTATAGGGTTTTGAATAGAATATTTGCTGTGGGAAGAATAATCAATCTGTTTAGTTCCAAAATAGAATGGCATGAAGGCAAAGAAGAAGAAGGACAGCTGGTCCATAAAGAGGCCACTGGGAGGGGTTGTGTATGAAGATGAACCTACTGTAGAGCTGTTCCCGAAATAAAAATGCAGATTCCTCTAAAAAAAAACTTCCAGTCTGTGTTTCATTATTTGTGTAAGACTGTTCAAGGGATTAGAAATAAGTCATAATCTGTTTCTTAAAGAATCATGTTTCCCCCTGTTCTAAACATCTGGACATAGATAACCTTTAATCCACATGGATGTCGGGTTTTTCATTTGTTGTAGACGTTAAATAACTTTAACACGAAAAACAGAATAACTGAAGTCATTGAGCTAACATGGAAACGTAACCCAAGCTTGTATTGAGTCCAATTACCTAACCACACAGCCACTCAAAGGCAACTCTCTGTACTGTTTTTATATAAATTAAATATAGAAATGAATATGTTTTCTTGTAGGCATAAATGAATGAACCTATTTTCATTCCAAAAACAGTCCGTTGTTTCCCCTATTTAGAAGATATTTATGGGAGGATTTTGGGTTTCTGTCACCCATCATTTGGACAGGATGCAATGTTTAGGTGCAAAAAACTAATAGTCATGAAAGCCAAAGATACAGTAATAGTACAACTGTGCCCACCCTGTATATCACATAACAGTAAACAAAGGAGTAAAGCTGGGTACGCACAATGTCATGCTAAACACAGTCCCGAGCGTTCTCCCTATGTACAGTCCTAAAGTATAGGGGGCCGGCCACGGCGGGGGGAAATTTTCAGAATGTTACATGCAATCCCGATGCCAATGGCGAACATTCGGTGCCATCTGGACCACACAATCGCGGGCATGCACATTGCAGAGAAAGGGGCGATTCCGTTGGTTCTCACCACATCACACCCACACATGTGTATTGGATACTTCCTCTTAGATTTTATTTATAATGACATTCCTCAAGATAACTTACTCAGAGTTATTTATTTTAGGTTTATGTTTGAATTTCAAAAAATGCCAATAAGATCTGAACATATATATACAAACTCTTTATTCTAAAAATAAATCATTTCTTTGTTGTTAGTCATAGAGTAGACACTTCATTGTATTTCCCTTTTTCCATTGAGTTTGCTATATTATCATTACTGTACATTACACATCCGCTCACCAAATAGCCAAACAATTTTTATAAAGGTGTAGAAATGCCACAATCAATTTAAACTGCAACAAACTGTAACATTTAAAAATGTTTAAATACAGTCTGGCTTAGGGATCAGCCTGAAAGTATAGGAAACATTTGTCTTTGTGGCAGGGAAAACAATGCTTGAACTTTTATTTGTTATAGTTTAATAGGTAAACATCACTTTACATCAGTCTCCCAATCAAACATCAATCAATTGAGAACTTGAGAGCCACCTTAAATAATTGATTCTCAACCCACAGGCCGCATGTGGCACGATCAGTGAAAATCAGGGCCCATGAGTCCGCAAGTAGGCATGTCAGTGGACGGGGTTCTGGGAATGCCTTGTGAGGTGTTGGGACTTGGATGGTTCGAGTGAGGAACAAAAACTGTCGTGGTTACTTGCTTTGGGGGCGCTAGTGTCTGTCCTGGGCCAGGTGGAGCATCCCTGACTTAAATGATAAGCTACTGTAATTCCTGCCACCAGTGATGTCACCATTCTGAGACCATAAGTAACTTCCTGGTAGGATGCAAGCATTACCAAGGTGCATGGCCATCTTCACTATATACTGCATAATGTGCTTTCAGAAGAACAATTCAAAAGGTGGTTCCATTAAACTTTTTTTAAATATAAAAATGACTAGTTAATAATTCCAAACCACAATTAACAAGGGTGCTAAAGTTATAGGGAAAAAGCCATTTAGATATTTGCAAAGCACCTGGTGCTATCTCCTAACAATGACCTAAATGTGCTGTGAAACTTTTATCAAAGATGGACAGAGAGAATTCATTGTGGATTCAAAGGAAATGAAGCATCCTTCACTAAACCAGCCCCATTTCATTCATCTCCATCTTATGTTCCTTATTTCATATTCTCATGGAAATACAAGAGCAGAAAATAACTGGTGGTCTTTTAAATCCCCTTTGTTATATATATGGTTTTAACTTAATGTTTCCCATTTATGTCCAATGTAGACATGGACAACCTGATGGTCTCTGGAGTTTGATGAAACTAAGATAAAAAGAAAAAGGAGAGTGTGATAAGGGAGAGGGAGGCATTACTGAGAGTGTTATCATAGTTAGTGGTGCTTGTTGCTTGAATAATGCTCCCCTTTATTTTAAAATATATGGATATAAGTCACTATGTTTCCATTTTTTTCAATCGCTTGTTACAGGTACAAACCTCCTTGCCTCTGTCCTTGTATACTTAGTTATTGTGCCCAAAGGTCAGTATTTTGGGCAGCAGTTAATTGAAATGTTACTTGTGCCTTTATTCAAGTCTAGTTCTCATTAATACTGGTACCTGGACTATAAAATTGTATACTGCAGGTAACTATAAGCTAGCAAAAAGGGGGGGGCGAGTTCTGTGTACCTGTAACCACCACCACCCCATATTGACCTCAAGGTGCCAGAACTGCAGGTAACTATAAGCTAGCAGAAAGGGGGGGGGGGCGAGTTCTGTGTACCTGTAACCACCCCCACCCCATATTGACCTCAAGGTGCCAGAACTGCAGTTAACTATAAGCTAGCAGAAAGGGGGGGGGGCAAGTTCTGTGTACCTGTAAACCTCCCCCCCATATTGACCTCCAGGTGCCAGAACTGCAGTTAACTATAAGCTAGCAGAAAGGGGGGGGCAAGTTCTGTGTACCTGTAAACCTCCCCCCCATATTGACCTCCAGGTGCCAGAACTGCAGGTAACTATAAGCTAGCAGAAAGGGGGGGGGCAAGTTCTATGTACCTGTAAACCCCCCCCCCATATTGACCTCCAGGTGCCAGAACTGCAGGTAACTATAAGCTAGCAGAAAGGGGGGGGGCGAGTTCTGTGTAAATGTAACCCCACCCCCACCACAAAAAAAAATCCCATATTACACAGGCCTGGGGAGTCATATCTGTGGATAATATATTACCAGAGGACATGAATTTGTGAATAAGGACAAAGAGTTAATACAAATAATTGTCAAATGTAAATACTGGTTCTAGGGCACAATATTCTAAAACATTTACATGGGTTTCTTGTTTCTGCAAATCTTACATTTATTAAAACTGGTGATCCTGATCTTATATCTGATCTATGGCTACCCCTTCCCCTGGTGGGTATTTCGGCCATCCAGATGTTTGAAACTACATCTCCCAGCATTCACAACTAAGGAATGCTGGGAATGCAGTTTTCAAACATCTAGAGCGCTGCAATTTGGAATCTGTGTATTAATGCGTGCCGCCCAGAGGGAACAGAATGTCCAAGCTAAAGCAGCTGTGATCAGTTTTGATCAGCACACAGTGGTGGCACTGAGGAGGCTGATTGGTTTACTTTATCTGCCTGAGGGTCACAGGTTGGCAATGTAATAACCGGTTGGAGCAGATCCTAATCTTATATAATCTTTTCCAAACCCATTAATCACACAGAGAATGCAAGGGAATGTTTATTTACAGGTAAAAATGGAATTAATCAGAATATTAAAGCTGGGATCAAACTCATAGCCTTCCAGCTGGCATGTGCGGCATTGGCACTTGTATCTTCGGTGCTGCAGGGAATTATAGGTAATAGCAGGGAACTTCTCCCTTTCATCTATATTGCTTTATAACTTTATGTTGGCCTACATTCAAAGAAGATCAATCAGAAACACATTGATTGGAGTGAAAGTCCTGCTGCTACTTCCCATTACACAAGGGAGATACACAATCACTGGAGAGCTCCTTTCTCTTACCCTGGGAAAAACCACATCAAATGACAGAGCTATAAGTCAGGCAATACACTGTAAGGGGGATGCACCAACAGGCACATCGCTCCTGATTTGGAGTTTATATATAACTGATGTTATATCGGTTAGTGTGACTTAAACTCCTTCCTTGCGGCGGCTGTGTGGCTAACGTGAAAGTTAACAGCGCAGCCGCCGCAAGCGATGTTATATGCTGAAATCGGCATTTTATTGTGGCACTTTTAACGGCAGCTAATAGCTGGTGTTGAAAGTGCCGAAATAGAACAGCGGCAGGTAGCCATGTTCTGAGCGCCGCTATCGGCATGTAACATCGCCGGGCTGTTTGCACTGGGTTGCCGATAGCAGCGCTTGGTGCATCGCCCTGTGTATGTTTAAAGGTGGGCTCCTCCTTTATAAATACAGTAAAGGAAAACCCCTAAGCTATAACACCACTACCTCCCCATCAATAGTACAGGAAGAACTGACATGAAAGAAGGTGGCCCATCTTTAATCTCTGTGATGTTCGTATCCCTGACAGGAGGACCATGTCTGGACTGTAGTAGGATATCTGTCTGTCTATGTGATTGACTTGCCAATATTGATGTGGATGTTTAATATAAAGAAATACTTTTAGAGTATTATGAACAGTATTAATAAAACTTTGTTAATGCTAAATAACAACATCGCTGCAATAACAACATGATTGTTTATTTACACGTCAACTGTTAATACGGTGGTGTCGTGAAATACCAATGTATGGGGTTAATAAATGCCACATTTAAAAGAAACCAGCAGTAAATATGTCAAACAATAAAGGCAAGTTTGTGTCATGATTGTGGCAATAAAGTTATTTTACATCAAAGTTTTATAAATACCAGACATTCCCTCTTTGTAATGGATTTTAGTTTTTATTTGTAGTATTTTTTAAGATGAAAGGTTTGGTTTTCTGTTTCTACCTATTTAATTATACATCACGTGTCCTTTTTAAATGTTTGTTACCTCCCTGGATTGTAAGCTCTCTGGGGCAGGGATCTTTACTTCTAACATTAACCCTCAACACAATGAAATGTAAATGTATTGTAATATTTTAAAGTGCTGTATTTAAAAGTGGCACTGTATAAAGATATACATAAAGACATAGATACACATTAAGAGGACACATTTTGGTGAAGAAACTGCCCCCCTTTTGGAATATAAATCGTGGTGTGCAATGTATGATTGACTGGATTTTTTTTTTTTAGATCATTTTTTAAATTAAATCCCCACTACAATTTTAGTACAATCTTCTCTAGTTGTATGTATTCTGTTTGGGAATAATATGTGTTTTTCACAGATTGGGAATTATATTAATCAATGTGTTCAGAGTCACTTGCTGCAAAAATTGTTTTTCTTTTTTGATTAATAAAAAACGTTTAAAAGCTTGTTATTTAAACTTTTAAATTATCATGAAAATCCTACGGTGAGGTTTAAATCTCTTACCTTAATGTAGCCTTAATGTAGTAAGTTGTATTATAAATTTTATCACTTTACCTTAAATGGGCAGCACGGTCCAGCCCCTCCAACGATGAAAGCCAAATGCACAGTCCAGGAAAGTAAAACAATCAACAGGTCACCCTCGAAAAGTTTTTAAAAAATAAATGAAGAAAGAAACAATCACATGAAAAATGACATCTGGATTGATCTTGGATGCTCCAGTATCTCCCGTCTTCAATCATATGAAGCAGAGGCAAGAGAAGCAGATAATTCTATTGGCTGAGGCTCACTGAAAGGAATCTCATTAGGGGATTTAAGGTCCTCAAGTAGTGATTACAAAGCAATATATGACCCATTTAATTTTGCCTCACTGACTTATTGCTTTGCCAGGGGCTGTTGGGATCATGTATCCCCCATTATTAATCATGTTTCTGTTACCTAACTCCCCACTGTTTCTTTTAGCCTTACAATAATTTGTCATTGAAACACCAGCTATTAGAAAAGGAAAATTCAAGTCTACTTTCATCTCATTTTCAAAAGTTAAAAATTATATTTGCCACCAAAACAGTAACTACTGACAACTCTAATAACTTACACTTATTCCATAATTTATTAAATTAGAATATGATTGAACGAGTCATTACTGTTTCCTTGGCTATGCTGTGTTTACTATATAATCACTTTATTCAACCACCCAGAAAAACGTACCTAATTAAGCACTAACTAAGCTAGATTTAGTCAAACTGGTATTACTATCAGTGTGTCATTTGGGTTCTGGGAGAAAACAGTAGAGCCCAGAGGAAATGTCTCCAATATCTTTATTTTCAACCTTTCTGGGCTTATACCAAGCAGTCTCCACCTCTAGCCTTTTCTGCTTGAAGTACCTTTGACCCACCTCCAGAACCTTTTTAAACCACTTCCCATAGGCTAATTTGGGTGGCACTAAAATGAGATTGTGAGCACTGCTTACCATATGAAATATACAGGGAGATGTACAGAGATCTGTACAACTATAAAATAAATCCCATGCTAATCTATTTGCAGAGGGATGTACCATGGGATGATTGTGAATTTAAAGGATAACCTAAACCTCAGAATAACATTTAGATGGCAGCTCTCCTTGTTCTAAAATCAGTAATCAGTGTTTTACCTCTTATTTTAATATGGTTGTTGAGAAATGTAACTTTCTAACATGAGGTTTGTGTCCTATATCCAAGTGTTGCAGTATTGCACAGTGTGGTCGCTGACCATTATGTTCTTTACACATGCTCAGTCCTAAAATACTGCATGTTTTGCATTAAAGGGCATCTATAGTAAAAAATGGGTTATTTTAAATTGACCATAACTGGAAACTATAATTCTTCCCAACAACCACTGTATAATTTTTTTGTTGATAATTTTTTTTCAGAACAACTGGACAAACACTGTTTGAGAATCCCTGTACTAGAGTGTGGATTAAAAGAAACCTCATATCTCCCCTGAATGGGGAAAGCTAAATCATAAGGGGTAAGAGTCCAATAAGGCCAATAAACTTCTTTTTCAACTATACCTTGTATAAATTATTAACATGCAAAAGAGCAAAATACACATAACACACTTCTACAGTAAGTCACTTTATTATTTCAACAAACATACAATTCTAGCCTCCTAAACTTGTGAAGGTTCTCATTCATCCAGGTCATGGTATATTTGTGGTATTCAATTAGATCAACTGGACTTAATTCTTGAAGACGTTTCGCTAGTCATCCGACTAGATGTCTCAATTGTCTTCAAGAACTAAACTTCAAGTCCAGTTGAAATAAATGAATACAACAGATAAACACAACCCTCCTCAACCAGATTCTGATCTCACCTTTCTGAGCCAAGCTGCACTCAGATGCAGCCTTTTCTGCCACCTGCACAAACTCACCATCTGAGTCCCAATGACAAATACTAGATACCTAGACTATTTATAGCCAACAGGAGGGTCTGATCCTGTCAAATAACCAGAGGGAAACCCCAAGGGGTGCAAAGTAAAAATAAAGTAGAACAATGGTTATGACAGTCTATATATTTTAATATGGTAACACCATAAGAAATGTTTACACACAACAATCATAAAAACATCAATAGCACTCTATATAAAACCAATGAACATGAAAGGCAAAATATCAGCACAATACAATATATATATTTGCCTTTGTGTTCCTTTGTTTAAAATGGAGTGCTATTGTTGTTTTTATGATTGTTATGTATATTCATTTTTCTGGTGTTACAATATTCAAATATATAGACTGTCATAGCCATTGTTCTACTTTATTCTCTGAACATTAGCTTGCTATATTCATGCACTTGGCAGCTGAGTCCCTTTGAAAATTTCCGGCCATGTTCATGCCCTTGGCAGCTGAGTCTCTCTGAACATTAGCTGGACATAGTCTCGATTTTGCGAAGAAAGTCCCTTCACACATAAGCTAACTATTTTCTCGGCCTTGCTAGTTGAATTCCTCTGTGCATTAGCTGGTCGTATTTGACCCTTTGCAGCTGAGTCCCCATGCATATCATCTGCTAGTTTTACCTGGAGGATTTAATAATAGGGGAAGGGTACAAGCCAACCAACCCCCATTTATTTGCTAAATGCCAAGGTGCCTCATTACCTTAGCTGTCAACCAAGTTCCTTGCTGTCATAAACTATTCTTCTATGAGCAGTTTTGTTGTAGCTGGAATGTTGACATTGTTGTGCTGGGTTGAAGTCATGCAGCAACACACACACACCTCAGAGTAAGTGCTACTTTTTTTATAGATTAAGATGAGGAAAAGCATATTTTTCAGTATAGTGTCCCTTTAACACAAGGGGCCTTATTTATAAAGGCACATTATCGCTATTCTGTGTTACCTCGCCTTAAGCTAAAACCATATTTTTTTTACGATTGCGACTATAAAATTGCAATTGTGGTAGAACTGTACATTTACAATCAAGATCATAATTGTATGATTATCCTGTCCATACAATACTATTGTATTGTATATCTATTTATGGTGTTTTATTCATCTATTCACCTTATCGTTAAAAAAGGTGCTAATTTTGCCCCAGCCAATCAGATGTTATTTACCAGTCAGCTAACATTTGATTGGTTTGGGCAAAATTATTAACGTAAGAACTTTTATTACATCTCTCTGATTTCGTATATGTATTGGCTTTTTACTTTTTTAGTGTAAGGTTAGATTGTCTAGTGGTTATATATATTGAATCGGAGTTTACAACTAGAGAATTCTAGCTCTTACCCGGGTAGGGTAAGATTGTTTATTAGTATAAATAGGCCTTGTATAGTAAGGGATCTATTGTGTTTTATTATATTACTAATTAAATTATATGAGTATCTTAATTCATTTAGAATGTATTATTTATTATTGTGTATATAAGCTTGGCTCATCACATGATCAGGATTGACACAGAGTAGCATTTATCTTTACCACCGTGTTTTAAAGGGATAGCCTTCACCCTTTTCCTTTGAGCAACTATGTTTTATCCACATGTTGAATTGTTTCAGTTAGAAGCTCAGTGGTTTCCATCTTCATGGTTTTAGATGTTTTTATTTGTATTCTTGTACACACCTATGTTATGCCAGATGTAATAAAGAATTATTTGTATGCAGATTTTTTCCACAAACTAGAATGTGCTGGCTTTCTATGTAAGTCTATATTTTTT
Organism: Hymenochirus boettgeri; assembly: GCA_019447015.1. Taxonomy (NCBI): domain Eukaryota; kingdom Metazoa; phylum Chordata; class Amphibia; order Anura; family Pipidae; genus Hymenochirus; species Hymenochirus boettgeri. Next base: position 189,682,859 of record CM033475.1, read on the forward strand.
ATATATATTTGTCATCTGTGGTGGGAATGCATTTCAAATACATTTTAGATTTCGACATTATGATAACTAGGTCTTAGTATGGTTTAGTGCGTAATTGACCATGACAAACCAATCTGAAGACCTAGGGGCATATTTATAAAAAACGAAAATAACACAAAAAATTTACAGCCGCACATCGCGGCCACAGTAATAGCATGATCGCCGTATTTATAACGGCGATCACTATTGCCGCGATGTGTTTCGCGGCCGCGATGTGCGGCGGTAATTCTAGGTCCCTTTGCAGCGATCCTGGATGCGCTAAGTCCAGTATCGCCGCAAAGGGACTTAAAAACCCTTCCCGGCAATCCTGGTTGGGAGGGGATGCCGGGAAGGAGGTCGCCGTGGATGGTCGCATTCGCCGCGGATAGCGGTGGGGGTGTATGCCACCCCGCCCTCGCGGCGGGTGCGACCACCCGCCGTTGCCCGCCTTCCCAGAAGCCCCTCCCAACCCCTTCCCCGCTCGCGGCAATCTTGGAACAGGAGGCTAGGAGGGGCTGCTGGGAAGCGCTGCGGCCCCTTCCCAGCAGCCCTCCAAGCCCCCTGCCACGCTGCTGGCGGGGAGGGGAAGGGCCTTCTGGGACGGGTGGAGGCCTTTTGGGGCTTAAGGGGCCCCGCAGCTCGAACCGGGACCCCCCTCCCCGGCCCTATCAGAGCCTTTGCGGCACTTACAAGTGCCCTTGCGGCTGACAAGAGCCCTTTGGGGCTCAGGGACCCCCCTGATACCCCCGGCCCTGATAGGCGGTAACGACGGTAATGGGTGGGTATCGGCGCGAAGAGTTAACGCGTCGTTAACATTTCGCGGCTGTTTCCAGCGTTAAACGCGATTTATGCGGAAAGCTTAACGAGGCTTTATAAATATGCCCCCTAGTGTTGGCATTGCGAGTATAATCTCTGTGTTTGCTGTTGATACGTTATTGTGCAGGATATCTTCATCTTACAAATAAACTAAATAAGTTTAACATCGATAAAATCAAAGTTATACATTTGGGCAAAAACAAAATAAATGCTGGCTATATGCTAAATGGGATCAAGTTAGGAGTTGACACAATAGAGAAGGACTTGGAAGTTATTGTGGACAATAGGCTTAGTAGCTCTAAGCAGTGTCATCCAGTATCTGCTAAAGCAAAGAAAGTTATTTCCTGTATAAGAAGGATCATAGAGCCATATTTACAAACGCGTGGTATCGCAATTTTGCGATACCGTGCGTTATCGGTAATGTACGGCAGTGGCCGTAAATGTATGGCCGCGATCATACATTTATGGTGAACGTTCGTTAGTAGAATACCATGCGGTAGTAAAATACTGCAATGGTATTCTATGGGGGATAGTAACTCAACGATCGCGGTCGTAGATTTATGATCGTTATCATACATTTACAATAGCAATAGTAAATTAACTATCATTTTAAGGATTGTTAAAGGCACGGTATCCCTAAAAAGCGGTACTACGCCTTTATAAATATGACCCATAGCGTCAAAGGAACAGGGAATAATTCCGCCTCTGTATAGAGCCATTGTAATGCCTCTTCTTATGCAATGCAGTTTTGGGTATAAACAAATTAAAATGCGTACAGAGACAGGCAACTTAACTGATATAGGGAATGGAGAATTTAAGTTAAGGAGGGTTTGTTTTCAATAGAAAAAAGGTGTTTGTGAGAAGTTTTTAGAATTATAGTAATATGTTAGAAGGAACTACAGCCAATTAGCAGGGGATATTTTCTCTTATGGGGTGAACAAAAGGCTACTAGCATATTATTATCCACCAAGGACACAGTGGCATCTAATGGTAAGATGTTAAAAGGCATAAAAATTTAATTCTATCAGGTAGAATTTATAGGGCAGATTCATGAAGCTGAATTGGTATTGTATTGGTATTTATTGATATTGCAGAATCCTTTCCATTCCCAGCTTTATTCTATAATAAGGCAATCAAATAATACTGCAACCATAAAAAGCAAAGATTTCGAACATTCGTACATTTTTGATTTAAAAAATCAAAATTTTTTGATAGATAATAAATTTCTAATTTAGTAAATCTTTACAGTGTTTTTAAAATATTGATACATGTTCCCCAGACTTTTTCCAAGGTCCCTGAGACATTGCTATTTATACCTTAATTTAAAGGGCATGTCCACCCCAATTATAATTTTTGCTCTAGTGTAGGGCTCCCTCCCCCACCCCCAACCGCTATAGTATTTTGTCTAAAAACTCCCCCGATCAATACTTACATTGCCTCTCTCCTCCGACGTTCTGTCACGTCCCTCTGCTTTCATGAAACTGCAAGCAGGGGGCCAGACCGGCAGCCTTGTCCGTGATTGGCTGAGAAACAGCCAATCACAGATGTGGCTTACGGCTGCAGAGAATGCCAGGTGAAAGAGGCAGTAAGTATAGATCGGGGGAGTTTTTAGACAAATTACTATAGCGATTGGGGTTGGGTGAGGAAACCCTACACTACAGAAACAGGGTTTGTAGCTAGGGAGAGGAAGAGCAAAAGGGGTGGGAGAGCTGCACTGAGCATGTGCAAAGTCTCCTGGGGGAGAGACAGGAGGCAGAGTCCTATATGGACTCGGGCCAGGCTCCTGGTGGTCAGTTTTCTGGATTTTGGAGGGACATTACAGGAGAACCATTTAGAGCGGGGATGTAAGGTAAGGATTTTCTTACACTACACAGTGGGGCCAGAAGTGGGTGAAAATATAGTTTTGAGGGTGGACATGCCCTTTAAGGCAGAACGTGGGTCGACCTGCAGGATGTTCGAATTCAGATCAAATCTGCAAGCAGAATGGATTTCAGTGAGTCAGGATTTTATTAGAGACAATTGAACAGCATTGTATATATAACCTCTATTATTCTTGTATTGTTAGGTATGCTTACTGTGATGTTTGTAATGATTGGTTCACACAAGTAGTTTGTGGTCTACTTATCATATTTACCTTCTGAGCTCCAGGAGTCCAGTTCAACTTTGCAGATTATCACAAAATTGTTCCTAATTACAGGGGCTATCAAAAAACATGAATTTCTGATCTATTGGCACAACTGGGGACTAGAGATGGGATCCGGGTCCAACACGGACCCGGATCTGACACAGAACCTCTCAGTTCCGAAATCCGAAAGGTCCGTCCGGATCCTACGGATTTCGGGACTTCGGAACAAATTTTCAAAGATTTTCGAATGTACGGGGGATATTTTCGATAATTTTCTAAAATATCTTCAAGCATTTAAAAATCCTCAAAAAAAGACCACTTTTGATCCGACCGGAAATGCAAAAGTGGTCTCTGATCGCATTTTCGAGGGTTTTCAAAAGTTCAAATATATTTTCGAAAATTATCGAAAATAGCCCTGTACATTCGAAAATGTTCGAAAATTTGTTCCGTCTTCGGGATTTTCCCAAGATCCGGGAATCTGAAAACGGAACAAAACTATATCGTTTCGGGCCATCTCTACTGAGGACCTTAGTTGCAGTGAATATGCCCTGATTTTTTCACATTTCACACAAAAATAGATTAACACTGCCTTCTCAAAGCTTAGAAAATAATTATTCTATTTGGTCTATTTTGGACCTTGGTGTTATTAAAACTGTTCAAAGATCTTTCATCAACAATTACTTTATTATGTAACAAAAACAAATTCAAGAAAACAGTTACATAGAAAACAAAATGGTTAATCAATATGATGTTGATAAGGCATCTTTGATTAAATGCATTTTAAATAATATATTAAGGAGATTATTTACACCCCCAACCATTCTGGTAACACTAGGTCAACCCCAAGTGTCATGGACCATCTGGAACAGTTCAGGGTGTTCCCCTGGTCGCCCAGTTCCTGGTCACCCAAAAGTGATATTTGCTTTTGCATTCCATTTGCATATCCCAGTTCCATACACTTAGTTAGAATGTGGCTTTGGCATTTGCACATATATTTTACTTATACCAAATGATAAATTATGTACAGGAAAATGTTATAGAATACTAGACCTACCTACACCCTCGAAGATGCCTCAAGAGACATTATTTATATTATTGATATATTGTTAAATAAATTTATAAACATTATAATAAGTTGCCTGGCTGATGCTTGGTGGTGGTGACTAAATGAACAGCTGTTATCTTAATGTAATGGACAGAACAAAAATCAGGGGAGCAGAGCCTGCACCTGCAGGGGGCCCCCATCTTCTTACATTTCATATGACAGATATAGCCTCCTCCCAGGAAACCACTGTAGATGAAGCATGGATAGGGGCCCCAACATAGTTTTGCTGGGGGCCCAGTGATTCCTAGTTACAACACTGGTTCTAAATACAAGTGGTAAAGATAAGAGGGTTGATATTTTATGTCATATTTTATGAGCTGGTAAAACACCATGGGATTTATTTGTTCTGAATGACAGATCCCATGGCAGAGGTTTTCCAGTGCCATCAGTAACAAGCACGTTCCAGTGCCATTGGTAACAAGCACACAAAAAAAACATACAATAGTTCGAGCTGATCGACCAATACACTGAAATGTCGGAGGGCAGACACAAACCATTGGATGGGGTTTACCCCATTCCCTTTATACAATTGTCACACAAATGTATGGAAGCTTATCAGTTGTTAGCAAATGGAAATAAGATACAAAAGCAAAACAAACATTCAATCATAATTATACTGTCTGTTGGGCAAATTGTATGGTATATATTGAAATATATATTGAGGATAAAAGAAATGCCAGACATACTCCTGTTATGTACTTAATGTAAAGATATTCTGCTCTACAAAGCCATCATTATTAACACATATACATATTCATATAGTACAAACATTTTTTCAATTGCTTCCTGTAAGAAGTTATTAACTGATAGAGCCATATGATAGAGCCATATAGAGCTATATGGCTCTATATTTCAAGTGACAGAGAAATCGGATTTACAGTATATACATCCCATTTGAAAGTTCTCAAGTAGTAATTCAGACCCCATCCCGGTCCTGACTGACTTGATCTAATAAAATGATCTGTTGGTGGGGAATAGCAGGAAGAAAGGTAATATTTGGTCAACCAACCATTAGCTGCATAGAAATAAACACAACTTTGTTTTGAGGAAAATCTGTTGGAAATGACCAATTGGCTAAAAGTAAAATTATTATTATTATTTATTACCAAATTTATTACCAAATTTAACAAATTTATTGTTATTTCTGTTAATATTATCATAGAATAGTTCCTAATATCATGGAGTGCTTTGCTTTCCCGTTGGACTTGACTGTAAGGTTTGAATGAAAACTGGTATGTATTTTACAAAGCTAAAAAGTCGATTACCTGTCCTTTCTCCTAATAATAATCTATTGTTCAGTTTATACCAGAACTGAGCATGTGGGAGTTACTGTGGTGTTCTGGATGTCTGGTCACCTCTCCAATAGCCAACAGTATAAATGAAATAGGACAGCACTCACACAAGCTTCACAAACTGGATTTAAGGGGAACTTTACTCATTTATTAAGGCGAAATAACATAGCAAAGCAAAAAAAAAAAAAAAAGCAGGGGGGTGAACCTCCATTCTCCCCACACAATGCGAAGGAGGAGGGAGATTTACCCCCACAACGTTGTATACTGACCTTTATTTTAATTCACATACTACATATACAATAAGCATACAGTAACAACTTATTTACACTTTTTTTTGCATTATCAAGAAGCTATTCACATCTTGTAGCTTTGGACCCCATTTGTCCTTTTATACCCATATATTTTATAGCTAACAATCCAGGAGCCATGTGTTTAGGTTTTTCCCACTAAACCGATTCTGGTTTGTTTTTGACAATAAAAACATGTTTTTATATAAAAGACAATTTTGCAATAAAGGCGGAATATAGGATTTATTTTGGTTTCTTTGTTAAATAACCTGCCATTTTCTGGGGTATTGACTTATATATACACTGTACAGTACATGTTGGAAAAGTGTTAAGGGGAAGAATCTTGTCTGATTACACAGGTATGTCCATTTTATAAAAAATTGTACCAGCCACACTGCAACGCAAACGCATGCGATTTCATGTGCGATTTCGTTGCGTTTGCGTATGTGTTTTTTTCATTAAGTTTTGAAAAACGCAGGCGATTGCGATTTAAAATGCGGAACGCAAATCTCAATCGCAACGCACCCGAAAACTCGCGTTTTCAGTGCGTTACCGCGTTTTTTAATGCTGTGGGAAAAAAAAAAGCGCAAACACAAAAATTCAAATTCATTAAATGCCTCAATAGTGTATGGCCAACAATAGGCAAACATATATCTGTCCATGTTTCTTGACTTTATACCTCTTATTGATATAGCATAAACAAGTAAACTGAGTCAACAATTTTCAGAGAATATATCCTACATTTTAAATAGATGCATTTAATACTCTACATAATATGACATAGGACATCAGCAATTGAGTTGTCCACCATTTCTTCTCAAGCTGGCAGTTATCTAAATAACTTGATTTTGAGAGTGAAGAAACTGGTGTTATTCCTACACGCCCTGCAGGTGCACAGACGAGAGTTTATGTGCTTGAAATTCCAAATACTGTCAGTCTTGTAGCACTTCAGGTTACTGGAGAGGTGAGACAGGTGCACGGGTTGATCAGAGTAACGTCACCAGGATAGATGGGATGAGCAATATTTAGAACACCTAAAAGATGCACAAACTAGATCTCTTCAGTGGACTTGGAAGTTCAAGTTGGCATTCATCGTTGTGGGATCTCTTACTGCCTGCAAGATTGTGCCATGAAGTGGGATGAATTAAATTAGTTGCTGCAACTCGGCTATCTGCTGCTACAGGTGTGAGAGACTTCAATATATGGTGGCAAGTCAGTTACTACTGATGTCTTGTTGACATTGGGCTGGTAAAATTAATATTGATTGACATTCCTGCCAGTAGTTGTGTTATTGAAATCTTTCAGGGACTTTAAAACTTCCTAGGATCTAAAACTATCCAGAGATGGTTATTGCACTGAAAGAAACAAATGAGTTAGATTGTAACATCACAAATTGTGAATTCCTGCCTTGGGCTTATAACACTGGTATGTACTTTGTTTTAAAGAAATACTGATAGATCATATAGTCTGTTCTGGAAAAGGCTAAACGTATAAGCCTCCACTATTCTCTGCGCATGTTTGGTGATAATAGCAACATTTCAATGGATACTTTTATCTTCATGTACAAATCATTTTTATTATTTTTCTTTAAAACCTGCTTATGTATGGTAAACACTGATTTAATTGATCTTTTTAATGAAAGAGCAAAGTCATTTTGTAGCCTTGGAACAAATATCCCTTTAACGGTGGTTTTATAAGAAACCTAAAAGAATAAGAAAAGATAAAGAATAGTTATAATGTTGTTTTAGGGTAAAGTATACCTGGCTTAGTTAAATAGAGATATAAGATAAATGGCATTCCTTAAGCTGGGTACACACATGCCAGATGTTTGAAAGATGACAGATGATCTGCAAGATCCCATCTGTCATTTTTCAAAGATCAGGATACACACAGTCCCGAATGTTCTTTCTATATCTGCATGTTTCCGATGACTGTGGCCGACTCCCCCAAAGGGAGACTATCGTGGCCAAAGGAAATTTTTGCTCTTTCCCAAACTACCGCAGGGCTAACGGGAACGTTTGGCGGCCACATGCTCGTTCGGGAAAGACGCTACACACACTGATGATAAAGCCCCGATACCATCGTTATCCTTAGTGTGTGCCTAGCTTTAGGAAGAAGAAAGATAAACAATGGCGTACTTTAGAATGCTATGTACAGATAAGGATAAGGAAAGATACTTTGTTCTAATACAGCCCATTACCTGATGTGTCTCATGCTATTTGCACTTATCTATAGGTGTCACATTGGTAAAACAGTTCCTTTAGCTCTGTACAGACTTGCAACCCCGGATCATTAATGACGCCTGATCAAGTGGCCATAGACATACCAATGCCAAAATGCCCATTCTTCTCTCAGATGTGCGTTGTGGGTCTGCCCCATGAGTGCATGTTTGTACGGAGGTTAGGTTGAAACATTTTATTAAAAAATATAATGCTGCACTTGTTTACTAAGTAGTAATATATATATAAAGCTCCAAGATGATAGCAATGGTGGCAGGTGGAACAGGAATCCAAGACCTATCTGAATATCCAACCACTCAATTGCACATTTGTACGGAGCTTTAGTTAGAAAAATTAAATACAACAATACAATGCTGCTCTTGTTTACTAAGTAGTAACATACGTATTTATATAAACCTCCAAGATGATAGTAATAGTGGCAGATGGATCAGGAGTCCAGGACCCCTCTGAATATACAATCCCACAGGTAAAAAACAAATATTGCGTATAAGCACGAACCACCTGGAATATTCAATCCAGTCATTAAGGCCACTTGCTCTGGCTCCGCATAGCCCTTATGGACAATGGGGAAGGATTGTCCAGTATGCCTTGACGCATTAGGAATGAAAGCCCTGCCTCGAAAAGCTTACACTCTAAGTACAATCTAAGTTTTATATGGTACATTTTTTCATTAAAGGTAACTGTGGTCTGCATATAAGTGCCTTTTATTAAAAAGAGCACATCTATACATTAAAATGAGTCCAGGATCTAGCTGCAGTCTTTCCAAGGTTAAAGCAAAGTTAATGGTGGTGTTTCCAGCTAGCACATGACCAGCACCAGTGTACCACCCCCACTGCCACAGGCACTGAGCATGCCCAGTTGTATCCTACTGCAGTAACAGAGCATCATCTGCTGCATCATAAGTCCCATCCCCAAACTTCTTAATCATTTTTAAAGCAAGCCACAAACCTGAAAAGTGGTTGCAGGTCTTTAAATAGCTTCTGAAAAGATATTTTTTTGGGGGTGGGGCTTCTTAAATAGCACATCATGTGACTGTCACACACTTCCTTGTTTATCCTGTCTTTGAATAACTTTTAAAGGGCCATGTACACAGAGGCGTTATCGGCTTTTTCAGTGTTCAGTGTTCAGTGTACCAAGGGTTAACGTGACTTTAGAACATAACTTACGGTGGTTGCAGCAGTGACTTTAGAACATAAAAACTGTGTTGTGCAACCGCCGCAAGCTATGTACCGAGCCGATAATGGTAAAATTAATGGTGAAAATTTTTATTGTGTTAAATTCAGCCATTCAAAATGCCAAGTCTGAAGTGGCAAAAACGCAAAAGTGGCCATTATTTAGCCTGCCAATGGGTCCTTGGAAGGTGTCAGTACATAGTATAGTGTTTCTCGAAATAAGTAACCAGCATTTCCAGCATTTACTGTATTACGATCTGCGATCTCCAATTTTCCTATAGCTGCTTTTTTAAGGTTCCGGTTTCCTTTATTTACCAGTAAAGTCAAATGGGGGTCTAAGGGACATATTTATAAAGGGGCATTATTTTTGATATTTTTTTTCACCAGACTTCACCATAATTTTTTTAACTTTCAAATTTTCTTTTCGTCAAAGTTATAAAAAAAAGGCGAAAATTACGTGGCAAAAAGTAGCACTAATAATGCTGAAAATGTGTTAAAAATTAAAGTTCAGCGCATATGACGGTAAATAGGTAACATTCCCTGGTGGCTTTTCAAAGTAATGTCACATTGGTTAATACACACTGAACACCTGTCTTTGTTATTTAAAAATAGCCTAACACATGTGATGTTTTTTTCAGTAAAATATGATAAATAGTGTATAACTCACCCAGGTGAACTTTCTCTATTTTATTAATAGGATATGATAAATAGTGTATAACTCACCCAGGTGAATTGTCTCTATTTTATTAATAGGATATGATAAATAGTGTATAACTCACCCAGGTGAATTTTCTCTATTTTATTAAAAGGATATGATAAATAGTGTAAAACTCACCCAGGCGAATTTTCTCTATTTTATTAATAGGATATGATAAATAGTGTAAAACTCACCCAGGTGAATTTTCTCTATTTTATTAATAGGATTGATAATAGTGTAAACTCACCCCAGGTGAATTTTCTCTATTTTATTAATGGGTATGATAATAGTGTAAAACTCACCCAGGTGATTTTTTCTATTTATTAATAGGATATGATAATAGTGTATAACTCACCCAGGGAATTTTTCTATTTTATTAATGGATATGAAAAATAGTGTTTAAACTCACCCAGGCGAATTTTCTCTTTTTATTAATGGATATGATAATATGGTAAACTCACCCAGGCGAATTTTCTCTATTTTATTAATGGGATATGATAAATAGTGTAAAACTCACCCAGGTGAACTTTTCCCTATTTTATTAATGGGATATGATAAATAGTGTAAAACTCACCCAGGTGAATTTTTTCTATTTTATTATAGGATATGATAAATAGTGTATAACTCACCCAGGTGAATTTTCTCTATTTTATTGATAGGATATGATAAATAGTGTAAAACTCACCCAGGTGAATTTTCTCTATTTTATTAATAGGATATGATTTATAGTGTAAAACTCACCCAGGTGAATTTTCTCTATTTTATTAATAGGATGTATAAATAGTATATAACTCACCCAGGTGAATTTCTCTATTTATTATAGTGATGTGATATAGTGTAAAACTCACCCAGGTGAATTTTCTCTATTTTATTAATAGGATATGAAAAATAGTGTAAAACTCACCCAGGCGAATTTTCTCTATTTTATTAATAGGATATGATAAATAGTGTATAACTCACCCAGGTGAATTTTCTCTATTTTATTAATAGGATGTGATAAATAGTGTATAACTCACCCAGGTGAATTTTCTCTATTTTATTAATAGGATGTGATAAATAGTGTATAACTCACCCAGGTGAATTGTCTCTATTTTATTAATAGGATATATAAATAGAGATGTCCGAACTTCGCAAAATCTGGTCTGCTCGAGGATCCGCGAATTTTCGAAAAAATCCGAAATTCAAATCCGCGAGCGGACCTTTAAAAATGAAAATACCCTCGAAATTACGAGATTTTTCGTATTTTCGAAATAACGTGTATCCACGTAATTTCGAAAATTTTCGAAAAATTGTATTTATGGAATAAAGATAAATCCTTGTATTTCGAAAATTTTAGAAATGAACAAAAATCCGCAAATCGGAAGTTCGGAAGGCGGAAAATCCAGAAAATTCCGCCGTTGCGAACGGGTAAATCCGCGGCGGGATCCGGTTCGGATCCGCGAACCGGCCATCCCTAATGATAAACAGTGTAAACTCACCCAGGCGAATTGTCTTCTATTTTATTAATAGGATATGAACAAATAGATATAACTCACCCAGGTGAATTTTCTCTATTTTATTAATAGGATATGATAAATAGTGTATAACTCACCCAGGCGAATTTCTCTGTTTTATTAATAGGATATGATAAACAGTGTAAAACTCACCCAGGTGAATTTTCTCTGTTTTATTAATAGATATGATAAACATTGTGAAACTCACCCAGGATTTTCTCTTTTTTATTAATAGGATATGAATAACAGTGTAAAACTCACCCAGGTGAATTTTCTCTGTTTTATTAATAGGATATGATAAACAGTGTAAAACTCACCCAGGCGAATTGTCTCTATTTTATTAATAGGATATGATAAACAGTGTAAAACTCACCCAGGTGAATTTTCTCTGTTTTATTAATAGGATATGATAAATAGTGTAATAACTCACCCGTGAATTTCTCTATTTTATAATAGGATTTGAAAATAGTGGTATAACTCACCCAGGTGAATTTTCTCTATTTATAATAGGATATGATAAATAGTGTAAAACTCACCCAGGGGAATTTTCTCTATTTTATTAATAGGATATGATAAATAGTGTAAAACTCACCCAGCGAATTTTCTCTATTTATCATAGGATATGATAAATAGTGTAAAACTCACCCGGCGAATTGTCTCTATTTTATTCATAGGATATGAAATAGTGTATAACTCACCCAGGTGAATTTTCTCTATTTTATTAATAGGATATGATAAATAGTGTAAAACTCACCCAGGGAATTTTCTCTATTTTATTAATAGGATATGATAAATAGTGTAAACTCACCACAGGCGAATTTTCTCTATTTTATTCATAGGATATGTAAATAGTGTAAAACTCACCCAGCGAATTTCTCTATTTTATTCATAGGATATGATAAATAGTGTATACTCACCCAGGTGAATTTTCTCTGTTTTATTAATAGGATATGATAAATAGTGTAAACTCACCCAGGGGATTTTCTCTATTTTATTAATAGATGTGATAAATAGTGTAAAACTCACCCAGGTGAATTTTCTGTTTTATATAATAGGATATGATAAATAGTGTAAAATTCACCCAGGTGAATTGCTCTATTTATTAATAGGATGATAAATAGTGTAAACTCACCCAGGCGAATTTTCTCTATTTTATTAATAGGATATGATAAAATAGTGTAAAACTCACCCAGGTGAATTTTCTCTGTTTTTTTAATAGGATATGATAATAGTGTAAACTAACCCAGGTGAATTTTCTCTATTTTATTAATAGGATATGATAAATAGTGTAAAACTCACCCAGGTGAATTTTCTCTATTTTATTAATAGGATATGATAAATAGTGTATAACTCACCCAGGTGAATTTTCTCTATTTTATTAATAGGATATGATAAACAGTGTAAAACCACCCAGGTGAATTTTCTCTTTATTTTATTATAGGATATGATAAATAGTTGTATAACTCACCCAGGTGAATTTTCTCTATTTTATAATAGGATATGATAACAGTGTAAAACTCACCCAGGTAATTTTCTCTATTTTATTAATAGGATATGATAAATAGTGTAAACTCACCCAGGCGAATTTGTCTCTATTTTTTAATAGGATATGATAAATAGTGTGAAAACTCACCAGGTATTTTCTCTATTTTATTAATGGATATGATAAATAGTGTAAAACCACCCAGGTGAATTTTCTCTATTTTATTAATAGGATGTGATAAATAGTGTATAACTCACCCAGGTGAATTTTCTCTATTTTATTAATCGGAGATGAAAAATAAGTGTTTAAAACTCACCCAGGCGAATTTTCTCTATTTTATTAATGGGATATGATAATATGGTAAACTCACCCAGGCGAATTTTCTCTATTTTATTAATGGGATATGATAAATAGTGTAAAACTCACCCAGGTGACTTTTCCCTATTTTATTAATGGGATATGATAAATAGTGTAAAACTCACCCAGGTGAATTTTCTCTATTTTATTATAGGATATGATAAATAGTGTATAACTCACCCAGGTGAATTTTCTCTATTTTATTGATAGGAATGATAAATAGTGTAAAACTCACCCAGGTGAATTTTCTCTATTTTATTAATAGGATATGGATTTATAGTGTAAAACTCACCCAGGTGAATTTTCTCTATTTTATTAATAGGATGTATAAATAGTATATAACTCACCCAGGTGAATTTCTCTATTTATTATAGATGTGATATAGTGTAAAACTCACCCAGGTGAATTTTCTCTATTTTATTAATAGGATTGAAAAATAGTGTAAACTCACCCAGGCGAATTTTCTCTATTTTATTAATAGGATATGATAAATAGTGTTAAACTCACCCAGGTGAATTTTCTCTATTTTATTAATAGGATGTGATAAATAGTGTATAACTCACCCAGGTGAATTTTCTCTATTTTATTAATAGGATGTGTAAATAGTGTATAACTCACCCAGGTGAATTGTCTCTATTTTATTAATAGGATATATAAATAGAGATGTCCGAACTTCGCAAAATCTGGTCTGCTCGAGGATCCGCGAATTTTCGAAAAAATCCGAAATTCAAATCCGCGAGCGGACCTTTAAAAATGAAAATACCCTCGAAATTACGAGATTTTTCGTATTTTCGAAATAACGTGTATCCACGTAATTTCGAAAATTTTCGAAAAATTGTATTTATGGAATAAAGATAAATCCTTGTATTTTCGAAAATTTTAGAAATTACGAAAAATCCGCAAATCGGAAGTTCGGAAGGCGGAAAATCCAGAAAATTCCGCCGTTTGCGAACGGGATAAATCCGCGGCGGATCCGGGTTCGGATCCGCGAACCGGCCATCCCTAATGATAAACAGTGTAAAACTCACCCAGGCGAATTGTCTCTATTTTATTAATAGGATATGACAAATAGAGTATAACTCACCCAGGTGAATTTTCTCTATTTTATTAATAGGATATGATAAATAGTGATAACTCACCCAGGCGAATTTCTCTGTTTTATTAATAGGATATGATAAACAGTGTAAAACTCACCCAGGTGAATTTTCTCTGTTTTATTAATAGATATGATAAACATTGTGAAACTCACCCAGGAATTTTCTCTTTTTATTAATAGGATATGAATAACAGTGTAAAACTCACCCAGGTGAATTTTCTCTGTTTTATTAATAGGATATGATAAACAGTGTAAAACTCACCCAGGCGAATTGTCTCTATTTTATTAATAGGATATGATAAACAGTGTAAAACTCACCCAGGTGAATTTTCTCTGTTTTATTAATAGGATATGATAAATAGTGTATAACTCACCCGTGAATTTTCTCTATTTTATAATAGGATTGATAAATATGGTATAACTCACCCAGGTGAATTTTCTCTATTTTATAATAGGATATGATAAATAGTGTAAAACTCACCCAGGGGAATTTTCTCTATTTTATTAATAGGATATGATAAATAGTGTAAAACTCACCCAGGCGAATTTTCTCTATTTATCATAGGATATGATAAATAGTGTAAAACTCACCCGGCGAATTGTCTCTATTTTATTCATAGGATATGAAATAGTGTATAACTCACCCAGGTGAATTTTCTCTATTTTATTAATAGGATATGATAAATAGTGTAAAACTCACCCAGGGAATTTTCTCTATTTTATTAATAGGATATGATAAATAGTGTAAACTCACCACAGGCGAATTTCTCTATTTTATTCATAGGATATGGTAAATAGTGTAAAACTCACCCAGGCGAATTGTCTCTATTTTATTCATAGGATATGATAAATAGTGTATAACTCACCCAGGTGAATTTTCTCTGTTTTATTAATAGGATATGATAAATAGTGTATAACTCACCCAGGGGAATTTTCTCTATTTTATTAATAGGATGTGATAAATAGTGTAAAACTCACCCAGGTGAATTTTCTGTTTTATTAATAGGATATGATAAATAGTGTAAAATTCACCCAGGTGAATTGTCTCTATTTTATTAATAGGATGATAAATAGTGTAAAACTCACCCAGGCGAATTTTCTCTATTTTATTAATAGGATATGATAAATAGTGTAAAACTCACCCAGGTGAATTTTCTCTGTTTTTTTAATAGGATATGATAATAGTGTAAACTAACCCAGGTGAATTTTCTCTATTTTATTAATAGGATATGATAAATAGTGTAAAACTCACCCAGGTGAATTTTCTCTATTTTATTAATAGGATATATAAATAGTGTATAACTCACCCAGGTGAATTTTCTCTATTTTATTAATAGGATATGATAAACAGTGTAAAACTCACCCAGGTGAATTTTCTCTTATTTTATTATAGGATATGATAAATAGTGTAAACTCACCCAGGTGAATTTTCTCTATTTTATTAATAGGATATGATAACAGTGTAAAACTCACCCAGGTAATTTTCTCTATTTTATTAATAGGATATGATAAATAGTGTAAACTCACCCAGGCGAATTTGTCTCTATTTTTTAATAGGATATGATAAATATGTGAAAACTCACCCAGGATTTTCTCTATTTTATTAATGGATATGATAAATAGTGTAAAACTCACCCAGGGGAATTTTCTCTATTTTATTAATAGGATATGATAAATAGTGTAAACTCACCCAGGTGAATTTCTCTATTTTATTAACAGGATGATAAATAGTGTAAAACTCACCCAGGGATATTTCTCTATTTTATAATAGGATATGATAAATAGTGTATAACTCACCCAGGTGAATTTTCTCTATTTTATTAATAGGATATGATAATAGTGTAAACCTCACCCAGGTGATTTTCTTCTCTATTTTATTAATAGGATGTGATAAATAGTGTATAACTCACCCAGGTGAATTTTCTCTATTTTATTGATAGGAATGATAAATAGTGTAAAACTCACCCAGGTGAATTTTCTCTATTTTATTAATAGGATATGGATTTATAGTGTAAAACTCACCCGGTGAATTTTCTCTATTTTATTAATAGGATGTATAAATAGTATATAACTCACCCAGTTGAATTTCTCTATTTATTATAGTGATGTGATATAGTGTAAAACTCACCCAGGTGAATTTTCTCTATTTTATTAATAGGATTGAAAAATAGTGTAAACTCACCCAGGCGAATTTTCTCTATTTTATTAATAGGATATGATAATAGTGTAAAACTCCCCAGGTGAATTTCTCTATTTTATTAATAGGATGTGATAAATAGTGTATAACTCACCCAGGTGAATTTTCTCTATTTTATTAATAGGATGTGATAAATAGTGTTAACTCACCCAGGTGAATTGTCTCTATTTTATTAATAGGATATAATAAATAGAGATGTCCGAACTTCGCAAAATCTGGTCTGCTCGAGGATCCGCGAATTTTCGAAAAAATCCGAAAATTCAAAAATCCGCGAGCGGACCTATTAAAATGAAAAATACCCTCGAAATTACGAGATTTTTCGTATTTTCGAAAATACGTGTATCCACGTAATTTCGAAAATTTTCGAAAATATGTATTTATGGAATAAGATAAATCCTTGTATTTTCGAAAATTTTAGAAATAACAAAAATCCGCAAATCGGAAGTTCGGAAGGCGGAAAATCCAGAAAATTCCGCCGTTGCGAACGGGTAAATCCGCGGCGGGATCCGGTTCGGATCCGCGAACCGGCCATCCCTAATGATAAACAGTGTAAACTCACCCAGGCGAATTGTCTTCTATTTTATTAATAGGATATGACAAATAGAGTATAACTCACCCAGGTGAATTTTCTCTATTTTATTAATAGGATATGATAAATAGTGATAACTCACCCAGGCGAATTTCTCTGTTTTATTAATAGGATATGATAAACAGTGTAAAACTCACCCAGGTGAATTTTCTCTGTTTTATTAATAGATATGATAAACAGTTGTGAAACTCACCCAGGATTTTCTCTGTTTTATTAATAGGATATGAAAACAGTGTAAAACTCACCCAGGTGAATTTTCTCTGTTTTATTAATAGGATATGATAAACAGTGTAAAACTCACCCAGGCGAATTGTCTCTATTTTATTAATAGGATATGATAAACAGTGTAAAACTCACCCAGGTGAATTTTCTCTGTTTTATTAATAGGATATGATAAATAGTGTATAACTCACCCAGTGAATTTTCTCTATTTTATAATAGGATTGATAAATAGTGGTATAACTCACCCAGGTGAATTTTCTCTATTTTATAATAGGATATGATAAATAGTGTAAAACTCACCCAGGGGAATTTTCTCTATTTTATTAATAGGATATGATAAATAGTGTAAAACTCACCCAGGCGATTTTCTCTATTTATCATAGGATATGATAAATAGTGTAAAACTCACCCGGCGAATTGTCTCTATTTTATTCATAGGATATGAAATAGTGTATAACTCACCCAGGTGAATTTTCTCTATTTTATTAATAGGATATGATAAATAGTGTAAAACTCACCCAGGGAATTTTCTCTATTTTTTAATAGGATATGATAAATAGTGTAAACTCACCACAGGCGAATTTTCTCTATTTTATTCATAGGATATGGTAAATAGTGTAAAACTCACCCAGGCGAATTTCTCTATTTTATTCATAGGATATGATAATAGTGTATACTCACCCAGGTGAATTTTCTCTGTTTTATTAATAGGATATGATAATAGTGTAAACTCACCCAGGGGATTTTCTCTATTTTATTAATAGATGTGATAAATAGTGTAAAACTCACCCAGGTGAATTTTCTTTTTATATAATAGGATATGATAAATAGTGTAAAATTCACCCAGGTGAATTGCTCTATTTATTAATAGGATGATAAATAGTGTAAAACTCACCCAGGCGAATTTTCTCTATTTTATTAATAGGATATGATAAATAGTGTAAAACTCACCCAGGTGAATTTTCTCTGTTTTTATTAATAGGATATGATAATAGTGTAAACTAACCCAGGTGAATTTTCTCTATTTTATTAATAGGATATGATAAATAGTGTAAAACTCACCCAGGTGAATTTTCTCTATTTTATTAATAGGATATGATAAATAGTGTATAACTCACCCAGGTGAATTTTCTCTATTTTATTAATAGGATATGATAAATAGTGTAAAACTCACCCAGGTGAATTTTCTCTTTATTTTATTATAGGATATGATAAATAGTTGTATAACTCACCCAGGTGAATTTTCTCTATTTTATAATAGGATATGATAACAGTGAAAACTCACCCAGGTAATTTTCTCTATTTTATTAATAGGATATGATAAATAGTGTAAACTCACCCAGGGAATTTTCTCTATTTTTTAATAGGATATGATAAATAGTGTAAAACTCACCCAGGCGTATTTTCTCTATTTTATTAATGGATATGAAAATAGTGTAAAACTCACCCAGGGGAATTTTCTCTATTTTATTAATAGGATATGATAAATAGTGTAAACTCACCCAGGCGAATTGTCTCTATTTTATTAACAGGATGATAAATAGTGTAAAACTCACCCAGGGTATTTCTCTATTTTATAAATAGGATATGATAAATAGTGTATAACTCACCCAGGTGAATTTTCTCTATTTTATTAATAGGATATGATAATAGTGTAAACTCACCCAGGTGAATTTTCTCTATTTATTAATAGGATATAATAAATAGTGTATAACTCACCCAGGGGAATTTTCTCTATTTTATTATAGGAAAATAATGTAAATATGTCGACACTCACCCAGGTGAATTTTCTCTATTTTATTAATAGGATATAATAAATAGTGTATAACTCACCCAGGGGAATTTTCTCTATTTTATTAATAGGAGACATTTTTTAGTATTGCTTATATTCAGCAAACTGCAGCTAATTACCAAACCAGTTACATTAATATGGGAACATACCATAGTGCTGTAGGAAATAGTCATGTTAATGGAACATTCCAGTAAGTAAAAGAACCCATTCCTGGGCCATTTCCCATAGATGCATTTATGCCACCTCAGACAAAAATCCACATTGTGGCACTTTATAAATACCGCTTTGATTTTAAGTTTAATACTATGAAAAATGCCTTAAAGATGTGTTGGGGAAAATTCTGGTAAAACTGCAAAAAATGCAGAAAAGGTGGCAAAAAGGTGAATTTCACCTATTTATAAATAGTGTTAAATGAAAAATGTTGAAAATAGCTCTGAAATTTCACCTTCTCTGCTTTATAAATATGGTTCTTAATTCAACGTATACATTTTTTTTTCTGCTAAAGACTCCCCCTTTTTGCTTGAAACCTTGATCTGGTAATTGCCCATGCTAGAGAGCAATTTCTCTTTTCGCCACAATAACAAGTTGTCAGTGCACATTGCCAATAGTACCGCCACACATTGCCACAGCGCCACCTTTCATGGCAAAATTAGCCAAAATAACGCTCTTTGCCATTGCGATGTCCTGCGATAACGAAATGGCAAAAATAACGATCGTTTATAAATATGCCGCTCAGATTTCACCATAACTTCTCTAGGTCTCACTCACTTGTACAAACTCACGGTTTGGTAAATAGTATTTGTCTTACCCTCTAGCCATCTTCAAATCATCATTGTATGTTAAATTGAAATGTCAGTATTCTAAATATAAAAACATTTAAAAATATTTTTGCATTTAAAATGTAAAGATAAAATACGATAAGGAACTGACTTTGCCCGATAATCGTGCTGTGTATGGGCACTTTGTCGGACGAAACTGCCATTTGAGTTTCCAACAAAGTGCCCATACATGGCACGATTATCACCCAAAATGGCTGTGCATACACATCATTCTCTGCGGGTCGGCCCCCATGATCACACGCGTGTATGAAGCTTAAGGCTGGGTACACACGGGCAAATTTTTCATCCTGACCAACCATTGTATTTACCACAGCCAGTGGTCGGCCGGGATGAATCACTGTGGGATGCTGCAAAAGTAGCCCCGCCCTACAGTTTGCTGCAACTGTTTGTGCGGTCCATAGGAGACCACACGATTGTATGTGATTTACCGATATGTCCCGTTTGTCTGTCCGGCTGAAACGGAGAGCAAAATCGTTCGCCACCACCAGCAAAGTCACCTCAGATTTTCCATATTGGTTGGTCAGCACAAAAAATCTGCAGTGTTTTTGTGGGTGGCCACGGCCAATATCGGTGGCAGTTTGTCCAGATTAAATTATTAGGTATGCCGGTAAATCACTGACAATCGTTCTACTTTTGCCGTGACTGACAGTGATTCGTCCCTGCAAAACAGTCTGTCGGGATGAAGAATTGTATAATATGAGCATAAATAAGTGTATATTGAGTATAGTAGTGAGTTACAGTATATAAGCTACAACAAAAATATATAAAGTTGTGAAAGTAATTACTTGGTTGCTTATATTAGGTTGCATCATTACACCAATTATGTCCTTTGTTTAAAACACATACAGGGAGATGCAGTAAAAGTTCTTATCATCAAAAATTTTGCCCCAGCAAATTAGCTTTTAAATTAGCTTTTAAATGGTAGCTAACATCTGATTGGTTGGGGCAAAATTAGCACCATTTTTAACAATAAGAACTTTTATTCTTATCAATCATAAAAAAGTATGCGAGTATGAGAACTTAAACTGCTATTAAATACATTTGTGCGTGTGATTAAAGTGATATCTGTTATAATCACTGTGAGATCTGCCATGTTTGGATGCCATGGTCTATTTGTGTATAGTATGTACCAGCTCTAATAGTTTATAGAATATTTCAATGTTGAAAAGTAAAATTAAGTGGAATTAAAGGGTATGTCCATCAAAAAACTGGGTTTACTGAAGAACAGGAGGTAAATGTGCTATCTCTTACCTCCAGTTCTTCAGTAAATCTTACAGGAGAGGAGGAGACACTTTCCCGCGGATCTGCTCCAGCTCTGACTTCACTGACAGTCTCCGACATGTCCTCGCTCCTTTGCACTGTGTGCGCATGCGCGCACAGTGCAAAGAACTGGAGATGCGTCAGAGGCATCGAATAATTCGGTGCTGGAGCAGCAATCAGCCGTGATTTACCGTCATGTCCGATCGTCCTTTCGTCCGATCCAGACGAACGGACGGTCGTCATCGGTTGCAGCGGCGGCCGAAAGCAGCACAGGTTTTTCGCCCCAATCAACTGATACACGGAAGTATCGGTCGATTGGGCTGAAAAAATTGCTGTGTGTACCCAGCCTTAATGTTACTTCACAATGAATATTTCCTGTTCCCTGCCCTTTTATTCTTTCCCCAATACCCCACCTTCCATTTATTAAAGCAGCCAGTCATAGCTCCAGTATAATAGGACACAGCCCACATTCCATCGCTTTACTTTGTTCACTATTATATTAACCCTCTTACTTCTCTCCACCAGATACATTCTTACTAATTTTAAATATATTTTAGACTTCTAGATTTTCATTCTGTCCCATTTCCTTAATCATCTGCTTACATTAGAATATAAAATATTATTATAATACAAAATAAACATACCTTTTCTGTGAATTTGGAAATGGTCAAGTCTGCTGATTAGTAATATTACACACCTGCAAAAAGAACATAAATGTCTCCTTTCATTTCTAGTAATCTTTGTTTAAGATATCAATCATAAATATATCAATCAATCTAAAAGCCAGCAAATGTTTTTCTTGACACAATGCACAATCGATGCAGCAGGAGTCACTGGTCAACAGTTGGTTCACAATAAATCACCTTTGACCTGTTGTATTGGCTAACATCCTGAAGAAAGGTAACGATTGGTCACTGGTTACTATTGTAAGTATTGGCATTAATATGAGTATAAATAAGTGTACATTAAGTATAGTAGTGTGTTATATTAGCAACAACAATATATAAAGTTGGAAAAGTACTTACTGATCAGCCACCTCTATGTCAAACTAAATGTTAGGAAATTTTAAGTTATTTTAGGTTGCATCACTACAGCCAATTATGTCCTTTGTTTAAAACACATGCGGGGGAGGGGGGGATGGTGCTAATTTTGCCCTAACCAATCAGATGTTAGTTTTCAAATGTTAAATAAGATCTGATAGGTTGGGGGGAAATTAGCACCATTTTTAACGATAAGAACTTTTATTACATCTCCCTGAAGTTGTTTTAAGCCAATCATAAAAAAGCATGTAGTATGAGAACTTATTAAACTGCTATTACATTTGTGCATGTGATAAAAATGATATCTGTTATGATCACTGTGAAATCTGCCATGTTTGGTTGCCAAAGAAAATGTAAAAGGGTATCTTCACCCCCAAATTAAAAAAATTATGTAGGAGACCCCCTTCAAACCTATATTAGGGGGTTACACCTTTAAAATTGCACAGAAATAGACCTTTGTTTCTGCTGCCTCCACTGCTACTTCCAGAAACAGAAGAGCAGTAGGGTCAGGATTGGCAGCCGACCAGCAACGAGGTGAGTCTATTTTTGTGCAGATTTTAAAGGTATAATCCTAGTGTTTAGGGTTGGTGGGGGCCTTCTACATTATATACATTATACTGCGCTTCACTAAGAAGGAGGGGGGAGAGAGAATTCTTTTAGATTCACCCAGATTAAAACTTTTACGCATGCCAGAAACCTCTAAGAGACAAAAACCAGACACTTTACAGCAAAAACCTATGTGGCATTTTACAATTAGGAATGTGCTAATTTTTTTGTTTAGTGAGTGCTCCTAATTGCTAGTGCTCCTAATTGCCCCCACCCTCCCTTACTCACTGCCTTCTTGTAGTGTCTGCGACACTTATACGTTCTGCACAGCCTCACCATAGACCCTGCTCTGCTTAAGCTAGGTACACACCTAGCGATTTTTCCTCCTGACCGACCGTTCGATACTTTCGACCGGTCGGCCAGGAGGAAGGACTGTCGGTAAATAACTGGCTTGAGGGTTCCAACTATCAGTACAGGTGAGCAAGTGCTTCCATAATAAATGTAGCCAAAGTAACACACATAATGATATTTAAAAAACACTGTCCATATATTTACATACCCCCGCACGCTTACATTAATTCAAAGTTCACTGAGCATATAAGTAGAATAAAAAAAAATTGGTGCAACTATAATAGAATACTTATTCCACACCAATAATACAAACACAAGTGAAATAATAATCTCCAATAATAATATATATAACGACTGTACATATATTTACATAAATAGTCCTATGCCCCCCTCAAATAAGTCCAAATGTCTCAATGCCCATACATAAATATCTTTGGTAATGATGTAATAAAATTTCCCATACATTACAGAGGCTGCACAAAAAATAATTATATTTTATAAATATTCATAAAGACTGTACACATACCAAGATAAATAACCCCAAGTGTCCCAAGTACAATGTTGTTCTGCAACTATAAGATGATACCATTTCAGTAATACTGTGCAAGCTAATACACATTTCTTTTAGACTTATTTTTGTACAGATCTTAATATAATGATAAAGTTGGAACAAGTTCCCTTTTTTTTATTATTATTAAAGGGCATGTCCACCCCTTTTTTTCATTTTTAATATGTTATACGGCTCCCTCCCCCAGCCCCATCCGCATTATTATTAAGTCCAGAAACTCCCCTGATCTTTACTTACCTTCCCTCTTTCCTCCACCGTACTGCCCGGCGCTCTGCTTGCATGAAACTGAGAGGCAGCCAATCACGGATGCGGCTACCGGCAGTTCAGAACGGCGGAGGAGAGAGGAAATATAAGTAGAGTTTCTGGAAATAAGAATAATGCAGTTGGGGCTGGGGGAGGAAGTCCTACAATACCCCAACGACCTTTTACACTAGGAGGAGGGAGAGGAAAATGGGAGGGAGAGGGTGGGGGGGCTTCTCTGAGAGGAAGCCTCAGAAGCGGAAACAATTTCCCTCCCTGCACTGCTCCTGGTTGCCAGTTTTTGGGACTTTACAGGGACATTACTGGAGAACTATTTGGAGCTGGGATGTAAGATAAGGATTTTTATTCACTACAGAGTGGGGCCAGTAGTAGGTTAAATTCTAGTTTTGGGGGTGGACATGCCCTTTAAACAGAACCCTGCTGTTTTTATATCCACCATAGAGATATCCTGCCCTGGCAATTTCGACAATGCCCCAGACACCCCTTAGCCACTTCCCCACCTGGCAGCCATATTAGACTTAAAGCTAAAAAATAAAATCAATATTCAATTCATCTCTTTTTTAGTATATGAACCAGTGTGCCCTGGCATTCATGTTTAACCTCTGATAATATAAAAAATTCTGGATCTGATTCATGAAAACCATAGATTAAAATTTAGTAACAAGGTGCCTCTTTATCAGGAGTCAAGCATGAAAACAAAATATTTAAGATGATGAAAGGAAAAAAGTATAGTTCCCAGAGTAAGGACCTCACCCCTGGGTCCTTCTTAGGTAAACAGCATTACTTATCTAAAAATGTATTCGCTGTTCCATTTCTCTCCACTTTCCTCGATAATGAGACCAATAAGAAGACACGCTCTGCAAGAAGAGCACCTTTCTGTTGGACCCATTGTAATTTCGTTAACTAATGCTGCTTAATTTAGAAAGAGGCTTGAAGAAAGGATTTAGATTCTAACCCCCCCTCCCCATTTAACATAATGGGTGCAGAACTAAACTACTTGGTCTCACCCCTGGACTGATGGTGGTTTAAAGGTTCTCACTCTGGGTTTGAACAAGTATCTTGAACGTAAATGTTATGAAACTTACATTTGGCTTACAGCAATATATAATGCCTATAAGAACAGGAATGCAAATGGAAACGACGATTATAATGAATGGCAAATAGATATGACTTCTGTCCATAACATCTTTAGCACTCCATTTTCCACTTTCATGTTTGCTTCCTTCTGTAGTTTTCAAGGTTAAAGGAACAGTTGGCACTTGAGTAATTAAATGTGGGACAGGAGCTGTATAAAAAGAAAAGACATTATTCAATGAGTTAGAATAAAAAACTCTGTAGAATTTATCATTCATAAAGCGCGAGGACAAAAACTGAAATGCGTTGTTCTGGAAGTATTATAAGAACCCAATAGGCATGTCTGTATTCTTAGCCCACTTTTTACAAAGACAGTGCTAGTTTAAAGGGATGTTTGTTTATAAAACAGTAAGAAATAAACAAAAAATAAAATCTATTTACACATTCCCACTAATTTGTTGTAAATGTGATGTGTTTTTTAAAATGTGTTTGATTTCACAAAATGCAAAATGTAAACTAAAGAGGAAAGTTAACTCAAGTTGTTATGGCACTTTCTTTATTAAAACTTAAACTAAACTAAACTCCTGGGCGATTTACCCAAGAGCACTGCCAGCGAGCAGTGCTCCTGCCCTTTCTTACAATAACTGGTTTACACTCAGTTAGCAAGACGTTTAGGCTTGCTTTGCAGTGGCTGCACGAGATCCGGAACAGGAACTTGTGCAGCCGTCGCAAACCTATTTACCAGAGGATGCGCGGCTCTTAAGACGTAACTATTTAACGCCACTAATAGCTGACGGTAAATACTTGCGTCGGGGTGAGACTCACCCAGAGCCGCGAAGCCTCTGGTAAATCCCGTATGGGAGATTTGCCCCGAGCAGTTACGGCTCTGGGTGAATCTCCCTATTGGTGTGCTATATACTGTATTCAGTATTGACAGTTGGGATGGGGGAAAATAGTCAGGTCAGCGGTCAGAGCCTGAGCCAAACAAGTATTGTATTGAGGGCATGCAGCAACACACACACCTCAAGTGTGTTTCACATATTTATTTATAGATTAGGATGATGCAGTGATTTTTTCAGTAAACAAACACTTTAAAGGGGAAGTTCAGTGCAAATACATGTACTTTTAAGAACAAAGTGCGGTATTTTTCCATCCTAATTAACTAAACCTGCCCATTCAGCATTTTGTCTGTGTATAAATAAAGGCTTCCAAAATACTGACTTCCTGTTTGCAGGACCCCTAGTAGAGACCCTTATGGTTTTGCCCTTGACCCAGCATTCAGTTGCTCAGTAGAGTATCTGAGCATGTTTTACCCATCCAACAGCCAATCAGTAGAAATAACTGTTATGGTGGCCATAGATGCTAAAATCCAATTGCACGATTGGACTGTTGGTCTGCCAAATTTTTTTTCAACTGGCTCGATGTGGAAATTATTGGAAGATGATCTATACACGACTATCATCGATATCCTGACCGGGATCTAAGCGTTCATGGCTATCATTAGGAATATAATAATATTCTAATAATAATAAATATTTATTCTCACATAGACGATTAAAAGAAACAACAGCAGTAATCTGCCCTATCACCACGGTGTCATCTGCAAATTTCACTATTCTATTTGTATCAATTACTGACACACAATCATAGCTATAAAATGTCATCCTTGGGGTGCCCCAGTATTTTAAACAATTTAGACACAACCTGCCTTAAACAACCTGTGATCTATCAGATAAAAAACTTAAAATCCACTCATACAACTGCCTACATAATCCCAGTTCCTTCAACTTCCTTACCAATATCTCAAGGACAGTGGTATTGAAGGCTGAACTGTAGTCTACAAACCAGTGGCATAGGTACTGGGGTCGTGAAGGTCGCACTTGCGACCGGGCCCGTGTACCTCGGGGGCCCGGCCACACGCCGCAGGAAAGTTGCGAAGGGGATTGTTCTATCATCCGCTTCCAAGCTCCTAGCTCCGCCACTTGCGCATGCGCGTCTCCCACGTCTTCGATAAATATTGAATTTACGGGCCGTTCGCTAACCCTAGAATATATCGTTCACTAACCCTAGAATGTATCGTTCACTAACCCTAGAATGTATCGTTCACTAACCCTAGAATGTATCGTTCGCTAACCCTAGAATGTATGGTTCGCTAACCCTAGAATGTATGGTTCGTTTTCGGTAACTCTTGAATGTATGGTTCGTTTTCGCTAACCCTAGAATGCATCATTTGGTAACCCTCGAATGTAATGTTCATTTTCGCTAACTCTTGAATTTATCGTTTGGAAAGGATTGGTCGGTAATCCTCGAATTGGCCGTAACCCTCGGGCCTCGAATGTAGCTTGCACAAACCCGACAATAGCCTGATCATGAAGAATTGTTTAAACAGGTTTTGGTGATAGTGACATGTTCGCCAGACCATTTCCCAGGTGCTACAGCCATTTACAGTAAGCTACCATTGTTAGTTTATCTGTAAATCATCCAAACTTTTCCAACTATCACTCTCCATTGACTTTAATGGGTCTGTTTTTGAACTTCCGAACTTTTTCTGAAGTTCGAAAACAGACCGAACTTTCTGAAGTTCGGCCATCTCTACTCCTCACTCTGTACAATCTCTACACCCCCATTCTTCCCCTCCAACTTAGAAAAAAAAATATTTAGTTCATAAACAAAAATTTTTTCAGCGATTTTTCTCTATAGTCTGTAATAGTTTGTATGCCTCCCTAGAAGCCATGGGTATCTTTAGTATTACATTTTTCCTCCACTTGATACCAATACTTCCTCTTCTTCCCTTTCGCCAATCTCTCTGGACTTTGTAGTATTCTTGTTTCTAGCAGTTTACATCCCCAGAATTTAGTCCCTCCTTATATGCCACTATTCTTGTTCTTGCTGCTTGTTGATCTGTTCCATTAACCCAAGGTTTCTGGTTATTAAACACTACACATTCCAAGGTAGTGGGCATTCTGGGAAGAAGGACTGTTACAGAACCTGAAATGTCAGCTCATTAATGTCAACAGCAGGGAATAGTAAGGGGTATACATTTAATTGATTTTTCAAAATGGAAGGCAATATGTAGAATAACTAGGTATGTATAATATAAACAAAGAATTTTAAGAAGAATATTTTCCACTGAATTTTCCCTTTAAGGTAACAGCCATTGAAAGGGGACTAAATATACCTTATTATTATTTATCACACAGTACCAGAGCTGTGCAATATATATGGTAAACCTACCTTCTTCACAGAGAATCATGGAACAGTTTGAAAAGTCACCAACTATCTTGTCTTTCATGTAACTCAAGGCTGCAGACATTTTGTTCAAAAATACTGAGATATTCGTTTTCTCCTCTATGCAGGTCTGTGATAACTAAACACAAAGGCAAGATCATCAAAAGGAATAAAAAAAGAGAGACTTATGTACACAATGTCCTTATTATTTAAGGTCTATGAAAGAAACACTATATCCCAACTTATTTGTTTACACAGATAACCTGTAAACATTTTGACTGGCTAACACGGTACATCACGTTTCCCTGAATCCCAACTTATAAATACAGCATATCTTCTGTTTAACTTGAAGGAGAATGCGTTTACACAATTTAACAGTTTGGGGGTTCCCTGCTACTACATAGTGTAATATCCTTTTTTTCTTGAAATTAGTCTTTTTTGTAACACTGGACAATATGTAGTTTGGCATCTCTGCGGTAGAAATGAATGACATTGCCTCTTTTCATTTTGCCGGTAGTTTTGTAAAATCTGGTGAAATGTAAAAGTCTAAGGAAGGCAACATTCTTTATTTTCAAAGTCAAAATAAGGTAAAAATGGAAGCTTCAAACTTGAAACTAACTTTGTGGTGACAATTTACTTAGCAGCAAAGGGACTGCAATGCAACATAAGATCTTTCTGTATTTACTCTGCAGTCACAGTCAATGACTGCAGAGTATTAATTGTCTTTTGAGCACTGTGAACGCTCAATGCGGGTGTGCAATAGCTGTAAGCTTTCACAGCACACAGAAGAGGAGGGGAAGAATCTCTCATTATGCAGGAAAGTATGAGAAAGGTGAGTATTCCGTAAATAGTGCATTTACCTATAGTCTAAAACCATAGAATCTTACCTTAAACCTACATCTTGAAATGAAATGTATTTCGCTTGCCACGTTGCCCACTTTAATGCTCAGTTCTTTTCCAGACACATTCTTTATTCTGAGCAATTCCCTTTCTGCTAAATACAAAGTCCACATTTCTGAACAAGGGCTTTTCTGAAAAACCATAAACCAGATTAGAGTTGGAGCAATTCTTTCCTGATTTTGCTAACACTACAAGCAGTTGAATTGTTTTCACATTTAAGGCCCAATAGTCTCTGTTCTCAGCCAGAAAGTAAATTTCATTGTCCAGAAGATAGCCAAAAAGCCAACCAGAGCTCAATCCCAGTATAAACAAAACAAAAACAGTCTATGTGTAACAATATGCACACCACATTAAATACACTAGGGCCACAGAATTTTCACTGCCCCCCCTTATCAAGATGCAGAATTGGCAGCACCCTAATGCAACCCCCTTATTCCCCCCTCCCCATACACACAGACACATTAGAAACTGGACTTCACACCATCCTTCACCACGTCCACCTTATAAGTCAAAATACAATAAAAGTGTCCCTTTAATAGCACTTACAAAATTCATTAAATGGGGATAAAAGGACAAATCACAATCACTGATAAGGGGTATAAAAAAAAATCATGCCCCACCCCCAATAAAAACTATAATTGTCCCCCTCCATATGTTATTTAGAGTGGCTGTTGGGATGGGGCCTTGAATCTGTGAGTGGGACATTAAGAAGTTGTGATCCTCCTGGCCTTGTGCCCCAGGGTGGTAGTTGCATTGATATCTTAAGACAAAAAAACAGTCTCTCCCACGTGCTAAAACTCAGTATAGTATATTCTAATTGAAATGGTTCAAATCAAACTTACTGTGGTATCAGGAGAAATTATTGTGATACTGTAATCCATGAGAACATGATCTCTCTGAAAAATAACACAAATGGATTAGAAAAAGGGGCAAATAATTTAATAGAGCAAAGCAATGGCTATTTTAAATGGTACAGTGGACACCAATCTTAAACTGTAATTAAAAACAGTCTGTGCATAATTAACAGGTTTGTCCACCCTACTTCCCAATCTTTGCTCTTTCCCAATTAGCAACTCTTATTGTGTGCTTCCCTTTCAGAGCTGATAGGAATCCGGTTACAAAAATAGCCTAAAGCACCTCTAAAAGAAGAACACAAAGCGCCCTTTAAGAGGCTGCCATTCTGGAAATAATACTGCAAATAAGGAACAAAGACTTGTATTATGGGTATTTACCATGTTTCCGTTGAAGCTTTTAGGAAAGCTATATCTTTAAAAAGACTTTTACAGCATTCCACAAGCTAAATGCAAAACCAGAGCGCCAACTACAGACCAGTTTCAGCTTTATTGAGCCATCATCAGTGTAGTGCAGCCCTCTGGTTTTGCAGTGTGAAGCGCCTATAAACCGGCTTCACCAATAAATTACATATGATAGGGAGAGAATAAAGGCTGATAGGGAGGTGGGAATACTTGATCCTACCTCCCTTTCTAAGGTATTTTTTTATCTAAATTATTTTTAAAAATCTAGAAATGGACTAGAATATTACAAATAACAGTAAAACAAATTATTCTAGTTATGATAAAGGTTTTACATCTCCCAGGAAAAAAATACCAAAATATCTGAAAAATAGCCATGAATTGAAATGAATAAAGGAGTCCCATATTCATTATTCTACATTAAAGGGGAACTGTGGTCTTCAGTTACATCCTGTTTTTCCCACCATTAGGTCCTCAGTGAGCATGGGGAGAGGGGAGGACTCAGAGGAGCAAGGGTCAGGTGGTGTCATTCAAGCTACCAGAAGAAGGGAGTTTGAACATTTTCTGCAATATAATTTCCTAACAGGCTGCATCCAGAAAAGTGATCCAGGGCTCATTTAAAGGGAAGACTGCAGGCTTTTATTAAGACCTCACTTGTTCAAACACCACAGTTGTCCTTAAAGGGTAACTGTGGTCGCACATTCTTCCAAACTAGTAAGAATTATATAAATAGCCTTCCATCACACCTTCAAAATAAAATCTAAATCACATCTCTAGATAAAATTTGTGAGAAGTTATTGCTGCAAAAGTTCAGCAATGTAACTTCCTGGTTGAACTCTTCCTGTTTTTAGCCATTTGACCAGCTTGTAGTCATGTGACCAGCCTTTGCCTGCATTAATAGGCTTCTCTTCTCAACTGTCAATTTTTTCCTCAGGTACTTCCTGATTTCCCCAGCAATAAGTCTTAACTAAGCATGCTTGTCCCCTGGGGGAAAGGGGCCGGCAGAGGTAAGGTGATGTCACTCAAGGAGGAAGAAGGAAGTTTGAACATTTACCCCATTGTAATTTCTCACATGCTCCAGCCAGAGATGTGATTGTTGGCTCGGTGTAAAGGAAATACTGCAGGCTTTCATCAACCTTTTGAGACCACAGTTGCCCTTTAACAAAGAAATCAAACCTTATGTTAAAATAAAATAATAAAATATTTTCAGGCCACTAAAGTCTTCAATATGAATTTGCTCTCGACATCAACAAATTATTTTAGTGACATTAAAAATACATTTATTTTGCTGCACTTTAAAAAAAACACATCATGGTTACAAACAAACCAACTGGAAAAAGTTTTTTTTACAAAGTAATTTTATGTCGTCTATTTCACCATATTATAAATATTCCCGATTAATGGTTTTGAATTATTGACATAAATTCTAGTATACTTTTAATATTACACCAACATGCAGGGGGCGCCATGCCAAATGCAACCTGTGACATTGACTTCATAGTAAATGTGTCGTAGTGTTTAGAAATCAAAAATATTTGAGCATTTTCACAAATCTTTAATATGCAAAAGAGACTAACCAGATCTATCTTGTTCTCGAAGTTGGAAGATATTGGGTTGTGACCAAATTTACATCCCAGGAAAGCTTTGATGAAAACTGACAGCACCAGAGCCACCTAGAGTAAAACAGACACAACTACATTATTTACAGACCACTACATCTCCATTCAGATTATGTGGAATATTATTAGGAATCCATGCACCTCTATGTTAATTTGTCCCAGACAAAGAAACAAAATTAAAGTTTTATAGGACTCTTGACAAAAGTTATCAGATTTATAAGCAAGCACCCTAAACACAAGCATCTTATTGCTCTTAATGTAGCCTACCACAGTCATTATGTAAGGTGTATTGTACATTTTAATGTGCAACACACATCACTGTACCAGGAATGTGTGATTCTAAATCGGACCCATTAAAGTCAATGTGGACAAATAGTTCTAAAAGTTCAGATAAAATAAGGTTAAAATAGCAATGGGAACTTATTGTGCATGGCTCTGGGACCTGGGAAATGGTCCATGGAACATATACAAATATCGAGAACGTTCACGCGCGTTACTTTCGAGCATAATTTTGCATAATTATCCCGGAAATTCGAGAATTTTTGAAAAGTCAATATTTCTAGAATCTGTCTTTAAATCTCTTAGAAATTGGTGTTCATTATTATATAAGAGGAATCATGCCCAGCATGAAGTGGCAAGGATTGCATACAGTATCTCAACAAAAGGGGTTAAAAAAAATGTCTCCCGGATCGGTGCTGCTGCACACCCCTCTCCCCCGTAATGGAAACCCCCTGCGACAGACCCCCTTCCCAGCAACCCCTCGCAGCCACAAAGCAGCCAAACTTACCACAAAATCTCCATTACTGCTGTTTTATAAATACGTTCAAGCATTTACGGTGGCGATATGCAGTGATATGCAAAATGGCTATTGCGGCGATAATGACTTTCCGCCGCCGGATATCGCCGCTTTATAGTCTTAAGTTTGATTTTGACAAAAATGGCATTGGAAAGTTAACATAAATGCAATTCAGCTCACCACATCTCCTATAGACTTTGGTTGCCCAGATGTCTGTTCCTGGACATAAATTCAAAATAAAAATGTGTATTAAAGAGCAACCAAAAACTCAGACAACCCCACAGGTATTGCTATAAACAAACGTGCATTTATTGTGCAGACCACGACATGTTCGGACAGTCTAGGTCCTTTCGAAAACATGTCGTGGTGTGCACAAAATGCATGTTTTTTTAGCAATACCGTGGGTTGTCTGAGTTTTTGGTTGCTCTTTACTACACATTTTTATATTGGAAAGTTAACGCACTTTTATAAATATGCCCCTTAGTTTATATTATGCATACCTAGCAGCATATTTATAAAGGGACGAAAATAACAACCTAAAATTACCGCCGCACATCGTCGTGGCGAAAATACCGCACTCGCCATATTTAAAATGGCAAGCAACATCGCCGCGGATATGTGCGGCGGTGATTTGAGCTCTATTCACGGCGATACTGCACTTTCGCTAAGTACAGTGTGCCGCGAAGGGAGTTGAAATCCCTTCACGGCAATACGGAGCAGGGGACTGGGAGGGGCTGCTGGGAAGGTCACGGCAGGTGGTTGTGTGAGAGTTAGAAACAATTCTTATTGCATAAACACTGTTATTTTGCTGTTTGGCCACAAGATGCCGCTGTTTCCAGGAGACAACACTTAAACTGCACAGACTGTCAAGGAGGGGGAAGTAAAAGATCTGGATGTTCTGGGAAGGAGTCGAAAAGGAACAGGGGTAGATTTGTTCCTGGGTTCAAGTGATTCTTCGCAACTAGAACTGTGACCCTAGGAGTCCGGAGGGGAGTTGATCGTTCCAGAGACCCAGATGCTGACCAGGGGATAGAGTACATCTGCCAGGAGTTTTGAGGAGGACTGAGGAGTAGATCACTTCGTCTGTGGTACCACATGTCTGTTGGAAAGACTTCCTTTTTGATTCAGGCCATCAGTGGAGAGCTGGAGACAGAACGACCCGGGTCGGTAAGAGACAATTTCGTGCACGCATCTTAGAATTGTTTTGGCGCCTAAAATACTAGAGCCTACGTCTAGGCCTGCTGTTAGATAGTTAGTTAGTATGCAGGCTGCAAAGATTGTTGTTTATCGCCACAAAGACTTAACAGATAAAGTTGTGATTCACTCCGGAGAGGAAACAAAGACTTTACCATAATCTCCAATCATCCCAGCATATTGCTCAGAGAGCAATATATCAAGCACGTGCCAAATTATAAGTTTCGGGAACGGGGAAGGGAAAAGTAACTGCATAGTCTGTTAAGATTGTAAGCTGCTTGGTTGTACCGCAGGCCAGCCAGTGCCCACCACTACACACAATCATTCCCCTTTTGATAAGGGTAATACAGGTATAGCGAAGCAGTGTTAAATCTGCTCGCAATAGGTAAAATTTGTTTAAGGTTCTTGGTTCCCACGGCAGTGTCGTGCTGTGCAACACAGGGGTCCTGGCCCCCGGGCTGGGTGTATGTAATTAGATTTAGTTTCACTACATTTGAGGTGTGTCAGTGTCTCGTTACAATAAATAGTGTGTTATTACATTAGCGGTGTACAGTGATCACTTCTCTGGTGTCGTAGCTTCGCTGTATTCTGGAGAGCCCACTCAGAACACGGCTTACAAATTTGGCGTAGTCGGCAGGATACAGCGACCGTTATGGACCGGAACGTGGCGGGAGACCTTCCCCCGGAGCCAGTGGCACCGGAACAGGACCCGGCTCAGGATGCACCGGCGCAGGGTCAGCTGGCACCCAACTATATGTCCGCTCCAGTAGGTTATATTCCAGTTGGGGCGCTGTTACGTCATCTCCCAAAATTTGACGGTAAAAACATGACACTGCAGGACTGGACTGAAAGGGTGAGAAGTGCAGTTAGGTTGTGTAATTTGACCCCCGAGCTAAGGGCAGAGGTTGCGTTAGGAGCTCTAGAGGGTGATGTTAGACGCACTGTGATGGTAAGGCCCGAAGTCGAGAGGAACACCCTAGAGAAAATATTCTCCCTGCTAGAGAGAGCACAGGGAGGGCATGCTAAAGTAGTACAGTTACGGAGCCAATTCTTCAACCGACCACAATGTGAGGGTGAGACTCTGATGCAGTACTCTAATGCTCTGCAAGAGACATTGAATGAAATACAACGACGGGAACCTGAGGCCATGGGTGCCTTCAGGGAGGTGGACCGGCTACTACGAGACCAGTTTATAATGGGGCTCTCCAACAAGTTCTTACAGGACAAGCTGCGAGAGATAACCCGGACAACATCTGACATAACATTCTACAACATCTATCTAGCTGCAGTGGAGAGGGAAGAAGAACACCTAGTGGTGGCAACAAGAGGAGTGAATAGCACACAGGATACGAGGGGTTGGTCGGGGGCCGAAGAATCGGAGTCCTTAAAGGATGTGGTCCAAGCCCTGCGGACAGAAGTGAGAGAGCTTCGACTGGAAGTATCCCAAATGAAAATAAGATCATCCAGGCCACAAGAATTGAGTCCAGTACCCCATACTACTCCACCCAGGACAAATCAGATACAAAGGAACATCAAAAGAGGGCCCCTCTGTTGGGCTTGTCGACAGTACGGTCATCTGGCCAGAGAGTGCCCAAATCAGACGGAATCTGAAGCGGCGTTAAACTTCCGACCGCCGCAGTAGCTGGGCATCCTGCGGTGGTATATCGGAAGCTAAGCCCCATACGTGAGGAACATGACCTTTATGCCAGCAGCCCCAGTATTGAAGCCGAGTTAGAGGGCCAGAAAGTACGTTGCCTAGTTGATACAGGGTCTGAGTGCACCCTTATGCCTCTGGGCTTCTTTGAACAGCACTATAGACATATGATGGAGCCAGAAGACGGGAGCGTCATCAGGCTGACTGCCGCCAATAATGGAGAGATGGATGTTCGAGGAATAGTCTGGATGAGGGTCCGGCTCTTTGGGCAGGACATCGGCAAGAAGGGAGTCGTGCTGGTGGATCATCCTTCTCGTAAGGGAATGGACGTGACCCTAGGCATGAATGTGCTGAGAGATTTGGACCACCAACTCTATGCTAAGGAAGGGCCAAAGTACTGGCAACGGGCCACCTCACACCGGCCAACTCAGAAGGTCCTTCAGCAGATGGTGAGGAGCTGTAGTATGCGAAAGAGCAACTTGTCCGGTCAGCCCCTTGGAGATGTGAAGGTGCCGCGGAGGACCCCAGTGAAGATCCCACCTCGACAAGAACAAATAATGATGTTGCCCGTGGGGACTGGACGACGACTGAATGGGCTGGAGGTCCTGATCGAGCCCGCTTACCAGGAGGAAACACAGACTCGCCCATTGGTAGCGTGGGCCCTCGCCACTGTGAGGGACGGATGTGTGCCTGTACGCTGTCTTAATATGAAAGACGGTGAGATGACCATTCCGGGGGGTACCTTGCTGGCCAAAGTCTATGTGTCTGAAGGGGGCATTCCTCGACGAAGGAACTTCACACTTCTGCCAGACAAGAGATCAGCATGGACCTATGCTGTAGAGGTTCATCAGAGGGAATGCCAGACAGCGGAGTGGAACGGCCGAGAGATCATGTCTCGGATGGGGGTGGACTGCAAGATCCTGAACCCAGGACAACAGAAGTTGTTGGAAGACACCTTGTGGGAATTTCGGGAGGCATTCTCGAAACATGACGAGGACTTTGGATGTGCTTCTGCCATCAAGCACGAAATCCCTACTGGCGATGCTACCCCGATCAGGGAACGTTACCGGCAAATTCCACCTAAAATGTACCAAGAGGTGAAGGAGATGGTGGCCAGCATGTTGGAAAACCGGGTGATCCAGGAAAGTCAAAGTCCGTGGGCTGCTCCAGTAGTCTTGGTGCGGAAGAAAGATGGGAGTCTCCGGTTCTGCGTGGATTATAGGAAGCTAAATGCACAGACCGTCCGAGATGCCTATCCTCTTCCGCGGATTGAGGAGTCGTTGTCAGCCCTGAGTCACGCAAAATTCTTCTCCACTCTTGACCTGGCCAGTGGATATTGGCAGGTACCAATGGCCAAGAAGGACAAAGCTAAGACGGCTTTCATTCTGCCTATGGGGCTCTATGAGTTCAACCGGATGCCATTCGGCCTCTCCAATGCCCCAGGAACATTCCAGCGGTTGATGGAGCACTGTCTGGGGGATCTCAACTTTGAGTCAGTATTGATATACCTGGATGACATAGTAGTATTTGGAGCCTCCTTTGAAGATCACCTCCAGAAGCTGCGACAGGTCTTAGGACGGCTACGAGACCATGGGCTCAAGATCAAGCCCAAGAAGTGTCAACTGTTTCGACAGCAGATAGAATATTTGGGACACGTGGTTACCCAGGATGGGGTAAAGCCGGCACCCAGCAAGGTGGAGGCCGTCCAGAAGTGGCCCCAACTGAGTACACTACGAGAGGTGCGGGCATTTGTGGGACTGGCCGGCTACTACAGGAGGTTTATACCAAAGTTTGCTCATCTGGTGGGCCCATTAAACGATTTGCTAAGGGGTACTGCAGGAGGCCCGAAGACACGCCCCATTGATTGGGGACCCATGCAACAGGAAGCCTTTGAAAAGGTGAAGGAGGCGCTGACCAGTGCCCCGATTTTGGCTTACGCACGGTTTGACACTCCATTCCTGTTGTACACTGATGGAAGTTTACATGGTCTGGGGGCTGTGTTGTCCCAAGTCCAGGACGGACGTGAGAGAGTCATTGCCTATGGCAGCCGGTCTCTGAGGGAATCAGAGCGTAACCCTGACAACTATAGCTCCTTTAAATTAGAGTTACTGGCGCTGGTGTGGGCCATGACCGAAAGGTTCGCTGAGTACTTAACAGGGGCAGAGGTGATCGTGATGACAGACAACAATCCATTGGCACATCTGGAGAATGCCAAGCTCGGTGCACTTGAGCAGAGATGGCTGGCCCGCCTTTCTAAATACCAGTACCATATCAAGTTCCGGTCAGGAAAGGAGAATGGCAATGCTGATGCGCTCTCCCGAGTCCCTGTAGGTCTATTGACTCAGAGAACTGATGAGGAATTAGAAGATACTGAAACTCCTGATTTTGGACGCTTACCCATGTTCCAGGACATGGCACATTCAAGTGGGGTGGCGTCAGGAATGTCCTTAGTGCTGGGAAAGACATTAGCTGATTGGGAGAGAGTTCAGAAAGGCTGCCGCGACTTGTGGAAAGTGAAGGAATGGGTCCGGACCAAGGTCTGGCCTCGGCCAGAAGAGCGAGCCCGTCTGACCCCAGAGGGCCAAAAATTACTGAGGCAGTGGGATAAGCTGACCGTTAAACAGGGTCTCCTATGCCGGACCATATACTTAGAGTCAGAACTGCAATACCGGCAACAGATTGTCATCCCCATGTCATTGGGACGGGAAGCAGCCCGGGAAGCCCATGAAAGGGGAGCTCATTTTGGAAGTGACAAAACGTTTAAATGGCTTCAACGGCTGGTGTACTGTCCAGATTTGGTAGGCATGGTAGCCGAGGCATGTCTTAAGTGTCGACCCTGCGGGCTGAATAAGAGTACTGAACAGCGGGCTCCTGTCCAGGCCATCCGCACTTCCACACCACTAGAGCTTCTTATGATTGATTATGTACAGATTGGTTACTCTACCTCAGGACACTCATACTGTCTAGTCATGACAGACCATTTCACAAAGTATGCAGTAGCTGTACCCACCAAAGACCAGACAGCAGAGTCGGCTGCCGAAGCGGTCTGCAAACACATCATACAGGTGTTCGGGTGTCCACAGAGAATACATTCAGATCAGGGGGCATGTTTCCAGGGGACTCTCATGAATGAGTTGTATCAGCTGTATGGGATTGAACGCTCTCGCACCACCCCATATCACCCCCAAGGGAATGGGGCGTGCGAGCGCTTCAACCGTACTTTGCTCCAGATGTTGCGAACTCTAGAGGATAGTCAAAAGGCTCGGTGGCCCGAGTACCTACCTGAATTAATGTGGGCCTATAACAATAGGGTACATAGTACTACTGGATACTCCCCGCA
The DNA here is from genome assembly GCA_019447015.1 of Hymenochirus boettgeri. Taxonomy (NCBI): domain Eukaryota; kingdom Metazoa; phylum Chordata; class Amphibia; order Anura; family Pipidae; genus Hymenochirus; species Hymenochirus boettgeri. The sequence goes on from CM033475.1 coordinate 189,721,763, forward strand.
TATGCTCATGTTTGGGAGAGCCGGACGAGAGGTTGAAGACCTCCACATGCCTGCTCCAATGGAACCGCCACCAAAAAGTACCACCGCATGGGTGCAGGAGCATCGCCGCAGGTTGAGGGCGGTCCACAAAGTGGTAGGGGAGCGCCTGGGACGAGTGGTACACCCTAATCCAAAACCAGTACTAAGGGATGGGTTTGCCCCGGGTGAAAGGGTCATGGTCAAAGCCAAACGGCCCTCTGGAAAGTTGGATGGGCGGTGGGAAGCAGTTCCATACATGGTAAAAAGGAGGGTAGATCCCACCATCCCGGTCTATGAGGTAGAACCAATAGGGACTGGGGGACCATCACGGAATTTACATCGTAACATGTTGAGACATTGTAATTTTGATGGGCAAGTATGCGTGGGGGAGATGCCTCCTCTTGGTCCAAGTCCAGGGGAAAACCCCTTTGAGGAGGAAGAGGAGGAGGAGGAGTGTTGGGTTGTCCCTGCCCCTGTACTTGCAGAGGCTCCAGCTGTGGCAAGTTTATTACCCAGAGAAAGCACCGAACAGCCAGCTGTGCCTACCCCATCAGATGTGCCCAGTGTCCCCAATGCTTCTGAGCCTTTCACTCAGCGAAGGTCAACCAGGGCCATTGCTGGTATGCCACCACAGAGATATGCACAGGGTGATTTTGTATGGGGAGGGTTGCCGAGGACGACAACCTCTAGTGGGGTGGCATGTGAGAGTTAGAAACAATTCTTATTGCATAAACACTGTTATTTTGCTGTTTGGCCACAAGATGCCGCTGTTTCCAGGAGACAACACTTAAACTGCACAGACTGTCAAGGAGGGGGAAGTAAAAGATCTGGATGTTCTGGGAAGGAGTAGAAAAAGGAACAGGGGTAGATTTGTTCCTGGGTTCAAGTGATTCTTCGCAACTAGAACTGTGACCCTAGGAGTCCGGAGGGGAGTTGATCGTTCCAGAGACCCAGATGCTGACCAGGGGATAGAGTACATCTGCCAGGAGTTTTGAGGAGGACTGAGGAGTAGATCACTTCGTCTGTGGTACCACATGTCTGTTGGAAAGACTTCCTTTTTGATTCAGGCCATCAGTGGAGAGCTGGAGACAGAACGACCCGGGTCGGTAAGAGACAATTTCGTGCACGCATCTTAGAATTGTTTTGGCGCCTAAAATACTAGAGCCTACGTCTAGGCCTGCTGTTAGATAGTTAGTTAGTATTGCAGGCTGCAAAGATTGTTGTTTATTCGCCACAAAGACTTAACAGATAAAGTTGTGATTCACTCCGGAGAGGAAACAAAGACTTTACCATAATCTCCAATCATCCCAGCATATTGCTCAGAAGCAATATATCAAGCACGTGCCAAATTATAAGTTTCGGGAACGGGGAAGGGAAAAGTAACTGCATAGTCTGTTAAGATTGTAAGCTGCTGTGTTGTACCGCAGGCCAGCCAGTACCCACCACTACACACAATCATTCCCCTTTTGATAAGGGTAATAACAGGTATAGCGAAGCAGTGTTAAATCTGCTCGCAATAGGTAAAATTTGTTTAAGGTTCTTGGTTCCCAACGGCAGGTGTCGTGCTGTGCAACACAGGGGTCCTGGCCCCCGGGCTGGGTGTATGTAATTAGATTTTAGTTTCACTACATTTGAGGTGTGTTCAGTGTCTCTTTACAATAAATAGTCTGGTTATTACATTAGCTGGTGTCAGTGTCACTTTCTGTGTTCGTAGCTTCGCTGTATTCTGGAGAGCCCACTCAGAACACGGCTTACAGTTGCATCTGCTGCGAAAGGGCGAAATCTGATTGGTTACTGTAAACCATGTAAACCAAGCATTGAAAAATCACGTTAATGGAGATTTTGGCGAAAAAACATTTTTCTATATATCCCATTTTGAAAATTTATACCCGTTGCTATTCCCTGCTGTTGACATTAGTGAGCTGACATTTCAGGTTCTAACAGACCTTCTTTTTCCCAGGACCACTTCCTTGGAATGTTCCTAACAGTAATTTCTACTGATTGGCTGTTGGATGGGTCACACATGCTCAGATCTCTACTGAGCAACTGAATTAACCCATGTACTGGGTCAAGGGCTAGACCATAATAGTCTCTATTAAGGGGTCCTGCAAACAGGAAGTCAGTATTTCGAAAGCATTTATTTATACACAGACAAAATGATAAATGGACAGGTTAAGGTCATTCGGATGAAAAAATACTGCTCCTTTTTCCTAAAAGTATATATATTTGCACTAAACTACCCCTTTAATCTTTATTTTAGTAATTTGCATCATATAGGGGAAAGCAGGCAAAAGGGTAATGCTTCAAAGCAACAGAATCATTGAGTTAGAGAAAGCTCACTGTATTTTGCAATACAGTACAAAATTACTCCAGCGCAATGCTGTTGGCTGTTTGCCAGACAATAGTCAACATTTTGTGACTGCCTTGTCCCTTTCACATACCTGAGGAAGGGACAAAACAGTCCCGAAAACATTGTATGTTGTTTCCACAATAAATAGTTGAACCACATGTGTAGTGTGCTACTCCACATTTGTACTATATTCGGATGCACTGCAGTTTGCCACTATTGTTGAGGTGCCAGACAAGCTTGACCCCACACTCCATTGGCTTCTCTCCCTTGGAGAATGCATGATGCAAGGAAGGGTAAATCCTCGCAATTACAAGGCACATGTCTAGCTGTCTTTTATACCCAGGGGGTTGGCAATGCTAAAAATAGCTGTCATTGGTGAATTGGTAATTGGGACATGTGGCTGTATTATCTTTCCCCTCAAATAAGATGAATTCAAAAATCAAAATTTGAAATTCCTCAAATGTTCAAAAAGTTTGAAATCCAAAAAGTTCAAAAAGTTTGTTTGAACTCATAAAATCTGATTCGAATTTGGATTAAATTTTGAGTTCTAATCCATCTCTACTAAAGACCCCCCTGCTATATTACCTAATGAGCATTTAGCCCTGGGCTGGTATTAGTTTTCGTGATATTTTGCTCTGCAAGATTAGACTTAACACAATAACTACAGCTATATTACTGCCGCATATTGCCACAGCAAAAATCAATGGTTTCTTGGTGTAAAGTCCTGCGTTAACAAAATAGTGCTAGTAATGCAACTTAATTTATTTCTAAAGAAAAACAGAATGCAACTCACAAAAGCAGGTCTCGGTGTCATATAGTCTGCCACCCACGAGGAAGGTATTAGGATTTAATGTTTGAAATACGAGTCTGGTTTCTTGGTGTAAATATTTTGGAGGAAGCAGCATTCAACTCCCAGAGGCAGGTCTCAGTGCTGTATAGAAGACCCCCCAACAAGGAACATAATGCCTGTCATGGCAAATTTTCATCTCCACACAGCTGAATAAATGTATATTAAAGTGATCAGAAAGAGACCAAAGGTCACAGTTTCCTAAAAGAGAAAAAACAATTCAGTAATGTAAATACTGTATACCGTATATGTAAAGTTAAAGGGCACATGCGCATACTGTACATTGTAAAGGCATGTCAGGACCTGTCATGGGAAGCAGCACTGGAGCACAAAAGCAGGGAAGTTCTGTGTCTGTGTCTGTATCTAAATAATTAAAGAATGGGAGGTAAAACAATGCTCCTTTACCCCCTGTTAAAGGGGAAAAAGCTAAGTCATTTTTATTGGTGGAGATACCCTTTAAAACAAAAAAAAACGGTTACTTGTCATTTACCTGCCCCCAACCGCAACTGATATACCTATTACTTTTTTATATGTATTACTAACCAGATATTAAAAGATAACTATTTCCTCCATTCTGGTAGAGTCTCCTCCCTCCTCGCAGTCAATCAAGGCTGTGACTGCTGATATCACAGCCAATGACTGATTGATGTTTCCCCTGCTGCCTACTCTGCACATGCTCAAGTTTTTAAAAAGCTCATTGAGCTGAGGGAGAAGGCAGGTACATTTTCCAGGATGGAAGAGAACTTATGATTAAATATCTGGTTACAAATGTATGTTATAAATGGTTTTGCACAGATAACTGACAACTCACCAGTTTTTTGCTTTATGGGTGGACATGTCCTTTAAATAAGCCCTTTAGTGTTTAGACCTGAGAAGCCCTTTAGTATTTAGTTTAGCCCTTGTGTGGTTTGTTTAAAGTGTGCAAGTCTGCATATTGTTAGTATAGTGGTATAGTATTTGATGTTGAATAAAGACATGTCCATCTAGTCCAGCAAAACTTCAGCAATACTGGCTAAAAAGTTGATCCAGAAAAAGGGGCAAAAAAAAAAAAAAGTATGGATCAACTCTACTTTATGTATCAATACCAGTAACTTGTAACATTCCTTGCTTGCAGAAACTCATCCAGCTTTCTTTTAAAACTGACCAATGAACCTGCCATAACAACCTCCACTGGAAGACAGTTCCATAGCTTTACCGTTCTCACAGTGAAAAACATTTTCCGAACTTGAAGACTAACAGGGAGATTCAATAAAAGTTGTTATGGTTAAAATGGTGCTAATAGTACCCCAACCAATCAGATGTTAGCTTCAAATGTTGAATAAGATCTGATTGGTTGGAGAAAAATTAGCACCATTTTTTAAAGATTATCAGGGAGATTCAACAAAAGTTCTTATTGTTAAAAATGTTGCCCCAATCAATCAGATCTAATTTAACATTTGAAAGCTAACATCTGATTGGTTGGGGCAAAATTAGCACAATTTTAAACGATAAACGGGGAGATTCAATATGCCCCTTTTCCGTCTAAAACCCACGTTAACCCTAAAATAATTTGGGTTAACGTGGGTTTTGGACGGATTTTCGAGCACAGCGCCATTTCCGAATGTTTTTGGAAATAGCGCTGTGCTAACGATCCAAAACCTGTAGTGTTAAGTTTTGCGCTACTTTGTAGCGTGAAACTTAACGCTACGGGTTATGGAGCATTAAAGTGCCGCTCCTTACTTTTGCCCGATCGTTTACGCCAGTTATTGTATCGCGGGATCGGGCTAAGGTAAGTTAACGCCGCTGCGTTATTGAATCTCCCCGAAAATTTTTTATTGAATATCCCTGAAGAACTTTTATTACATCTCCCTGTAAATGTATTTTCTTTTCTTCCAGTCTTAAGAGATGTCCACGTGTCCTCTGACATGTTCTATCGGTGAACAATGCCCCAGATAGTTTATTGTATGCCCTGTTAATGTATTTATACACAGTGATTATATTTTATGATATTAATTAATAAAATATTTACTCATTTTTTTACATACTGCAAACAAGCTTACTGGGTTACTGGTATTGATACATAAAGTAGAGTTGATTCAGGGATATTTCCGATTGCCACTTGGAGTCAGGAAGGAATTTTTTTTCCCGTCATAATTCTGGTGGGTTTTTTTTTGCCTTCCTCCTCCAGCTTTTTTTTTTTACACTATCCAATGAACCTGCCATCACCACGTCCACTAGAAGAAGCTCTATAGCTTTACCGTTCTTACATTGAAAAACCCTTTCCGAACTTAAAGACTAAACTTCTTTTGTTCAAGTCTTAAGGACATGTTCTATTCCCCCAGATAGTTTGTTGTATGTCCCGTTAATGTATTTATACACAGTAAAATATATATAATAACACATATCCCCTGCAAGTGCCTTTTCTCTAGTGTACATAATTGTAACTTATCCAAACTGTCTTCATATACAAGCTCCCCCATTCACTTTATTATTTTAGTTGCCCTTCTCTGGACCCTTTTTTATTTCAAAGATGCCCCGGATGCACAGGATTCCAAAACTGCACCGCATGTTCCAAACAAGGTCTTACCAGTGTTTTGTAAAGAGGGAGAATGATATTTTTCTCCCTCAAATGCATACCTCTCTTTAAAGGACAACTCCACCCTCATAAGAACATTTTCTAGAAAGAATGGTCTCTTTAAAATATGTTGATATATCATAGTTTGTCCTATGAATTCATTACTGTATGCCTGCTATGCTTCTGGATGCCTCATGGACACTGAGCAATTTAGAAACCTGTACTGAGCCTGGGCATGCTCAGAAGAGGCAGACAGGGGATTAACATTCAGTCATTGGCTGTGATGTCAACTATCAAATCCATAACTGACAGTTTCTAACTGGAAGAACCAGGAAGCAGAAACAGGGGAAACAGGACATTGTGCAGGATTTCAGGTTAGACTTATATATTTCACATTTCAAACTATTACCGTTTAGGGTTTTGGGGGGTGATTTACCTGTTTGTAAGTTTTCATTTTGGGGCTGGACTTGCCCTTTAAGTTTGTTATCCACAAAACTCCGAGACATTTATATATTTTATATTTATATTATTGTATATTTACCATTACGGATAATGATTTATTGGCAGATTTTTAAAGAATTTGTCTCCTGCTCTTTTTCTCCTTTCTCAATATATAGAAAAGTGTATCAAACACATGCTCCTAATTCCTTGTCCCTAAGTTGTCAAACCAATTCCACTTATTAAAACTCCCAATTATATAGAAACAGTATATGTGTAGTGTTAAAATATTTCTAAGTAGAAAATTTTTTTTATTTTAGCAATCTTATTTCAGATGCAATTAAAAAACAATTATTCCCAAAATAAAGCAACATAAAGGGGCATATTTATAAAGGTTTGTTACATTTTTGGCCACCGCTATCGATGCCTTTTGGACAAATTTGGACTTATTGCAATTTATAAAGAGGCGATAACCAGTGGTGAAAAGTCATTACTGCCACCTTTCGCTATTTCACCTTTTGCCATACATCCATCATATTTATAAAATGGTGAAAAGTGTTTTATTGTGTTAAGTTCAGTCATTCAAAATCGCCAATTCTGAGGTGGTGAAAACGCACAAGTGGCCATTTATTTAGCCTGCCAATGGGTCCATGGAGGTGTCAGTACATAGTGGAGAGTTTCTCAATACTAATAAGTACCCAGGGTGGTGTTAGACTATTATCCAGCATTTACTGTAATACAATCTGAGATTTCCGAATTTTCCAAAGACCACTTTTTTAAGGTTCCGATTTTCTTTATTTATCAAAAAAGTCAAATGGGGGTCTAAGGGACATGTTTATAAAGGGGAATAATTTCCACCAGACTTCACCACAATTTTTTAAACTTTCAACTTTTCTTTTCCTCATAGTCAAAAAGGCAAACTGTCATCAAATTTACATGGCAAAAAGTAGCACTAATAATGCTGAAAATGTGTCAAAAAGTTAAGTTCAGCGCATATGACGGTAAATAGGTAACATTCCCTGGTGCCTTTTCAAAGTAATGTCACATTGGTTAATACACATTGAACACCTGTCTTTGTTATTTAAAAATAGCAAAGTGTGAAGTTTTTTTCAGTAAAATATATGATAAATAGTGTATAACTCACCCAGGTGAATTGTCTCTATTTTATTAATAGGATATGATAAATAGTGTATAACTCACCCAGGACGAAATTCACGGGGGAGTTTTACACTATTTCTATATCCTATTAATAAAATAGAGAAAATTCGCCTGGGTGAGTTTTACACTATTTATCATATCCTATTAATAAAATAGAGAAAATTCACCTGGGTGAGTTTTACACTATTTCATATCCTATTATAAAATAGAGACAATTCACCTGGTGAGTTTTACACTATTATAACATCCTATTAATAAATAGAGAAATTCACCTGGGTGAGTTATACGCTATTTAACATATCCTATTAATAAAATAGAGAAAATTCACCTGGGTGAGTTTTACACTATTTATCACATCCTATTAATAAATAAGAGAAAATTCACCTGGGTGAGTTATACGCTATTTAACATATCCATTATAATAAATAGAGAAAATTCACCTGGGTGAGTTTTACACTATTTATCATATCCTATTAATAAATTGAGAAAATTCACCTGGGTGAGTTTTACACTGTTTATCATATCCTATTAAAAAATAGAGAAAATTCACCTGGGTGAGTTTACACTATTTATCAATCATTAATAAAATAGAGAAAATTCACCTGGGTGAGTTATACACTATTTATCATATCCTATTAATAAAAATGAGAAAATTCACCTGGGTGAGTTTTACACTATTTATCATTCCTATTATAAAATAGAAAAACATTCACCTGGGTGAGTTTATACTATTATCATATCCTATTAATAAATTGAGAAAATTCACCTGGGTGAGTTTTACACTATTTATCATATCCTATTAATAAAATAGAGAAAATTCACCTGGGTGAGTTATACGCTATTAACATATCCTATTAATAAAATAGAGAAAATTACCTGGGTGAGTTTTACCTATTTATCATATCCTATTAATAAATTGAGAAAATTCACCTGGGGAGTTTTACACTATTATCATATCCTTTAATAAAATAGAGAAAATTCACCTGGGTGAGCTTTACACTATTATCATATCCTATTATAAATGAGAAAATTCACCTGGGTGAGTTTTACACTATCATATCCTATTAATAAATTGAGAAAATTCACCTGGGTGAGTTATTACACTATTTAACCTATCCATTAATAAAATAGAAAAAATCCCTGGGTGAGTCATACACTATTTAACATATCCTATTAATACAATAGAGAAAATTCACCTGGGTGAGTTTTACACTATTTATCATATTCTATTAATAAATTGAGAAAATTCACCTGGGTGAGTTTTACACTATTTATCATATCCTATTAATAAAATAGGGAAAATTCACCTGGGTGAGTTATACACTATTTATCATAACCTATTAATAAAATAGAGAAAATTCACCTGGGTGAGTTTTACACTATTTATCATACCCTATTAATAAAATAGAGAAAATTCCCCTGGGTGAGTTATACACTATTTATATCCTATTAATAAAATAGAAAAAATTCACCTGGGTGAGTTTTACACTATTATACATATCCTATTAATAAAATAGAGAAATTCACCTGGGTGAGTTATACACTATTTATCATATCCTATTAATAAAATAGAAAAAATTCACGGGTGAGTTTTACAATATTTAACATATCTATAATAAAATAGAGAAAATTCACCGGGTGAGTTTTACACTATTTATCATATCCATAATAAAATAGAGAAAATTCACCTGGGTGAGTAAACTATTTATCATATCCTATTAATAAAATAGAGAAAATTCACCTGGGTGAGTTTTACACTATTATCATATCCATTATAAAATAGAGAAAATCACCTGGGTGAGTTATTACACTATTTATCATATCCTATTAATAAAATAGAGAAAATTCGCCTGGGTGAGTTTACACTATTTATCATATCTATTAATAAAATAGAAAAAATTACCTGGGTGAGTTTTACACTATTTATCATATCCTATTAATAAAATAGAAAAAAATCACCTGGGTGAGTTACACTATTTATCATATCCTATTATAAAATAGAGAAAATTCACCTGGGTGAGTTTTACACTATTTATCATATCTATTAATAAACAGAGAAAATTCACTGGGTGAGCTTTTACACTATTTATCATATCCTATTAATAAAATGAGAAAATTCACCTGGGTGAGTTTTACACTATTTATCATTCCTATTAATAAAATGAGAAAATTCACCTGGGTGAGTTATACACTATTTACATATCCTATAATAAAATAGAGAAAATTCACCTGGGTGAGCTTTACACTATTTATCATATCCTATTAATAAAATTGGAAAATTCACCTGGGTGAGTTATACACTATTTAACATATCCTATTAAAAAATAGAGAAAATTCACCTGGGTGAGTTTTACACTATTTATCATATTCCTATTAAAATTGAGAAATTCACCTGGGTGAGTTTTACACTATTATCATATCCTATTAATAAAATAGGAAAATTCACCTGGGTGAGTTTTACACTATTTATCATACCTATTAATAAAATAGAGAAAAACTGGGTGAGTTTACACTATTTATCATATCCTATTAATAAAATAGAGAAAATTCGCCTGGGTGAGTATACACTATTTATCATATCTGTTAATAAATAGAGAAAATTCACCTGGGTGAGTTATACAATATTTATCATATCCTATTAATAAAATAGAGAAAATTCACCTGGGTGAGTTATACACTATTATTCATATCCTATTAATAAAATAGAGAAAATTCGCCTGGTGAGTTTTACACTATTTATCATATCCTATTAATAAAATAGAGAAAATTCACCTGGGTGAGTTTTACACACTATTATCATATCCTATTAATAAATAGAAAAAATTCACCTGGGTGAGTTTTACACTATTTATCATATCTATTAATAAAATAGAGAAAATTCACCTGGGTGAGTTTACATATTTATATATCCTATTAATAAAATAGAGAAAATTCCCTGGGTGAGTTTTACACTATTATTAAATCCATAATAAAATAGAGAAAATTCACCTGGTGAGTTATACACTATTTATCATATCCTGTTAATAAAAATAGAAAAATTCACCTGGGTGAGTTTTACAACTATTCATATCCTATTAATAAAATAGAGAAAATTCACCTGGGTGAGTTATACACTATTTACATATCCTATTAATAAAATAGAGAAAATTCACCTGGGTGAGTTATACACTATTATCATATCCTATTATTAAAATAGAGAAAATACCTGGGTGAGTTTTACACTATTTATCATATCCTATAATAATAATAGAGAACAAATTCAATAGATAGATAGATAGATAGATAGATAGATAGATAGATAGATAGATAATAGATCGATAGATAGATAATAGATAGATAGATAGATAGATAGATATAGAGATAGATAGATAATACATGATAGATAGATAGATAGATAGATAGATAGATAGATAGATAGATAGATGATAGATAGACAGATGATAGATAGATAGATATATAGATAGACAGACTGATAGATAGATAGACAGACTAATAGATAGATAGATAGACAGACAGATGATAGATAGACAGACTGATAGATAGATAAATAGATAGATAGACAGACAGATAGATAGATGATAGATAGATAGATAGATGATAGATAGATAGACAGATAGATAGATAGACAGATAGATAGACAGATGACAGATAGACAGATAGATAGACAGATGATAGATAGACAGATAGATATAGATAGATAGACAGACAGACAGACAGACAGACAGACAGACAGACAAGATAGATAGATAGATAGACAGACAGACAGACAGACAGACAGACAGACAGACAGACAGACAGATAGATAGATAGATAGATAGATAGATAGATAGATAGATAGATAGATAGATAGATAGATAGCAGAGATAGAGAGATAGATAGCAGAGATAGATAGATAGATAGATAGATAGATAGATAGATAGATAGATAGATAGATA